>CM053035.1:176941085-177276085 GCA_028564925.1 Lithobates sylvaticus | reverse complement strand
CAGAGGGAATCTGCTGAACATGTTAGCTGTAGACAAGCGACACCAAATTTCTAACGTTTTCTATTTGGTGCACTGATACTCCTGGGAGCCTGTGCATTCATAAAGTAGCTACGATTGTGATTACCACTGATCACAGAATCTTGCTGTCCCCACCTCACAGTATCAGGCTGGCTAACGGAGTGGCATCTTCCTTTTAATAAGATTGCATTCTGGCATGGTTATTGTACATGGAGTTTGCATTCTGCACTTTAAAATAATAATAAATAAGTATTTCTCAGTACAAGGGAACGTTCTGTCTACATACACCCTGATTGGACACCTCATTAGAGGCTTACGTGAACTGCAATGAGGATGAGACGATACCCAGCCAAGACACTTATCGACCAACACTCCATCCTGTTTATGTTTGTTGAAGTGACTTTAGATGCAGATACTCTGAAGCCTAGGAAAAGAGGCAATCACTTCCCCGACAGCTCACTATTTTGGTTTACTAATCTGGTATTGATTGTGAGGCTGTTAACTAGAATTAGTCTTCAGTAACAGCCCGCTGGCGCTCTCAGATCCATTACATCACACGAGGATTTGTAGAAACAGCAGTCTCTGGGTGCCAAATGGATATTGTATTAGTCTGTAACAGTACTACTAAAAGACATGCAGTGCCTTGAAAAAGTATTCATACCCCTTGAAATTTTCCGCATTTTGTCATGTTACAATCAAAATTGTAAATGTATTTTATTGGGATTTTTTGTGATAGACCAACACAAACTGGCATATAATTGTGAAGTGGAAGGAAAATGATAAACGGTTTTCACATTTTTTTACAAATAAGTATCTGAAAAGTGTGGGGTGCATTTGTATTCAGCCCCCTTTTACTCTGATATCCCTAACTAAAATCTAGTGCCTTCAGACGTCACCTAATTAGAAAATAGAGTCCACCTGTGTGTAATTTAATCTCAGTATAAATACAGCTGTTCTGTGAAGCCCTCAGAGGTTTGTTAGAGAACCTTATTGAACAAACAGCATCATGAAGGCCAAGGAACACACCAGACAGGTCAGGAATAAAGTTGTGGAGAAGTTTAACCCTTTCGCCGCCAGGTCCATGCGTCGTGCGGACCTAACAACGGGGGGTTATGCACACAATCCAGTGGCTGCAGTCACCAGGATTGTGTGTGAAACTGACACCTACCTGTCAGGTGAAAGCATTCATGTGGCTCCGCTGCCGCCCGATCGTGCACACACACCCCGGTACCGGCGCCCCCCCGCCGCAGCGCCCCGCCATGTTTAAAGGCCCCTGCTTTCCCATTAGCGGGCGCGGGAGCTCCATTGCGGGTGCTGGCGGGTGGAGGGGAAGGAGAAGAGCAGACACACTTCCGCTCTCCTCCCCTTCTTTGTGTGACCTGGAAAGCTACTTCTCTGATGTCACTTCTGGGTCAAGCTTTCGTTGTCTCCAGCTATCCAGGCTCTGTTACAATACATCTCTCTGTAGTACTGTTACAGACTAATACAATATCCATTTGGCACCCAGAGACTGCTGTTTCTACAAATCCTTGTGTGATGTAATGGATCTGAGAGCACCAGCGGGCTGTTACTGAAGACTAATTCTAGTTAACAGCCTCACAATCAATACCAGATTAGTAAACCAAAATAGGGAGCTGTCGGGGAAGTGATTGCCTCTTTTCCTAGAAGTATCTGCATCTAAAGTGCAGGGAATTGTCTGCATGACATAAAGGAAGCATGGTAGAATAGTCATCTTAACCAAAGATGCTCTGCCAAACCAAGAAATATTTAGAGAATTCCAACGTTTTAGATCATTGTATGTTACTTTTAACCACTTTAAGACCAGCCTCGTTTTGGATTTTAGGTGTTTTACAAGTTTAAAACATTTTTTTTTTGCTAGAAAATTACTTAGAACCCCCAAACATTATATATGAAAAATATATTTAGAATGGCACAGTTCTGCAATGTTGCCACATCCAATCTCAAAAAGCAACAAAACATGAAACCCCTATTGGTGGACTTTTCAGGCACGTACACAGGTAAGGTAATTAAAAATAATTTGTTTAATTAGAGAATAAAAATGGACTAGTGTGTCATGAAAAACACAATACATGTATTAACTAGTAAAACCACAACAGAACATCATATATATGATAATATGGCTAGCAATCGTAGAGAATATAAAGAGCTAATACACTTAGTAGATGGAGTATCATCCGTCGTGGATGAGTAGGATAAGTGAAGCTGATCACCCTACGCGTTTCGGAGGCTTGTATGTCTCCTTCAGGGATATAGATATAACAAAAGGTGTGGTTCTATTGAAGGATACAAAATGGCAGAAAGTTAACACAGAGAACGAACATGGGCTTAAACATGGAAACTGACTTAGCATGACAGAGGGTGCTGATAGATTTACTCCATATACTCGCATATCAGATAACAGACAGCGTACACATGGTATAATATTTGTAAAAACAATTTGACCGGATTGGCCTTTCAACATCCAGGGTTCCCACAGAGGTCAGAAATGGTAGTGGTTCTACGTGGTTGTTTTTTAGATGCTGCCACACGGCAGAGAAATTCCTGAAGAACCCCAAGAAAAGTATTGCTGAGCAGAGTGTGGGGGAGAGACACTGGGGCAGAAAAAGCTCTAAAAGCCCTAAAAAATGAAAACAAAAAATAAATAGGAGTATAGCAGAACAGGTAGATAGAGCCCTACAGATCACATTTGGGCCAAAAAAGGGGAGGATAATAGTGACCGAATGAATAATATTGATAATATTATTCATTCGGTCACTATTATCCTCCCCTTTTTTGGCCCAAATGTGATCATTTTGACGTCGCTTCCGCCCTGCTTTGTTATAGAGACGGGTGGGGGCCATCTTAGCCTCACTCGTCTCCATACCCAGCTAGGAAAAGGACACGATCGCCTCAGCCACTACCGACGGCTCCGGTAAGCAGCGGGAGGGGTGGGGGCACCTCTCCCACTGCCGATAATGGTGATCTCATGGCGAATCTGCCGCAGAGACCACCATTATCGTAATTGCGACCGGCGCCTGAAGAGATGGATATCTCGGTTGTGGCAGCAGCTGCTGCCGTTACCGAGATATCCCTCTTCAAAAAAGGGACGTACATCGGCGTGCGCTGGTCATAAAGTGGTTAAGATAGGTTTGAAAAGGTCTGACATATTGGTAGGAATTTTAAATTATGATCCCTGCGGTGTGGAGGGGACAATCCGGGACTTCCCTGGCCTTCTCCTCTCCTATTTAGTTGGGCTGATGGTGATCTACGACGAGGATCCCTGTGTCTTTGGGCTCTTGGTGTACTGTTTTAAGTAACTTCAATCCACGTGTCTTTGAGTGAAAAAGAATTCTACCATTCAGGAACCTTTATGATAGGAATGTTTAGTGACTCGCAGAATGCTCGGAGGTCATCTGGTGTGTGTAATAGGGCAGTATGGCCTCTCCATGTGGCTGATGGGCAAAATGGAAATTTCCATCTGTATGGAATGCCTCTGGTACGCAGTACATCTAGCAGCGGGCGTAATGCTCTGCGTTGCTGCAATGTTATATTTGAGAGGTCTTGGTATAGTTTGATTTCGTTACCATTGAAAATCACACAGTTTTTCTCTCTGGCTTTTTTCAGGATAGCTTCTTTTAGAGGAAAGTTGACTAAACAACATATGATATCTCTCGGGGGGATCATTGTCATGTCCTCTTGGTCTGAGGGCTCTGTGAATTCTCTCATATTCTATGGGAGACTCTGGTGGCCTATCTAGGAAGTCATTAAATATGGCTGAGCCTGTTTGTTCCAGAGGATTCTGATCGGTAGGCTCTGGGACTCCTCTTATAAGAATATTGTGGCGACAGCCACGATTATCGAGATCCTCTAGGTGCCTGTGTAATTCTATTATATCTGACAGGTGCATGTTTGAGGATTTTTGTACTTCCCTGATGGTGTCCGCATGGCGTGCTGAGGCCTGTTCCACTGATCCCATCCTTGTTGCAATAGACTGTATGTCTGCTTTGAGGTCTGTGATCGCCACAGCCAGTGTGGATTTAATGTCCATAGCGACCATTTGCGGGTCAGAGAGACTGAGGTTTTGTGCAGGCTGCATGGCACTGTGTGCTACTTCACTCTGGGGACCGGACCTTCCAGGTGGCGTGTGTTGATGCTCTGAGCTTGGGGCTGTGTGACCTTCTCCTGCTTAGACTCTAAACATCACGGTGATGTTACCTGGTGGCTGTGAACCCGGTTCTTTTGAGCTGCGGGTGGCAGAGGAGCTTCAGTCACCTTTTCCCATGTCTGTGCTCTTTTTATCCCTGTGGCTCGTTTTTACTGCTCCGGTGTGCGGGAGAACAGGCGTCCTTCTTAGAGTGGCTCCAGACCATGCCCCTGTGAAATCTTTAATTGCCAAACAAATGTTGCATATCGCCGTGCACGTCAGAGTGAGAGCAATAATTCCAACACAAGACGTCCTCCGTAATGCTAAACTTATACCTATAGGGGGCTCTTAAAGCTTTGCTTATAGAAAATATAGTGTACTGAAGTTTGATTTGAAGAATTTTTTCCCCCACAAAATTAGAGTTACACTTTAAAGGGGATGCACAACAGGTTTTATGTATACACAATGGAGGCTGTATGACTGGTGGTTCTGTATCTGGGACTGTGCTACAAAGACATACGTTGTAACGAAGGATGTAAAACTCATGATGCCCTATCTGAGACTGTGCTATGCTGAAACACGTTGTAGCAGAGGCTGTATGATTGGTGTAACTGTCCCTGAGACTGTGCTACAAAGAAACGCATTGTAATGGAAGCTGTAAGACTGGTGGTACTATATCTGGGACTGTGCTACAAAGACATACCTTGTAACGGAGGCTGTAAGACTCATGATGCCCTATCTGAGACTGTGCTATGCTGAAGTGTGTTGCAACCGAGGCGGTAAACCTGGTGACACTGTCCCTGAGACTGTGCTACAAAGACATACACTGTAACAGAGGCTGTGGGAGTCTTGGTACTATATCTGAGACTGTGCTAAAAAGACATAGTCTACTAACAGATCGGGGTATAACTACAGTTGATGGGGCCAAATTGTGATGCGTACCTTCCTAGCGATCGCTCTGTGTGGAACCTTTGTGATTTTTCTTAGTTTTAAATAGAGTAGATAATATAAAAAAAACAGAGATGGGTTTTAATCCATATCTGAGAATCCATTAGAGAGATTTACTGTTACTTCCTGTCTTAGTGAAAATTATTTACCGCACAGGAAGTGAGGGGAACTCTCCAAAGCAACACAGCAATAAAAATGCTTTATTTAGTAGAGAACAGAAAGGCTAGTATGACTTGTATGCTAAAGAGATAGTGTATATTAATACACAGGCCATAATACCAAGGGTACTTGGATACTGTGCTACACACAGAGAGATATACACTCACCGGCCACTTTATTGGGTACACCTGCTCAATTGTTTGGTAACACAAATTGCTAATCAGCCAATCACATGGCAGCAACTCTATGCATTTAGGCATCTAGATGGCCTGATGGGTTTTACTTCCTCTTTTGCTCGCTGCAAATGAAAAGCATAATGGGCTAGTATGCATCGCTTCTAACTTCACTTCCAATAGGACAATAGGAATCACTCTGAATAATTCCGATTTGTAGACCAGAATGATATTGCCTTTGTGAATCAGAGTCAGAGGCTTACACACCCTCTCTTCCAGACTCCATGAAACAGTCAGTCACCCAGTCTTTGGAAGATATTACCAATGTGCTAACCAGGCCGATACTCTACAGCAGCGTTTTTCAATCCTTTTTTTTCAGTCCAGGCACCCTTTAAAATGGTAGACAATCTCAAGGCACCCTTTAAAATTATGGACAGTCTCGGGGCACCCCATCCTAAAAAAAACAATTATAATAGTTTTACATAATGCAGAAACATCCACACATAGGACACCCAAAGTTGGAGGCGATTTATTCTTCCAAAGAAAATACACTTTTGCACACTGGTACTGACTAGTATTACAATGTTTCTCTTCTCCCTCAATTTCTATCCATTAGTCAGCTAATGTCACCCCAGTGCTGAGGGAGAGGGGTGCACAGGAGGGTTAAACAAGGATGCTGTGGAGGCAACAGACATCGTAAAGTCCCATTTTGGACTTTCATCTACAGGTAAGCCTATAATGAGGCTTACCTGTAGGTAAAAAAAATATCTCCTAAACCTTTACGGTTTAGGAGATATTCCCCGTGCAATACGCCGCTGACTGCAGCGGCGCATGCGCACGGGAGATTCTCGGCTGAAAGGCCGGCAGAATACGAACCCTGCCGGGACGAAGGTAAGTATTTCATAATGAGCTAGTATGCGGTGCATACTAGCTCATTATGCCTTTTCCCTTACAGGTGTCTAAAAAAAAAAAAACATGTCAGCGGGTTTACTACCGCTTTAACTGATGATGTCATAATGGTGCACAATGACAACCTGCGGCTTGTATACCATTTTTGATACATTTTTAGGCATTTTCCCAAGGCACCCCTGAAGAAACCCTTAAGGTACTTTTTGAAAAAAGTTGCTCTACAGCATAAACTTTAAATAAACGAACTGGTGGAAAATCTCTCATATCTGAAGTAGCTGGTTTCTTGATTTTTTTTCTGGAGCTTCTGAAACTGTATAGACATGACTTGAAATATAAGTGTATGTCGCCCAACTGCTGCCATATGTTGCTGTGGGATGTTTCAGCTGCGCTGTTTCCAGAACAATAGACAGAACATCAAGCATTACTAGCAATACAAGCAGCCACATCACAAAGGCCAACTGCTCAATTCTCTAAAGCAAATCTGCCCAACACACCGCTAAATGGCCAAATCTACAGAACAAGAGGCTCGGAATCAAACGCAGCGAACAGTTATGGTGCCTCTGTGACGGCAACAAACCGCTGAACAGTTGCTGCATCCCCTAATGAGATGAGTTTCATCCTTACATCCTGACAAAATGGTGGTGCATATGGCATGAAGAGACACCTTTAACAAAGGCAGCCAAACATCTGCTGGGAAGGCTCAAATCTTCAGTATAATGGGGACCGAATACTTCATACATCATAGTTTATACTCTATATCCATCGTACCCAAAAATAGTCAAGAAGTCCTTAGCTGGGTTCAATGCATGACGTTTGGATGGATAATTATGCTGCAAATCAATGTTGCCATCTGCTGGATATATCAGTACTGCACCTGCTATTTAGCCATCTTTAGAGTCTGTTCACACTAGTGCAAGGGTAGGCAACCTTTGAGAGGCAGAGGTCTACCTGATCAACAGGAAAGGGATCAATGATTTGGCACACTTTATATATATAAAAAAAAAAAAAAATAGTATGGAAAACTTGAAGAAATATAATAAAACAAATGTCACTGTAAAAATATAAACTTATGCTACCTTAAAGGGGGACATTGTCAGTAGGGCAGAGGTTGGTGTCAGTAGGACGGTGGATGGTGTCAGTAGGGCAGAGGTTGGTGTCAGTAGGACGGTGGATGGTGTCAGTAGGGCAGAGGTTGGTGTCAGTAGGACGGATGGTGTCAGTAGGGCAGAGGTTGGTGTCAGTAGGACGGTGGATGGTGTCAGTAGGATGGTGTCAGTCAGTAGGGCAGAGGACAGTATCAGTAGGGCAGTTTATGGTGTCAGTAGTTTATTTTTTATTTTTTTCATTATCTGTATTTTTAACAACATTATTATTAATATTTTATTAAAATTAATAATGTTATTATTAATTATAATAATAACATTATTATTATTATTACCCTTTGGGGTCTAAACAGACCTCTGATGTGTCTCTTTTGAGACACAGAAAGGGACAGATGAGAGAGATTCCCCAGTTCCTTTCTCAGCCTCAGTTTTACTGGACAGTGATTGAATAGGAAATGCTCTGTGCTGAGAATCTTCCTGTTCATTCACAAACACAGTTTACTATGCTTCAGAAATAAATGGATACAGTGAGTGATCAATACCGATCAAGGAAGGGACCAGCGGGGGAGGAGAGTATGGAAACTGGCAGCACTGCAGGGGATGGGGGGGGGGGAAGGGGTTCAGGGGGCCAGGCAGCCAAAGGAAGAGGAACAGGGACGTCCTGTCAGCAAATTTCAATCTGGTAGATTGGCAACACTGATTGTAAATGATTTTCTCATTTTGTGTGAGCCGTAGGATTGATGAGCCCTCTGAGACTTGTGCCTCCACCCTTAAAACTCTGACACACACCCCCTTTATATGAATGAACAACACCAGATTAGGTTAACATTACTGATAGTAAATTGGGTAAATGAAGCAGGGTAATACAAACTGTGGCTAAAGTCTGGTATACACTATCAGTATTTTCATTCAACCTAGTGTACTGAACTAAAAAAAACTGAAGAGCTTGGGAGGGGATCCTGTTCTAACAAATCTGATGTTAGTACAGTGATCTCCCCACTGAGCTATTGTGCTCTGACAGGGTGACGCCCCCCCCATCAGAACACACTAGTCAGCGCTTGCAGCCATTGGCAGAGAGCACTGATCGAATGCCGATTGGCAGACCATTTACACTCATGCCCCTTACACAGAAGCTGGATGTTCAGCCAGCTCTTGTCAGACTGGCAGGCTGAATGTCGGGCGTTTTTTATTGAACCCCCCCAATACCACCTGCGTAAGACAGATAACATAAACTCCTACACAGAGTAGTTCTATACTAGTGTTATGTGCAAGCAATAACACTACAAGTAACTGGGCCCAAGTTACGTAGAGTAACATAAAGGCAGCCAGAAATGAATAAGATAAACCCCCAGAGGCAATGCTGCCTTAGGCCTTGGAGTGACTCTACTTAATCCAAGTCTGCCTGCAGGACTTCAGTGTTCAGGGAGGTGGAACATTGCTAAAGTCTGTGTAAACACTATGAAAGAGAAAGGAATAATCAGGAAAAAAAATTCCAGTGTGGTTGGGGCCCTTTTGGTGGTGCACTAATGTTGATGTTAAGTGGCTTCCTGGTTCCCCCCCAGTTTAGGGGGTGGGGACTTGATGAAGAGTTTTGGTTGGAGGAGCTTGTACAGGGCTTAACAGTAATGAAATGGCCAGCAACAAATTCAGAGATGAGTTTAGTGGTTTTGAGCTATTAGGGTAATCCAGAATAGGTGGTATGCAACGCAAGTACAGTAGTGTCTAACACAATGTTTCTCAACTCCAGTCCTCAAGTACCCCCAACAGATCATGTTTTCAGACTCTCCATTATTTTGCACATGTAATTTGATCAGTTTCAGTGCCTTGGTAATTACCACAGCCATTTCATCTGAGGGAAATCCTGAAAACATGACCAGTTGGGGGTACTTGAGGACTGGAGTTGAGAAACATTGGTCTAAAGCCCCATACACATGGTCGGATTTTCCAATGGATTCTGTCCTATCGGACAATGTTGTCGTAAATTCCGACCGTGTGTAGGCACCATCGGACAGTTTCCATCGGATTGTCCGACGGACAAAGTCCTATCTCCTGCTGGATAGATTTTTCGACAACAAAGTCCGATCACACCAATTCCGATCGTGTGTAGCGAATTCCGACAGACAAAGTGCCACGCATGCTCAGATCACATTACAAGACCAAAGCTATTGGCTACTAGCCTCTACGTAATCCCGTCGTAGGCAACAAACGTCACCACGTTCAGAATGATCGGATTTTCCGACAACTTTGTCCGACCGTGTGTATGCAACACCAACATCGGACGAAGTACGACGGACAGGATCCGACGGAACTGGTCCTCGGATAATCCGAGCGTGTGTATGGGGCATAAGAGACCAGATGGCAAGCTGTGTTCGCTAGAGTCTTGCTATGTTCTATGGTGCCGAGTGTATTGTGGGTTGGCAACCCTCTCACCAATCTTACGCTTCAACTGTGGATACCGATCACAGAGAGGCTCCACATGGATCAGTGGCTTGAGCTCTGCAATACCCGTTCTGTATGGCTGTGGATGCAGATGATTAGACCACACTGATGGGTGGGTACCTGAGGGCTCATCACTCTATCTGGATGTCCGCTTCCTGCCCCAGTGTGGTGCTAAGTTCCCCGATCCTCCCTAAGCAGCCTGCTGAATTTTCCTCTACCCCTCACTCATAGTTCTCTGAGGATTGTAGTTTCCTTACCGATAGGATGCAATGCCTCTTGTACTCACTGAAACTATATCTCCCACAATCCTTGGCTTAACAGGCGGAGGTTGGCCAACCCTGAGTGGGCATAGGAAGTCAATGGAGCATAGCTTCTAAACATGTCTCATAATAATAACAAAACAAAAAAAGTTTGTCTTTATCTTATTTTCTCCAGAGAGGAATCCTTGTGGCAGCCCCTGGCTACACATACACATAAGACCAACAAAAAAAAAAAAAACCACTGAGGTGGAAAGAAGGACAGGGGGATTTGTTTGTAGTAAAGAGACAGTTGAGGCTATGGCTGATCATAGGGGAACCTATCAGCATGCATCCCCTTCATAAGTGGTGGGTCTTTTTTAGAAAAATGCTACCAAAGTACCAGTTGAAAACTTTTCTCAATTATTAATAAGAGGTGAGCATAGTTTGTTGGTGTCTTTGATCATTATATCAGTACTGATGCTTTACAAATGTTTTTGCTGTTTTTTTTTTTTTCTTGTGGAAAATAACTAAATGAAACCAACAAAGGAGTTTTTTATAACACAAGAACAGACGCGGAATAGATAGAAATGTACATTTTGTTACCCTCAGGAGGCATAGAAAACCCATTGCACCCTTAAAGTGGATGTAGAGAATAAGATACTTCCTTTCATTTGAGCCCAGTCTTGCCACACAGATTTACTTGAAGCCTGAGCAATCCTCTTTTATTGTTCAGTTAGAGAAATCTTGACAAAGTCTTGAAACCTTTGTCAAAAAAAAGCCCCCTTGCTGTGAGTGACAGGTGATTTACACATCTCATGCACTTGGAAGTTTTCATTTCTTTTCCTGTTCTGGGGAAACTCAAAATTTGCGATTGTTTTTGTTTTTTTAATACATTTGGTGATAATGGTAAACAGGTTCCCATATTGGGTGGCTGCCTTGCTGCATTGTGAGCACATGAGGTCGGTCGGTCCTGTCCTAATTGATTATTGGGTATAACTGTGTACAAGCCCATCCATCTGCCCGCAATTCAAAACGCTGTAGTGTGAATGCACCCTAACAGAGATGAGACTGGGGAAGAGTTCCTTGCTGCCTGGAGCAGACTGGTGACATTATCTGAGCCTAGGCAAAGTCACTGAACTGGAGCTCAAGGATGACTTTTGTTAATGATAAAAAGTGGAGCTTTTCTGAAAAATTCAACTGTTGCTGGATGTGTCAGCAATCTATTCATACAGACTTGTAGAGTTACTGAAAGGTCTACTATAAACTCTTACTAAGATGTGAAGCTGCATTGTTGTTACAAAATAGCTACGGAGGAAAGCAATGTTGAAAAGTTCTAGGAATGTTTTTCATTCGTTTTTTGATGACTCATAAGATTGAGAACATTGATTTTCTCGCATGAATCAATATGTGGTGGTGTTGTCGCCCAGAACAATCCTTGCCTCTCAGTGCCCATTGTACTCGTAGCCTGAGTCCTGAGAGGTGCCAATGAGAAGAACCTGGCGCTGAACGCTTGATGAAAGAGCTGAGAACACACAGGCCCCCCCCCCCCCCCCCCAGCTTAATCATTCTTTCCTGAGAAACAATCAATTCACCAGCAATAGCATGACTCCCACCGCATACCTATTATTAACTTGTAGTCCGTTATGCATAGATGATGGTTTTTATCATTTTTGATATGAATTTGGGAAGGGATGTTGCTATCCTAAGTGCTGCAGATAATACCACCTCCTCTATATCTGCTTTGAAAAAAAGCCCAGTACAGTTTCTTCATTTTTAATCAGTATAATAGTACAGATCACTTCTAGTTGCTGAGCAAATTTTACAATGAAATGTGTTATTTTGTGGAGTGGGTTTCATGATGTGAGAATGAAACCGCTTTTAAGAAAAAAATGCAGGATGGACTTCTTGTTTTATTCTAAAGTGTGGTTGTGGTCCATCCAGGGAACATACAATTGAGGATAGGAGCTTGATAGCATGCTTAAATTGATAGAAGTATACCACTAAGTAATTTTTTTAGTAGAATGAACTTAATGATGTATTAAATAGGGATAAACCATACATGTGCTTAATGTGGTCAGGGCATGCATTCCTATCCTATGAAAACAATCTTTAATCTCATCCATAACCCTCTGGTTCTCAAAAAAAAAAATTAAACTCATGGCATACTTGGGTTTTAGAATGTACAGGCCCATGGGGTGATTAGGGGTGTCCACTGAAAAAGAAGGGAGGTATGAGAGCCCCTATCATGTAGTAAGTGACTGTAGTAAGATATTGATGAAAAAAAAAAAAAAAATAACATGCATCTGCTGAAGTTGCGGTAACTCTATGGGGTAAAAAACACACAACATTCTGTAGGTGTAGGTAGGGAATAACCTGTCCCCACGCAGGCAGGGTTTTAAAGGTTTCTCTTGATGCCACATGGGTCTCAATACTGGATCCTCTTGCAGAATTTTCAGGTAGGTGCTGAACTAGGTGAGTTGGATGAGGTCTAAAATAGCCCTTCGGTGGTCTGAGCAGCAAAGGTACCCGTTGTCATGTGTCTAAGGATGAATTAAAGTGACATGGTTTCTTGAACATTGAATTGCTTTAGTTCACCAAAAAAACAAAAAAACAAAACAAATGGTGAATTAAAGCAATTCATTGTTCCAGACACCAGATGACTTTGATCCATCCTTAGACAAATCACAATGAACACCTCTCCTGCTCGGACCACCAGCTGGCTTTTTGAGATCTCTTATGCCCTGTACACACGAGCCGACTTTCCGGCAGAAAAGGTCAGACGGAATCATTCTGTCGGACATTCCGTGTGTGGGCTTCATCTGACTTTTTCTTTCTAAAATTCTGACGGACCTAGAAATAGAACATGTTTCAAATGTTTCTCTGCCAAAACTCCGCCGGAACCAGTTCCTATGGAGAAAATCGCTCGTCTGTATGCTGTTCCGACGGACCAAAAACTACGCAGCTATTGGCTATTGAACCTCATTTTTCTAGTCCCGTCGTACGTCATCACGTTCTAAACGATTGGACTTTGATGTGATCGTGTGTAGGCAAGTCCATTTTCGGCGGAACTCCGTTGAAAAGTCCTTTGGAGTTCAGTCCGACGAGAAGTCCACTGGTGTGTATGCGGCATTAGAACTTGTTGCATACTTGGCACAAATTTATTTTCTTTGCTCGTCTGCTCACAAACCATGTTGACATGACCATAAATTTTGGGCAAGGCAGGTTCAACGGTTTCTTGAAAGTTGAAAAACGTATCAATATATACAGTACACTTAACCTCATAGTACCAATAGCCCACTTTGGCCTTGGAGGCCCCTACCCTTGGCCTTACATAGCACCTCTTGCAGATATACTCCTGATAAATGTCCCTATTAACCCTATAATCCTCCCCCTCCCCACCACCACTCCCCCCCCGTCCCCCCTCCTATCCTTGTTTATCTTTTTATTATATGTTTCAACATTCTCCTTTTTTATTTTTCTCTCCCTTGCCTTCTGAGTTTTTGTTACAAAAATATTAATCGGCTTGGGCATGCCAATATCTTTAATATTGCAAAAATGCTCAGAGCTTAACTTTTATTTCCTTTTAATAAACAGGGAAACATTAGTACATATGCTTCTCTGCAAACAGCATTCATTTCCTAGAAAGATTTACAGTTGTTGACACCTGATACTATTTACCGTCTCTCTCCATTTCTCTGGATTTATCATGCATACATTTGTCTGTATCTTTGTACTGAGATGTGCCCTAAATAAGGAATAAAATAAAGAACAGGGAAGAGCAAAAAGTAAAATAGGAATTTAAAGTGATACACAAATAAAGCTCAAATGCATAAAAATAACACAAATACACAAAAAGGGATAATAAGAACAATGAAAAAATGTAATATATCCAAAATACAGCCCTTCTCACCCCAAAAATGTATGTAAGCATTTTTTTATGTTGTGTAATATAAAATTGGCCCTATACTAAGATAGTGAGTCCCTACCTCACAGTCTGCATTAGGAGAGAGAAGCTTGGCTATCTCATCCATTTGAATCATCGATCCGCAACATGGTCTGAGGTAAAATATTTAAAAAGTTTTATTACAAAAATACATATAATGACAGATTTACAGATTAAAACAAATAGTGATAATCAAGGCAAAATTCTAAAGTTCGTGACAACTAGAACATAGATACCATCTGTATATTGGTTGCTCTACATGTTTTGCGGGTTTACATTAGCCGCTTCTTCAGGAGATTTCTACAGTTAGATGATGATTAAAAGATGATTATCACATAACAATGAAAGTAGAGAAAATACATATTAGTCACAAAATACAGTGAACAGATACGAGTACTTTATGTATACATATAATAGCATTTTTTTTTGTAAATAAAGCATCTGTTGTGAACCCCCCAATGTTCAATTGTCTTACCAAGAGGCGTTGGATTGCCAGGGGCCCAAGAAAAGATGACCCACCCCAGAGGGCACGGGAACCCACTGAGAGGCACAGGATACAAATGATAATAGTTTATTTAAGAAAAAGGATTGTAATCGGATATACTCAAAAACCATCCATCCAGAGTGGTGAGTATAAGGTAAAATAGAATAGAGTTTCTTTATATAGGTATAAAACATTGATAGAGTTACATACCCAAGGGGGTGCATTCGGTTATACAGGCTCAATGGGTGAAAAAATGGTCCCTATAGAGAGGAGTAGATCTATACAATAAGGGCAAATATATATATATATATATATATATATATATATATATATATATATATATGTCCAGCCTTGATTCTTATACTCCGTACAGGTGTTAACAACCACCACTAACTGTGAAGGTGAGAGAGCCACGTGCAAAAAACTTGTCAATAGCAATATATGCGTCACATTACCTGTATATATACAGATATATATGCATCTTAAATAAACTTTTATCATTTGTATCCTGTGCCTCTCAGCGGGCTCCCGTGCCCTCTGGGGTGGGTCATCTTTCCTTGGGCCCCTGGCAATCCGACGCCTCTTGGTAAGACAATTGAACATTGGGGGATTCACAACAGATGCTTTATTTACAAAAAAATGCTATTATATGTATACATAAAGTACTCGTATCTGTTCACTGTATTTTGTGACTAATATGTATTTTCTCTACTTTCATAGTTATGTGATAATCATCTTTTAATCACCATCTAACTGTAGAAAACTCCTGAAGAAGCGGCTAATGTAAACCCACGAAACATGTAGAGCAACCAATATACAGATGGTATCTATGTTCTAGTTGTCACGATCTGGTGCAACTTTAGAATTTTGCCTTGATTATCACTATTTGTTTTAATCTGTAAATCTGTCATTATATGTATTTTTGTAATTAAAAAAAATATTTAACTTCTGACTGTTTAGCATCATTTGATATACAGTACCATTAAAGTCCAACATAGCCCCTTCCTTCCTATCTATACATACTGACGGGCCGAAGGTACCATAAATAATATTCTTATTATCATGGCACTTTACAATTGCTATTATAAGATATTATTGTGCATAAGTGTAGTTGTTAATTAACCTTTTCTGTTTTTTCTGCCCATAGGTCAATCCTCCTCCTTCACCCAGCAGCCACAGGACCAGGTGGTGGTGGCAGGGAGGCCAGTGAGTCTACTATGTGCCATTCCTGGGTACCACGGCATTGTGCTATGGATTAAAGATGGACTGGCACTCGGTGTGGGTCGAGACCTCTCTGGTAGGTGGATCCTGTTTTTGCCAAATGTATTATATTTTTAATATTACTATTTAGGAACTTTTCTTTCAAGAAATGTTTTTTACTGTAGTCATCTACTTTGGTGACTGCTAACAATTAAAAGACAAATGTTAAACACAGTTCTTCATATTCTAAACCAGGGATATGCAATTAGCGGACCTCCAGCTGCTGCAAAACTACAAGTCCCATCATGCATCTGCCTCTGGGTGTCATGCTTGTGGCTGTTAGTGTCTTGCTATGCCTCATGGGAGTTGAAGTTCTGTAACAGCTGAAGGTCCGCTAATTGCATATCCCTGTTCTAAACCCATCTGGCTCCAGTCACATGGCCTTGGCATTGCTTTTGTGGTCTCTCCGCTAAAAGGGAAGGACTGCAGAGATTCTGATTGGTTGGTTATGCCTTAATATCTGCCCCACAACCCTCATAGGGAAAGCATGTAATTAGTGCCCAAGTGTTGACCACAGATAAGAATTTACCAAGGCCCTAAACAGTTCTCTTCAACCAAAGTAGATGGTGGAAATCAATAAGGCACTGATCTTTGTGACAATTATTAAAGAAGAGAGATTGATCAAGCAGGGAGAGTGTACCTCCTCTTCAGGGCTAATTATGTCACTGTTAAATATTCCATTGAAAGCATTTTGTTATATCTGTTTAATAAGTGCAAAAATACCCGTTGGTTCTTCCAGAAATCTAGTTAGCTCATAAGCTCCTGTGCTCTCTGCCTCTGGTGCACTAAAATTTAAAACAGTACAAATTAAATTGCTCCATAGGGTATATCAAATGCCCGTTAGGCTCCATAAAATCTACCCAGACAGGAACCCCCATTGCTCACGTTGCTTAGTACAGTTGGGTACTCTCTTTCACATGCTTTGGGAATGTCCCAGTGTACAGGCCTTTTGGAGGGAGGTGTTTGATTCGATTAATGTCAAATTAGAATTGCTGCTTCCCCTGTCACCGGAATTGGCCCTCTTGTGGATTCCTGATGACGACCAGAGGCCCCATCACAATAAACTGCTTATTTCATACTTCTTATTCTATGCCAAAAAAGTGATTATTTGTAAGTGGTCTTCTCCTGATCCACCAACTCTGTCCTTCTGGCTAGCCATGATTGACGCTGCATTGCCACTTTACAAATTGACATCTATTAGCAGAGGGTGCCCTTGGAAGTTCGATAAGGTGTGGCAGCTATGGACGTCGTCTTAAGAGGGGTTCCCCGGTTCTGCCTCTACTCTGAATGCTAATTTGGACCTGGGCCCTGCCTCCTTTCCTCACTATCTCCTCTTCTGCCTTTCCACGCCAGACTCCCCCTTTGTGTGTACCTATTTCAATAACAGGCCTTCACCAGATTCCGTCATGATGTACCTTTCACGTGATTTATAATGTATTGCATGACGCAATATGTTGGTTTGATTGTAAGTGTCACCAATGTTGCCTTGTCAATTGGCTTTTCAGCCATTGTATGTTCAATCCAGTTCTTTTATTTTTGTTCTGTTATTTACCATTTACCCTTCTAATAAAGAAAACCTGATTGTTTAAAAAAAAAAATCTCAAACAGTGCTATCAACCCTGCCCAGTTTTCTTGGTGGACTAGAGAATACCTCCCCTCATGTTATGGAGATAAGGATTCTTTAGTCCTAGGTGAACAATGTATCAATAATACATAAGCTAACCTAAAGTGGAGCTAAATTTACTTTTCCTGGAACAGTCCCTCGCCCTCACCGACATCTTCTTATGGATGCCGGTCTTCAAGTGTCTTCATTGGCTGGCATAGCTCTGTTTTCATGTCGGAGAATGCTTCGAGCAGGCAGGCGGGTGTATTTTTGCAGAAGAGATATTGCAATTCTTTTCTGCAAAAAAGAGCCTGCCTGCTCATAGTTTGTGACAGAGAAACTTTAGTTCCTCTATAAATCTGTATGGTGGCGACATCAGTGGATGAGACCAAGGTGACAGCTGGGCTACAGTCATGTGTAAGCAGCCTAGGCTGACAATGCAGTTCCTCCACACATACAGTACAGAAAATAGGCATTGAATGAGAAAAAATTGCTAGGTAGTTTTTTAAAATGTATGAAATTTCCCTATAAAATAAAGTCACTGTATTTATCTGCAAGATAAACTTGCCCAGAGTAGTTACCGTATATACTCGAGTATAAGCCAAGTTTTTTAGCACATTTTTTTTGTGCTGAAAGTGCCCCCATCGGCTTATACTAGAGTCAAGCACTTTTCTGCAGCAGAGAATGACATTTTCCGACCCGATTTTGGGGCCCCGTATCTCGGGGCCACTTGGTGTTAGGAACCCCAAATTTGTGCAAAACCAACACTACAACATATCCAAATTTGGGGTTCCTAGCACCAAGTGGCCCCGAGATACAGGGCCCCAAAGTCGGTCAAATGTGTCCATTCGCAGCAATGTCATTTTGGGACCCTTTGGGTCCAGAGACCCCAAATTTTGGCTGCAGCTAGGGGGCACCTAGGAACCCTTAACTACCAAGTTTGAAGTTCGGGGGACCTGTGGCTGCAAATGGGCACAATGAGGCTGCAAATGGGCATTGTTGACCCTCTTTTCCACTTGCTGTAGCTGCGCATTTCTCCCCTAGGCTTATACACGAGTCAATACATTTTCCCATTTTTTTGTGGTAAAATTAGGTGCCTCGGCTTATATTTGGGTCAGCTTATACTCGAGTATATACAGTAGTTGGCTGTGCAGGAACTTGTATTACCCATAAAAAGTAGTGAAATATCAATTTAGAACTCTTTGGGAACCCTGAAAGTTTTTACAGATATCATGTTTTCTCATTTTTAAGGGTACCCTCGTTACTCTGTAGAGGGCGACCATCTGTCAGGGGAACATCACTTGAAGATTCAGCGAGCAGAGCTTCAGGATGATGCTTTGTACGAATGTCAGGCGATACAGGCCGCCATCCGATCACGTCCAGCCCGTCTCACCGTATTAGGTAAGTCTTATATTTACAAAAAGTATATGTGCTGCTTTTTGAAAAATAAATCTGCTATTGGTTGGAGGTTATTTTAGGCAAAAGAATTGCTTATACATGTAAATCTACATAGAGATTTTATCTGTTTCATTTTTTTTGTAGTGTAGGATTCTGGTCTGTCACGGAGGACTGCTCTTTTATTTATGAATCCTTATACAGTTTTGTTACCTTGGTGCAAAAAAATGCTCATTATCTACTGCTTTTTTTTATTTACTAGGCTTGCATCAAATCTACATAGTCATAACATGTACAAAAATCACATAAAAACAAGCCAATATCAATACCCTATTCATTTAAATGGTCTATTGGACATTTATTTCTATACAGGCATACCCCACTTTTAAGTACACAATAGGGGTTTATTTACTAAAGCTGGAAAGTGCAAAATCAGGCTCACATCTGCATAGAAACCAATGAGCTTCCAGGTTTTATTACCAAAGCTTAATTGAACAAGCTGGGGTTAGAAGCTCATTGGTTTATATGCAGAAGTGAACCTGATTTTGCACTTTCCAGCTTTAAATAAACACCATTGTGTACTTAAAAGTGGGGTATGTCTGTATTTAGCCCACCTAACTTTAAAATGACCCTTTTCTTTTGAAAGCTTTACCCCCCTAACACCTCATTCAGATGTGCACTGGCACCCGCACCATGTGTCAAGGCTTTTGTTGTCCTGCCTGCTTCTACCTACTGTGTGTGTTCGGGGGCCGTGTGCCCGCTCCTGTACATCTGTCAAATTGTGGTTTATTTACTAAAGCTAGAGAGGGCAAAATTAGTCACAATTCTGCAGAGAAACCAAACCGCGTCTAACCTCAGCTTGTTTAATTAAGCTTTAGCAATAAAACCTGGAAGCTGATTGGTTTCTATGCAGAATTGTGATAAATTTTGCCCTCTCTAGCCTTAGTAAATAAACCCCATTATGAAGAGTGACCGTATCTGTGCAGCCGCTGCATCTGCATGCACATCCATAGTCTGCTTGCATGCAGCTTGAGGTGGATGCAGGAATGAAAACTAAATGCAAACAGTACAATATAGTAACCTCCCCAGTTCGGCGGACGGTCTGTCGGGTGGGTCTAGTGCACTTACCCCATCTATGGTGGGCAGCGCTTCTCCCGGGCTTCACAGCGGCTTTCCTTGCTCGACGGCGGCAAAGGCTTCCCCCTACCCTGCTTTCCATGGGCATTGCGTCAGCTTCCGTTTTCCTCCTCCTCCTCGGCGGCCAATTGGGACTCCTCTCTGTCCGGCCAATCGGAATACGGGTCTCAGACCTGATTTTGATTGGCCAGATTGAGGATCAGTGTTTCAATAGTAAATATACATTTGCTGTTGTAACACCTGGGTGGGCTCCTGGTGTAATGCTCTGCCCCACGAGCCCCCCCCCTATTTTGAAGCCTCTGGTTCTAATCAGGTGCTTCAAGAAAAAACACCCCCGCCGCTGTAATTCACGCGCCAGGCATCCTGAATGGGTCGGATGCATGAATGGGGGTGGCAGTGTCCTGTCAAAAAAGCAGCCGTGGATAGAGGGGGCTGCGCTCCGGCTTCCCTAATGGACGGGCCGCCACTGACCAGCGCCCATCTAAATGAGGGCTAAAACTCCACTATCAAAAATATGTAAACCCAATGAATATTGCTGCTTATGTGAGCAAACCGTACATCAATCCAGCTTTGAGCAGTTCTTTTATTGTGGTCAACATTATCTAAGTAAATAAATCGCCAACGCTTTCCTGGGAACCGGGTAGGAGCACAATGATTTAAAGTGTTTATACACTACTCCATTAAACCACTTGCGCAAACCGCATTTCTATTTCTGAGCCTCTTAACCTTTCTACTGTTAAATAACATATGATTTACATTCGGAATAGGGGTGCCACACTCCAAACAACCAGAGCTTTCAACCTTCTATTCAACATAGCTGTAAAGTTGAAGGCTCTGTTATAGACTTATTTTAGAACTGCTGTATGCTTATGTATGTCGGTCCCCCAGGACTGTAAACTTTTCTGCTTTTCACTATGTTGCTAACACAACTTTGCACTTTGCTGAGCGCCAATATCCCTGATAAAGCAAGGCAATAAAAGCATTTATGGGAAAACACTTTGCTATGCTGGTATAATTATTAAAGTGGGGTTGCACCCAAAAAAAAAAAACATTTGGAATTTCTTTTTTTTAACTCACCTCTAAATGGCTGTTGCTAGGGGGTCCCTCATAGTCTGCCTCCTTCAGTGCCTGGGCTGATTACATCACTTCCCCTCAGCGCAGGAAGGGCTCAGCTCTGCCCCCTCCCTCTTGTCAATTATCTGGGACAGGTGACAGGTCCCAGATGATTGCGTGGCCACTCACGGCCTGCAGCACCATTCGCGCATGCGCAGTGGGTGCCTGGCTGAGAAACCACAGACGGGCACCCACAGTTACAATAACGGCGCCCCCGAACAGAGGGGGAGATGAGCAGGGCTTTGTTCCCCCACATCGCTGGACCCTGGGACAGGTAAGTGTCTGATTATTAAAAGTCAGCAGCTGCAGTATTTGCAGCTGCTGACCTTTAATTTTTTTTAATTTTTTTTTTAAATGGGTACACCAGTTTAAAATGTATGTACACATAGTAACTAAAATTTCATATGATCTCTAACATGTAAATGTTCTTATAGAACGCAGTTTACATTTCATTAAATCTGCAGCTTTCATTAAAATAAGCCCTGGTGATCCTGCCATGAAAGTCCTTGCTCAGGCACTTTCTGGTTGCCCCTTTGCCTCCCAATTGTGCTCCTGCCTTGTCAATCTGTCACTCTGTCACATGCACATCCCATGGGGACTATAGATGGCTGTGCCAACACACTGCTCAGGCATGATTCACTGTTGTCACCATCAGGAAAACCACCCTAAGAAACACCTTGCAGCAGTCCTGGAGTGCATTGAGACAAGAAGTGGTAGCTGCAAAGAGGGTGCATGTGATGAGCAGCACTGAGATGAAACAAAGCATAAGAAAAAGGGAAAAAAATAAGAATTTTAATAAAAAATGGTAATTGTTTATAAGCAAACCAAAAGCCATTCAATTAGCGTTAACCTCTACTTTAAAGTGTAGTCCAAAGGCAGAATATGATGGGACTTTAATTATACCTTAGGCGACCATCAAATATCAAAAATCTAGAGTATAAAAATTAACAAATGTTATTAATAATCAGTTAGACCCCTTTCACACTGAGGTGCTTTACAGGCGCTACAGCACTAAAAATAGCGCCTGCATAGCACCTATAAAGAGCCTCTCCTGTATCTCCAGTGTGAAAGCCTGAGGGCAGAGCGGTGGGCTTGCAGGATGGTAAAAAAAGTCCTGCAAGCCGTATCTGTGGAGTGGTGAAGGAGCAGTGTATACACCACTCCTAAAGCACCCCTGCCCATTGAACTGAATGGGCACCGCTGCAGAACCGCCTGCAAAGCGCCGATTTGCAGGTCATTTTAACCCTTTTTCGTCCGCTAGCGGGGGTTAAAACCGCCCTGCTAGCGGCCGAAAAATCCCACAAAAACAACGGTAAAGCACCCAGTGTGAAAGGGGCCTTAAGGACAGAGCTTCTTTCTGAGATTTGGTGGTCATATTGCTTACCAGGGGGGTTGGCCATATCCTTATACAAGTCCTATATACTTCAGCTAAAACTTGGAATATTCAGTCTTGTATCAGAGCTTGTGATCATCTGTGCCACGCTGTCTAAAAAGCGGGCAGGACTCCGTGGCGAAACAGCACCTTTAGTTACGTATTCTTGTTATATTTTCTAATATTATTACATTTGTTATCTGTATCTATCATTAATTATTTAAAAGTAAAAAAAAAATGTTTTGCTAGAAAATTACTTATAATCCCCAAACGTTTTATATATATCTCCTTTTAACACCCTAGAGAATAAAATAAATAATAAAAAATAAATAGAATAAAAGATCGTTGCAATACTTGTTGTCACACCGTATTTGCGCAGCGGTCTTACAAGCGCACTTTTTGGGGAAAAAAATATATTTTTTAAATTAAAAAATAAGATAACAGTAAAGTTAGCCCAATTTTTTTTTATATTGTGAAAGATGATGTTACGCCGAGTAAATTGATACCCAACATGTCACGCTTCAAAGTTGCGCCCGCTCGTGAAATGGCGACAAACTTTTACCCTTAAAAAAATCTCCATAGGCGATGTTTAAAAAATTCTACAGGTTGCATTTTTTGAGTTGCAGAGGAAGTCTACGGCTATAATTATTGCTCTCGCGATCGTGGCGATACCGCACTTGTGTGGTTTGAACACCATTTTCATATGCGAGCGGTACCCAAGTATGCGTTCGCTTCTGCACACAAGCTCAGCGGGACGGGGTGCGTTTTTAAAAAAAAAAAAAATTCTTATTTATTTTGCCCTTTATTTTGCCTCTGTGTGTCTGTGTAAATCCAGAAAGTGAACAGGTAGAAGCTTCAGCTGCCCACAGATAAAATGGCTGCAGCGAGACTTCGTGGAGGGAGATGTCTGCAGCATATTTGGCAAGTACAGAATCACAGTATATATAAAATAATATCCAAAGTAGATGGAGGGAAGCTTCAGAATGGCAATAGATGTTTTTATTACAAATTATGTGAGCAGACCGCAGTTCCTCTTTAAAAATCTCAGAAAATCTCTGCACAGTGTGTGTAATAGTCACACAGTGTACTCGCATAATACAGGAGGTTGTACTCAAATATATCAAGAAGGTGTACACAAACTCTCAAGCATAGAAGTCATTAAAAAGATTCCTATAACCTGAAGTACGGAAAATATATATATTTTTTTCTCCACAGTTGTTGTTTAATGAACATCAGAAAGATGTTGTGTTTTTTTTTTTTTTTTCCTTTTCTTAAGAGAAAAAAAAGGTTCTGTTCAGACTTGGCACCCGCAGCCATTAGGAGAAATAACTCCATTATCAGACACAGCAAATGGAAAGGGCTTAAGAGTTTCCTGAGCTTATTACCAGTATCATTACCAAGTATGGTCCTTCTAGACCTGGATTTTCTCACTATTACAAGGTCATTTTACTGAAGAAGATAGAGGCAGGAAGCTCACTTTATGCTTTTTAAAGGGTCAGTCCATTCATAACCAATATATTTGATGTATGCTGGGAGTGCTTGGTGAATGCTGGGAATTTAAACCCTCTGATGTCTTTTCTATCTCATGGGGACTTTATTCTGCACTGAGTTCCAGGGTCTGCACACCTGTTGTGTTCATTATGAGGGGCTCCCACCACTGCTGCACTGAGTTCCAGGGTCTGCACACCTGTTGTGTTCATTATGAGGGGCTCCCACCACCGCTGCACTGAGTTCCAGGCTCTGCACACCTGCTTGGTCCATTCCGAGGGGCTCTCACCATCCCAGTGTTGAGTTTATGGGGCCTGAGTTATAGCTGCCTGCTCCAGGGCAGAGGTGCATACCCAGGAACTCAGCACAGGGGTGACAGGAGCCCCTTAAAATGGGCACAGTAGGTGTGTAGACCTGATAACTTGGTGCAAGGATAATGGGCACCTCTCAAATGAGCACACCAGATATGCAGACCCGGATAATTAGTGATGGGATGGTGGGAATCCTTTATCATGTGCCCATTATAAAGGATTCCCACCATCCCAGCACTAATATGCACCAAGTTATCAGGTCTACACACCTACTGTGCCCATTTTGAGGGGCTCCTGTCACCCCTGCGCTGAGTTCCTGGGTATGCACCTCTGCCCTGGAGGAGGCAGCTATAACTGAGGCTGTTTAGGCTAAAACGTAGAAGAAATGAGGATAAAGGAGTGCCTGGTGATCAAAGAGGCCAACGCGTTTCGGGGGACTAAAGATTCCCCCTTCATCAGGGCTGTTTGGAAAAGTTGACCATAAGGACGCACACTGAGGTAGCAGCCCAAGCCCTAACAGGGCTCATCAGCACCTTTATCCAAACTGGGCACGGACCTCCTGGAAACAAATTATTTTTCTTTGCCCACACTCTACCAATCTACAGTGACTGATAGAGTCAGTCCAGTGCAATCTACACCCATTCTTTTAGGCTACAACATATCATCTTTCCTGTATGGCTGTGATTTATAGTCATATGTAGTAAATACAATTTATTTTATTGGAATATCTCTGTGATGCAGACTATTTATTATTTTTATACTGCACACCTGCTGTGCCCATTACAAGGTACTTCTACCTTTCTGCGATGGGTTCCCAAGTCTGCACACCTGCTGTGCCCATTATGAGGGACTTCCACCTTTCTGCGATGGGTTCCCAAGTCTGCACACCTGCTGTGCCCATTATGAGGGACTTCCACCTTTCTGCGATGGGTTCCCAAGTCTGCACACCTGCTGTGCCCATTATGAATGACTTCCACCTTTCTGCGATGGGTTCCCAAGTCTGCACACCTGCTGTACCAATTATGAAGGACTCCCAATATCCAGTCACCGATTTCTTAGGTCTGCATACCCGGTGTGTTTATTTGAGAGGTTCTCACCATCCCTGAGCTGTGTTCCTGGATCTGTAAACTTTCTGTGCCCAATATGAGGGATTTCCACCATCCCAACACCTGACAACCTCACAAACTATTTCTATAAGCACACGCTCCATGTTCATATTGACAATGCAGTTCATACAGGAGCAAAAAAATTCACAAGGCATCTTGAGAACAGAAGGGTTTTTTTCCCTGATTCAGTGGCAAGGAGGCATGTTCACTTATAGAGCGAAATGATTTAACTTTCCCCACATGTTCCTAACAAGGACACCATAAGACATACAGAAAAGATAATGTACTGTAAAATGATAAGGTTAAAAACAATGCTCAGCAAAATTCCAAATAGGGTTTAACCGCCATCTGTGCCTCCGTTGGGTGATTCTCCTTCACTCCCTGCCAAAGTCACACAACAGGAAGTTAGAAGAAATCTCGGCAATAAGTATACAAACCGCCTGATAGGGGATCCAATTTATATGAAGCAGCTTGTGGCTTTCAGAAAACAAATAAAGAAAAAAAATACTAATAATTGGGCATAAATCGCACTCGGTACCCAGCGTGATGCTAAATTTCAGCCCTGCCAAGGAAAATAAAAAGCAGAAGTCATCATCCCTCATTTATGCAAATTGTAACTTTAAAGGCAGCGCAACACCAAGCCCAAAGATACATGATGAGTTGATGATAAGAGCGGGGGGGAAAAAAAAGAAAAGTTGATTGAGACAAAATCAATGGGTGATTTTTGAGGCAGTTCAGCTCATTAGCTGTTTGAATAAGCAGTGATGTTAATTAAACAGAGCTCTGAGAAATTCAAACATGATGGATTCCTCAGTAAAATGCTAGGTAAACATTTTTCGGCGGAGTCGCTGAGGGGTGCTGAGTGCTCCTGCACTTCAAAGGCGCACGGGAGATAGAGGAACGTAATGCATGAGAAGGGCTTATCCCACCGAGAGGGTGACTCCAGGCGGGGCTTAGAGCACCAGCGTCTGCAGCTTACAGCGTTGGGGGGCGCTCTTGCGGGAGGCGAGGGACGCAATCTGTCCCCTGGGAGGGCGTTACGCATTGCCTGTATTGAAGGAATCTCTCTGAGGCGGCCTCTAATTAGTGTTGAATCTCTTTCTAGTACTGCCAGCAAATTACTTATTATAGTTTGATATTTCGGTGTGTTCTCTGGAGGTGAGGAGCGGGGACATGAGAAAAACACATCTGGAAATGTATAAAATTATTCAGACTAGAATTCCTGGAAAAAAAGATGAGCAGTGAGAGATCATTGAGATAAACTAAAGGCAAAAAAACTGAAATATGTGTGCATAGGAATAGTACAGAGATGGATGTTACTTATAGAAAATATTGGTAAGAAAGAGATCAAGATAGTTATATGCATTTTAAAAATAGTAAGAGTGTGTGACTGTGGTGGGGGCATTAGAATGTAGGCTCTTCTGATGTGACCAGCTCAGTGTTCTCTGTACAGCACCATGGTACATGTCGGAGACATATTTAATTGTATATCAACCTCCCTAGTGGTAATCCCGTGTGTGGCTCGGGGGTTAATTTTCAGTACCAAAAGTGGTGACCCCGAGCCACACTCGGGATTACATCGCAGTATCCAGGTACAGATACTTATCTTGTCCCTAGGATCCTGCAACAGTGGCGGCTGGTGCTCAAAATTTTTGGGGCGGCACAAACAAACTGAAAAAAAAAAAACATAATTTGCAGCCACTGTTCCCATCAGACGCAGCTACTGTGCCCATCAAATGCAGCCACTGTGCCCATCAAATGCAGCCGCTGTGCCCATCAAATGCAGCCGCTGTGCCCATCAAATGCAGCCGCTGTGCCCATCAAATGCAGCCGCTGTGCCCATCAAATGCAGCCGATGTGCCCATCAAGCGCAGCCGCTGTGCCCATCAAAGCAGCCACTGTGCCCATTAAACGCAGCCACTGTGCCCGCTATTTACTATTTTGGAAGCCTATTAGAGCCTACGGCTCTAATTTGGATGCCTATTAGAGCCCACGGCTCTAATCAGGCGCTTAAAAAAAAATAACAGCCGCTGTAATTCAGGTGCCTGGCACCCAACAAGGGGCAGAACACCTGAATAGGAGGCGGCAGCGGCGACCATAGATAGATTCATGCAATGCGTGAATCTATGGTAAGAAAGAGGTGACGGGAGAGAGGGGGCGGCGCTCCTGCGCCCTTTATGTCCTGATTGTGATGTCGGACTTTGGAGTCCCATGTTTCACAATTGGTCATACCTGAGATGTTTACTAAACCAATATGCAGTGTCTAGTATTACAGTGACTAGTAATATTGCACCCTTGTTTGGACACATTTCAGTGTTTTTGATTACGTTATTGAATAAAATGTATTATTATTATATTATTTTTTATAATTATTTATAGTTATTTATTATATTATAATTTATGATTTCATGTTTCAAACGTTATCATACCCGGGATGCCTACTAGACTCTTGTTTGGACAGATTTAAGTGAGTTATTGCTAAGATTTACAGGCCTACAACATAAAACAACAAATTTCCATGCAAAACAATGTACAGCTTTGACATTCAAAAATCAGACCTAATCTTACCGCCAGGGAGGTTAATAACGGTGTGGACCGAGGTGTGACTTTAGAATGTAAGCTCTTCTAATAATAGTATATGCCTGGGATTAGGGATGGGCTTAGGCGTGTTTGCATGCTCCACGTGCAGAGCCCGCCGGGAAGTCGGCGCAGAGATGCGCTAATCACAGGCAGTGAGACATTTCCCGTTCTCTGCAGCCGCACATCGGGGGCAATGTATCAGTGCCTGTGATTAGCGCAGCGCTGCGCCGACTTCCAGGGGGGCTCTGCACGTGGAGCATGCGAACACGCCTGAGCCCATCCTTACCTGGGATGAGTAGACAAATGATTGTAAGCTCCTCTAATGTAGAGGCTAAAAGGATCGGAATTGGACAACACGTTTTGATAGACACAATGGGGTTTATTTACTAAAGCTGGAGAGTGCAAAATCAGGCTTCTGTATAGAAACCAATCAGTTTCCGGGTTTTATTGCCAAAGCTTAATTGAACAAGCTGAGGTTAGAAGCTGATTGGTTTCTATGTGGAAGTGAGCCTGATTTTACACTCTTCAGCTTTAGTAAATAAACCCCATTGTTTCTGTATATAGTTAGTTAAAATACCACAGGGTGATATATATAAGATAAAGTCACAGATTTGTTATAACATTTTGTGATGTGTGCCGGGTCGCCATGGTCATTAAGGCATTTCAGCAGCAGGATGGCTCAGGAAACCGGCCCTATGAATTGGATGCCTGGCCCAGGGAATGTGTGCTTTTGGTGCAGAGGCTTTGTGTTGGCAGACAGTAAATCAATGGTGCTCCTACAGATTCAGCTACAATGGCTGGACAAGGGCAAAGCTGGGGTAGGTGCGCAGGTTGGCTGTTGACTGGCAGGAAACCTGCACTGGGTTTGATTCAGACCAGATAATAATAAGGAGCGTGCTTGTAGAAGGAAGCTCCTGGGACCGACTTCTTTCAAGAGCAAAGATTATACACCACGATCAATGAAGGAAAAGAGCCAAGCTGCTATGTCCCATCGCCTGTGGAACAAGAGGTCCGCAGGGATGGCGGAGTTTATTAAGATCAGTGCCGCCAGGGTGCACACTGATTCAATTCCAAATGGCCAAGCCTTAAATAAAACAAATTACTTTGCTGAGGTGTCCTTGAAAGTGATGCAAGTGTTTTACCAAAAGGTCATCAGGTGAAGCATCAATGACAATCGAGCTGCATGCTGTAGTGGGTGGTTGCTGGCATTCCCTTACAAGGTCAGTCTACCTACCTTCTATATCAGTTGAATCTTTAAATTAGATCTGTATGTTTTAGTGAACAGTATGTAGCCTCAGCTACACACAGTATACAGCGCTGTATTCCAGTGGCAGGATGGTAAGTGCCCATCCTGCTCCTGGAAAAAAAAATAGGTTGGGCTAAGCACTGCTCAGCCATTCACAGGAAGCTTTGTATTCTATAAATAAAATCAAAACTTCCTCTGGCTGAGACAGAGATGGTGGCATCATTCGCCCGCCTCAGTCATTCACAGGAAGCTTTGTATTCTATACATAAAATCAAAACTTCTTCTGATTGGCTGAGACAGAGATCGTGGCATCATTCGCCCGCCTCAGCCATTTACAGGAAGCTTTGTATTCTATACATAAAATCAAAACTTCTTCTGATTGGCTGAGACAGAGATGGTGACATAATTCGCCCACCTCAGCCAGTCAGAGAAAGCTTTGTATTCATTAATAGAATACAAAGCTTCCCATGAATGGCTGAGCAACACTCAGCCTGACTTGATCTTGCTTCGGGAGCGGGACGGGAAGTTCTTGTCCCGCTGCTGGAACACAGCGCCTTTTACTGTACATAGCTGAGGCTACTTCATACAGTGCTGGGGTCCGCTGCATGTTTTAGTGAAGTTACTACCCAGATAGCAAGGATCACTTACCACAAATTTGAGGCAGTGTTGAATTTGTAAGTCTGTTAACTTGCTGCACATTTTCACTGGCAAGTTGTAAGCTTTCAGAGCACTTGAAGCACAAGTTCTAGTTGACACTTTTCCAATTTGTAGCAAATTTGCGTGACAAGTCTCTAGCAAGAGCAAAGTTGCAGTGGTGAGTCTACAGCAAGAGCTCTGCAAGTCTACAGTATGAAAATTCAGCCACAGTGACCCCTGTGGTGGGAGGACTATTGCACAACATAACTGAACCAGAACTTGCAGCAAACTTGCAAAAATGGTTGCAAAAAAAGTTGACCTGGAGTCATGCAATGCGGACTTGCTGCAATTGTGTAAGAAACTTGTGAAGCCTGGCAAGTCTAGCAATAGCTTAGCAAGTATGAGGCAGCTGGTTTGGGCTCCACAACAATGACAGGGCCCAGGGCAGCTGCTCCTTTTGCCCTGCCTTAAAAACAGCCCTGACCGCACCGGCTGCCCCCAAACACACACACACACACACACACACACTATGCCACTGGAATCATATGTCACTTTACAGCACAGAAAAGAATTTTGGATCGTTTGCTATCATCTACTGCACTGTGAAGATTTTACTGATTGAATAGTCTGATTGAATAATCTCACTAATGTCAGAACTTTTAATTTTGTATCCATGAATATTTTCCATTGCTCCTTTATATGCGATTACTTTTGGTTTACTGGTTCTGTAGGTGTTATGTATCACTTGTTTGTGAGGCTCGCTGTCTATATTTAGTATTCATCGCTTGACATAATTTCGTAAATGAATTTTTACGCGCTTTTAATTGCGCCGCTTAACTATTTGGAGAGTAAAAGCGGAGAGGGGTTCCTTTAGTGTCTATAAATGTCTCATTAGCTATGACATGTTCTCCATAGAGAGCTGTCATGGAGTGGAGTGCGGAGCGAGAGGCGCTGATTGTGACTGATGCGCGTTTTCTGCATGGCTGAGGACGCTGCCTGTCAATCATTAAGGATTCATTTAGCAGGAGGGTAAAAGGTGAATGGCTGGCGGGGCTGCAATAAGGTATGAAGACAAAGAGAGGATGGCTGAATTTCGGATATTATTCTGCACTTCTTCTGCTGGGATTAGATCCACCAATGGCCAGGCAGGCCGAGACCTTCTTTAAGTACCACAAACTCAGAAACAGGCTAGGGATACTGCATAGTGATCAGCCTAAAGTGGTTGTAAAACCCCTACATATACCAAGTGAAGTGACTGGCCTCCGATGATACACAAAGATGTAACAAATCCTCCTACATAAGTTGTCCCTGTTTATCCACAGCCACCTTTCCTCTACAGCCATTCAAAATGCAGAATTTGTGAAACTTTTTTGAGCTTTTTAGAATGCAGGGGGTGGGGAGATGAAGTTACTCTGCAGAGAGCTTGGAGGGCAGGAACACACACCCCTTCACACAGGAATAGAATAAAAGCAGTCAATCAAAGGCTGTGTACTGGAGCTCCCTCCCCTGTCACCTTTTTACCTCTTGGTGTCAGGAAAACCTTTCAGAATTGACTCTGGATTGAGACAAGTACAAACTAGAGAGGGATATGATTGGTTCATATTTCATGTCTGAGGTTTACAACCACTTTAAAGCGAATCTATCTAAAGATCAGCTGTTGACAACTGGCCTTAGTAGTTGACAATAGGAAGCAAAAACTGCTGGTACGAAACCCTTGATTCAACAGGTTCAAGAGGAGTTTTACTGTCTGTTTCCTGGCTGCTCATGAATCCAGTACATGATCCGTATGCAGATATTTGTTTCAAAGTCAAAGTTTGAGAGTACATGGATGTTTTTTACGGCTTGTGTACACAGGCATTGGTTTCCTGCGCTTGATGTGTGTCAAAGCAGGTCTGCAGACTCTCAGCTGGCTCTATGGTGCAGTGTTGACAGTATTAAGGCTGTATTTTACCTACTTTACATTGCATTGATTTTCTTATTGAGAGAGCCACTTGCTAGGGGGGCACTTTGTGGGCTTGCGCCTGTGTGTCCGTAGGCACACAGAGCGCGGCTTGGACCCTCCCCCTGCTTCTTCATCACTGGCTGTAATTGAGAGCAGTGGAAGCCAATAGCTCCAGAGATCAGGAAATAGAACAAGGGTGTACACATTGCTTCAGGCAAAAAAATGGACACCCTCAGTCCAAGGTGCTAATCCCGACTCATCACCGTAGGCAATGTCAAGAAGAGAGGAAAAGATTGATCTCACACTTGAATCCAAAAGATGCTGTAGAGATTTCGTTATTGTCATGAGCCAGACAAAATTACAATAATGATCAGTTGACTCGTTTCACGCAAAAAGAACCGTGCTTGTTCACCTATGTACACTGTTCTTTTCGCGTGAAACGCGTCAACTGATCATCATTGCAATTTTGTATTCTTTTGATATACAGCAACTTTTGGATTTAAGTGTGCGATCGATCTTTTCTTCTCTTCTCAATGGCTCCAGCTGCTGTCTCTGAGCCAATGAGGAGGTAGAGAGTGGAGAGAGCCTCTGCTCTCGTGCGCAGTACTGGATCGAGATGGGGCTCAGAAAAGTATGAGGGTGGGAGTTGCATACTGAAAGTTTGTTACCTTCATGCATACAATGCAAGGAGGTAAAAAAAAAAACCTTCGGCCTTTATAACCACTTTAAAGTTAAAGCTAGCCAAATAAATCCCGTTGCTGTGATTTCTATACAAACATATGCGAAAGTGAGAATTTAATTGCTTGCCGACCAGCCGTGGCAGTTATACTGCGGCAACATGGCTCGGCTGCGCGAATCGCCGTCATGTTACGTCGGTTCCCTTTTTGTCCACTAGGTGGCGCGCTCGCCCTCGCGGAGCCGATGCGAGTTTCCGGCGGTCGCGATCACCGCCGGGCTCCCGCGATCGCTCGGAGAATCGGGATCTATGTGTAAACACAGAAGAGACAGATCGTCTGTTCATACAGAGTATGAACAGTGATCTATCTCTTCTCCTTCAGTTAGAACACACACTAGAGAACACATTAATCCCCTTGATCGCCACCTAGTGTTAACCCCTTCCCTGCCAGTGACATTTTTACAGTAATCAATGCATTTTTATAGCACTGATCGCTGTATAAATGCCAATGGTCCCAAAAATGTTTCAAAATTGTCCGACGTGTCCGCCATAATGTCGCAGTCCCGATTAAAAATCGCAGATCACCGACATTACTAGTAAAAAAAATTATAACAAAAATGCCATAAAATGATCCCCTATTTTGTAGACGCTATAAATTTTGCGCAAACCAATATATATACGCTTTTTGCAATTTATTTTTATTTTTTTATTTTTTTTAACCAAAAATATGTAGAAGAATACATATCGGCCTAAACTGAGGGAAAAAAATGTTTTTAATATTTTTGGGGGATACTTATAGCAAAAAAAATGCATTTTATTCAAAATTAAAAAATTTTTTTTGTTTATAGCGCAAAAAAAAAAAAAACACAGGTGATCAAATACCACCAAAAGAAAGCACTATTTGTGGGAAAAAAAAGGACGCCAATTTTGTTTGGGTGCAACGTCGCACGACCGGGCAATTGTCAGTTAGAGCGACGCAGTGCTGAATCGCAAAAAGTGCTCTGGTCGGGAAGGGGGGAAATCTTCCGGGGCTGAAGCGGTTAAGAGCAAGTCCTGTGTTCACAAGCCTTTGGTTGAGCGACTAAACACGTGGGAGGCAAGTTCATATGCAATTTTAGAAGCACGACAAAGCGTTCAATTGCAGGATAGTAGCACATCCTCCAAATCAGTCACATTGTAAGCAATCTCCATGATCTTTTTTTAGCTCATTGATTTCAATGGGAGCACATGATTAATTGCAAGTTGTAGTATAATCAAGTTATTTCATGCTATTTTTGGGTAATTTTTCCAGAACATAAACACAGCAATAAAAGCATCTTTCATAGGAAAGCTTTCTTTGAAATACTTTTGCAGTAATTTCCTAAAATTCCCACCACTAGAATATTTATATATTTGTGTTTCCCTTACTATAACCTATGTCCTTGATATATTCAGGAGCATGGGACATTTAAAAATGTACCTATTTTTTGTCTCTCTGTTGGTATCAAGGTCGCTTTGTCCCTATAAAAATAAAGATAACATTGTTCAATGGCAGTAAAACCTTTATCAAGATGCTGAACCCATAAATAGCAACAAGGTAACATTAACACCACCACCCTATGAACGGTATTATATTTCCTACAACAGGAAACATGATCCTTTTATAGTCTTCTGCATATTTTCTGGAAAAAAAAAAATTTGAAAAAAATTGAAAACAAGATTTCACTTTTTTTACAGCTTTCTGAAACCCTGCGGACTGACTCTCCTCCTTCCTGAGATCCCAGTATAAAAAGGACACACACATATAATATTATTATTATTATTATACAGGATTTATATAGCGCCAACAGTTTGCGCGGCACTTTAGAATGTAGGGAGACACTACACCAACATTACAATTCAAAACAAGAGGGTTATGCCGCGTACACACTAGCGGAATCTCCATCGGAAAAATCTTGGGTGTTTTTTCCGACGGAATTCCGCTCAAGCTTTTCTTGCATACACACGGTCACACAAAAGTTTGCTGAACTTACCGACCGTCAAGAACGCGGTGACGTACAACACTACGACGAGCCGAGAAAATTAAGTTCAATGCTTTCGAGCATGCGCCAAATTGTTTCCGAGCATGCATAGGAATTTTTCGCGTCGGAATTGGTACAGACGATCTGAACTTTTTCCGACTGAAAAATTGAGAACCTGCTCTCAATCTTTTGCTGGCTGGAATTCCCCCAGCAAAAGTCAGATGGAGCATACACACGGTCGCATTTTCGGACCAAAAGCTCTCATCGGACTTTTGCTAGTGGAATTTCCGAAAGTGTGTACAGGGCATTAGAGGAGCCCTGCTCCTATGAGCTTACAATCTAAGAGGGAGGGGCTGGTGAAACAAAAAGGTAGGGACTGTGGGAGATGAACTGATGAGGGGAGTAGAGGATTCAGTTGTTAGCTGGAGGCAGGATAGGCCACCCTGAAGAGATGAGTTTTCAGGGATCGCCTAAAAGTGAACAGAGTAGGAGATAGCTGGACAGAGTGGGGTATGGAGTTCCAGAGGATGGGAAAGGCTCTGGAGAAGTCCTGGAGACAAGCATGGGAGGAAGAGACAAGGGAGCTAGAGAGCAGAAGGTCTTGGGAGGAGCGGAGAGGACGGTTTGGGTGATAATTGGAGAGAAGATCGGTGATGTAGCTCAGGGAAGAATTGTGAATGGCTTTGTATGTTATTGTAAGTGTTTTGAATTTTATTCATTGGGCAATGGGAAGCCAGTGAAGGGATTGGCAGAGAGGAGTGGCGGACACTGAACGGTTGGTAAGTTGGATGAGTCTGGCAGCGGCATTCATGATAGACTGAAGAGGGGATAGCTTGCAGAGAGTTAGGCCAATGAGGAGGGAGTTACAATAGTGAAAACGAGAGATAACAAAGGGAGTGAATAAGTTGCTTATATATTTATATAAAAATATACTATATACAGTGGAACCTTGGTTAACGCGCGTTTAATGCGGTTAACGAGCGTTTTAAAAGACGAGCAACTTTTTTTAGTGTTGTCTCGCAAAATGAGCAGACTTCAAGCTAATGGGGTGTGCAGTACCGCATTTGGCCAGAGGTGCGGGGGCACCAGTGACACTAGCAAATGTTAAGAGCCATTTGGAGCCGTTCGGAAATACTCTGAATCACTCAGAAATACTCTGTTCCTATGTGTTTCCAAGCCTTTCCAAGGGTTTCTGAGTTCAGCCGAGCTGTTCCCGAGTATTTCCGAGGCGCCCCCACCTCTGGCCACATGCGGTATTGCATGCAACAGAAGTCAATGCGGAATTAATTATCTTTGTTTCCATTGAATTCTATGGGGAAACTCGCTTTGATATGTGAGTGCTTTGGATTACAAGCATTCTCCTGGAACGGATTATGCTCCTAATCTAAGGTTCCACTGTATAAAAATGTCTTATGTTAATTAAAATTGTGTATGTTAAATCGCAGGGCAGCATGACCTGTGTGGTTTGTCCCTCCTGATAGAAATATTTTGCATTTGTGGCAGTGAGATGCTGCTTCTCAAGCACTTCTCTGAGGTCAGGTTTAACAACCTCTCTGTCTATAATAGAATTAGGGGGAAGTAAAAACCTGTGATTATCTCACAAGAGCTCACTTCACGAGAAATACTGAAGTCCTCTTTGTAATTCGTAAGGCAATCGCACAAAAAGAGTATCAAGCTGGAGACCTTCTTAAAGCGGTTCAAGATTATCTGTGATTTTTTTTTTTTTCCTCTCTGTATTTTTTTCTTTTCACAATCTAATTTGGTTATAAATGTTTGTTAGTAGTTGGAGAAACCTCTATCCATTCACCAGTTTGCTACTGTTACATTCTGCTGATTTTAACTGTTTTTATTCTACTTGTGGTCCATTCACACCTATATATGCATGTTAAATCCCAGCTGAAGCTTCAGTTTAACCACTTTAATACTGGACACTTTCATCCCACTTTCTGCCCAGGCTAATTTTCAGATTTCAGCGCTGTCACACTTTGAATGGCGATTACTTAGGCATGTACCCAAATTATTTTTTCCTTTTTTTTTAGACAGAGATTTATTTTGGTGGTATTTAATCACTATTCGATTATTTATTTTTTGCTATAAAAATGTTGGGGGAAAAAAATGTGAGTTTCTTTAATAAAAATTGGCAAATAAATAATATTTATTCATAAATTTAGGCCAAAATGTATACTGCCATATTTCTTTAGTAAAAATAGCCCATATCAATGTATATTTGGGCTATATTGATATAGTCTGTGTGAAAGATATAGAGTCTACAAACTATAGTATATATATTTGGAAATTAATCAGTTATGATGTACTGGTGGCCTATTCTATTTCTTGAGGCCCTAAAATGTCAGGACAGTGCAAATACCCCCAAAATGACCCCTTTTTTTGGAATGTAGACAGTCTAAGGTATTTAATCAGGGGCATGGTGAGTTTTTTTGAAGTTGCAATTTTTTGGTCTACATTTTTTTTGAAAATGAAGATATTAAATACATATTTTTTTTTTTTTTTTTATCACCATAGCAGTACAGCGTCACCATATGACTGGTGTCGTGGTATTCAGGGACACTGACTGGTGACCGTATATTAAAAAAAAGTAATACTTTTTTTCAGTATTTCTATTTTTTCTTTTTTTTTTACTTACTGTAACAAGGGCAGTGCAGTGTCACCGTAGTGACACTGTACTGCTCTGGGGAGCTGATTAGAATTGTGTTTTACAGTGGTGATCACTGTTAAAAAAACAATAATTTTTTATGAATTTCATCCATTCATGTGCCATTGTGTACAATTGTGATAGCTGTGATTGACCAAAGCTATCACATGGTACAGGTTCGCTGTGATTGGCCCTGTATCATGTGATCACCGTGGCCTATTACAGAAGTCACAATAGTACACACTGAATTAATTCAAGCCAGTGTGCACAACTGACAAGTGATCGCTGTGATTGGTCACAGTGATTACATGGTATCAGGGCCAGCCCGATACAACAATCTGTCTGGTTTACAGATCCCACCACTGCGCCAAACAATAGTCGTGAAAAGTTTTACAGTTGGTTTTATTTAAAAAGCATGCTTTAGAGGAGGACAAATACTCCAAAAAATTGCAAACCCATTTATCATTTTCCTTTCACTTCACAATTGTGCCACTTTGTGTTGGCTTATCACATAAAATACATGACCAGTGTAGTCCAAATGTTCCCATATTATTATCACTGTTATCCACTTACAGTATACTCCAACCCATTTCTTACCCACCTAAAATGATGAGACCACACCTTTACTTTTTGGAGTAAAATGCCCATAACAGCCTTTTATTAAAACAATCCAAATAAATCACTCCAATCTAAAATATATATAACAAATATATATAACGTCAATAACACAACTTGTTAACCCCAGTCTGATGGTCCCTGACGGCGACCCACATTCTACCACATATACCACCAATGCACTGCAGGACCTTTTCCAACCTGATAGGCCTCCAGCTGTAACCGCTCAGAGACAACCCCCTTCCCGCAGTGCATCCATTACTGCATTCCATCAACCTTTTCGCTGGAATACACCGGAGGGGCACATACTACCGATGAGCCCCCACCCCTTTTTCATCACCTCTGTTTACTGCCACCGTCAAAGACCAACAGAAAACACAGCCACCGCCCGGAAAGGGCCCACCCAAGCTGTCATGGCAACCTTCTTCCCTCTCCTGAAAGAAAGAAAACACACAAACAAATACACACCAAACATATAGGGAGGGAGGGTGGGAAAAACTGCCTCCTCCTTCCACTTCTTCAAACTGCCCAGCCTGGCTCCGCCTCTCCCTTAAATATAGCCACCCCCCAACTAAACTTCTCTCTTACCCTCCCCTCTCTACACTCCCATTACATCTTTTCCACATTAACCCCTTTGTGTCTTCCTTAGACACACTGTCATGCCCGGCACTACACTATAAATCCTTTCAGTCTCTTCCGTTTTGGGCCTCACTTTTACGTTTTTAGTTGTAACATGAGAAAATGTGGAAAATTTCAAAGGGGTATGAATACTTTTTCAAGGCACTGTATTTGAAGGTAAAGCAGTCCTACAACATTGGGGGAAGAGAGGGCAGTGATGGGAAAAAAAATAGTTTGCCTTTTTTAACTTTTCTCTTTGTCAGAAACCATGAAATCAGACCGAGACAGAAGAACAGTTAAATAACACTTGTTTAATAATAAAAGTAAATAGAACTAACGTAGTCAAAATATAGCCAGAGTTCAGGAACCAGAACGGATAGTCAGACAAGCCAAACGTCAGGGAGACGGAGATGAGCGTAGTAAAACAGCAAGCAGGATCTGGAGCCAGAAGGGATGTCAGCCAAGCAAGTCTTTAAACAGGAATGCAGTCTCTGTGATGTTGACCAAGGCAAAGGCAGAGATCATCTGGGCTGGACGGCTTAAGTAGGCAGGACTGACGAGCAGGATATCATCAACAGGTGAGTCACTGTGGAGAGATAGGAGCTGGCAATTAGCCGACAGCTAAGTGGCCAGCTCTGAGAAGGAAGGGCTGAGCCCAGCCCTGACACTCTTGAAGTAAACCTACAGCTCAAAGTCTCTAACCCTCTCAGATGAGAACTCAAGTTTTTGGATTTCTAATCCCTTTCAGTCCCAGTGGCTGTGGTCACCAAGACAGAGAGTGAATCTCCATAACGGGAACACAGCGTTTTTTTGCCTTTTTAGATACATTTTACCTTTACCATATAGATGGGCACACAAGCTACAATTCGCCTTCCTAGAAAATCCTGTATTTTCCTGCAAGATCTATTACCGGGCTCCACCTTGTACAAAATTCCTTCTTCTTAATGTGCTCTTGCGTTGTGGTTTTGTCTGGGCAGGAAATAAATCCTGTATTAAAGACACACGCTGGCGAAATGAGATTCTGTGTCAAATTGACATAAAAATGCAAAACACCCAACTTTAAAGAAGGCCCGTAGCATTTTTCATACATTAGGCGAGAAATGTTTTCAGTCCCATTAAGCTAAGCTGCCTTGTGGCTGTTTCCAAGCTCAATCTGTCCCCGCCAACGGCGAAAGACTCCCCGCGTTGAAAGATAGTGCGCCGGGCACAGTTAATCAGCCAGATTGCGGCGGGAAAGTGATGGGCCTCCCAAGACCTTCGGAAAGCACATTTTTTACATTGCAATAATACTCCAGAAAAAAAGGTTATATACTTGTTTTTTTTTTTTCTTTATGGCACGTTTGAAGCCGGATTGAAGGAAGGGGGAGATGGATAGTCTCCCTCTCCTCCACTACCAAACTCATCATTATACATGTAAATTATAATTTCATGTATATACGATCGCTGGAAAGCTTCCTACCTCTGTACAGGGAAAAATATCATTACCTTGCTTTTATTACTCTGCTTATTTCCCCAGTAAATTTGGAAAAGCCTCACTTAGACAAACCTTCATCCCGAACGTGTCAGCGGCCGTAAATACTCGCTCCACATGTGATACATGGGACTGGCAGCCCAGCGCTTTGATGCGCGCCTCTCATAGACGGCCAATAAAATATTGCGATGCCGCGTGTATCTCAATCGCTTTCCACCATGCAAGAACTGACTTGTTGCTCAGTTTTTGCTATAAACAAAGGAGACGGTGAAATGCCACAAATCAACATTCACAATGTAGGATGTCAAGGGATTTAGCTGATGAGTGTAGAGCCCAAATGGAGGTTCTGTGCAGTCTAGGCAGACAAAGTGTACCACCAGGGCCTATTTAATAAAGAGGCAAAAACAAAGCCATATATCTTAAAAAAAAAAAAAAAAGTTGCATTCGTACATTTCCTGGTTGGCTGCATCTTGGTGATAAAAATGTTAGCACAACTATTAACACATAGGTCGTCTATTCTTGGATCTTGGCACAATGCTACAGGGGAAATCAGTGCTATTGTTAATTAACCACTTCAGCTCCAGAAGGTGTACCCTCCTTCATGACCAGGCCATTTTTTGCGATACAGCACTGTTATTTTAACTGACAATTGCGCGGTCGTGCGACGCTGTACCTAAACAAAATACATTTTTCCCCACAAATAGAGCTTTCTTTTGGTGGTGTTTGACCACTGCGATTTTTATTTTTTGCTCTATAAAAAAAAAAAATAGACAATTTTGAAAAAAAATAAACATTATTTTTTACTTTCTGCCCTAAAACATATCCAATAAAATGTAAAAAAAAAAAAAATCGAATTTCTTCATCTATTTAGGCCAATATGTATTCTGCTACATATTTTTGGTAAAAAATTCCAATAAGCCTATATTGATTGGTTTGCGCAAAAGTTATAGCATCTACAAACTATGGGATATATTTCTGGATATTTTTTGTTACGAGTGATGGCGGCGATCAGGTGGACGTCCTATGACATACCCCCCAAAACGAGCCACACTGGGCGAGATCTGTCGCCTGCACCGTCTACTGCTCCACGACACCATCCACTGCCCTACCCCCCCCCCCCCCACCCCCCCCCCAAAAAAAAGCATTGTTAAAAAAAAAAATCTTTATATTTTTTTAAAACTATTGACACTGAGCTACTGACAGCATTCTGCACGTGCTACCCACCGCTATATACTCGGCACTCCTCTCCTGCACATACTACCCACCTCCATACCCTGTGCAGTCCTCTCCTAAACATACTACCCACCTCTATACACTCTGCCCCCCTCTCATGCACATACTACCCACCGCCATACACTCCATACTCCTCTTCTGCACATACTACCCACTGGCGTACATTCTGCACTCCTCTCCTGCACATACTACCCACCTCTATACACTCTGCCCCCCTCTCATGCACATACTACCCGCCGCCATACACTCCATACTCCTCTTCTGCACATACTACCCACCGGCGTACACTCTGCACTCCTCTCCTGCACATACTACCCACCTCTATACACTCTGCCCCCCTCTCATGCACATACTACCCGCCGCCATACACTCCATACTCCTCTCCTGCACATACTACCCACCGGCGTACACTCCATACTCCTCTCCTGCACTTACTATCCACCACGGTATACTCCACACTGTACATTCCCCATTTAACATTACCACATTCTGCACTATGTAGGTCATCTCAGACTCTATTTAACCACACACCCTTTAAGCCACACCCAATATTTAGCACAATTAAAACCATGCACCGCTATTTTGGTTTATCGATGACTAGGGCCCACTTTTGATCTTGCACACAGGCCTATTGATTTCACGATACACCCCTGTGCTGGTAGGTTATTTGGCAGCTGTCTAAATTTGCCCTAATGCATGTATTTATGAATGTGAGTTTAGGGACCTTAGATTGTAAGCTCCTTGAGGGCAGGGACTGTTGTGAATGCATAGTATGTTTGTAAAGCGAAGTAAATTGACAGCACTATACAAGTACCTGAAAATTTTTTATTAATAAATATATTTTTTTATTCTAGAGTTTAGATGCACTTTAATTACACATCTGGATCAACCTTACAGCAATTTTTTTTTTCCCCAGTTCTGAAAGATTTAGATGCCAGTTTATATTTGTAACACCCTTCTTTTCTGGCTACTAGCTTAGCACTTAATAAATCCTAGCTCATCTTCTTTCATCCTTGACCTCTGTATAGACAGTATAGGCTCCCAAATGTTATCTTCGCCCTCCACCCACTTACCGTCTTAAAAAGTGCTGCTCCTTCCTTTATTAATATGGAGATAAATAGTTTATTAGTCTTGCCTGTTACCTGGAGGTGTTTGTTAGCTTCAGACGGGATATAGCGAGATAGTAAACTCCTGCGTCCTCATATCTAAAGGCAATATTCATGGTGGATTAGTGATGGTTAGTGCGGTGTATGAAGTGTGCTGCACACCGTGAAATGAGATAGGAGAATGACTGGATGGAAGGTTTCCCCTGGGTTTGTCGTCTGCAAACTCCTATTTCTGATGCCTGCCTGCCTCAGATCATGGCCAGGTTTCAATTATTTGCCCACTTAGGCCATTTTTATGAAGCAGTCCCAACGCCTGCACAGCTCTGTACTCTGCATGTATAAATAAGAATAAATATACACTTTTGGGTGCACTGTTATTGTCCTTATTTCTGTTATAAAGTAAAAAAACTTAGAGGAAGTAAACCCTCTTGACAAAAACGAAAAAAAAAAAAAAACCTGCAAGACAAAGGCATAATTAGCTAGTATGCATAGCATACTAGCTAATTATGTATCACTTACCTGAGATCGAAGCCTCGGCATCGGTCCTCTTATCCCCCTCCGACCGCCGACATCTTCTCCCGGAGTGACTTCCGGGTATCGCGGCTCCGGCACTGTGATCTGCCGGAGCCGCGATGACGTCACGCGTGTGCGCACGAGAGCGGCATATAACAACTGAAGCATCGGCATATAGCACCGTTGCTTCAGTTGTCGCTAGTGGGCATGTGCCGCATGACGTCGGCACATGCAAATACAGGTTTATCTCCTAAACCGTGCAGGTTTAGGAGATATCCCTGTTAGCTACAGGTAAGCCTTAATATAGGCTTACCTGTAAGCTAAAGTTGTAAAAGAGGGTTTACTTCCTCTTTAATACGGTAAAGAATTAGCAGGCATTATCCTTCGGCCTTCCCACATGCCTGTTCACAGCATGCCTCCAACTGTCTAGGACCCAGCTAACACAGTTTAGACGAATTTAGTAGGCTTGTGCAATTCATTTCGTAATGAATCGAAATTCGGACGAATTTTGCATCTTTCGGACATTCGGATGCATCCGAATGTCCTAATAAAGAAATAACGAATTTCAACGAATAAAAAAGAAATTATAGCGGATATAACAAATTAATTCGACATGATTCGGTAATTTCCTAAAGATCTAATGAAACAAAAGGTCAACTCAAAGTAAATCTTACAGTCCAATCAGCTGATTAATTTTGTGCTGGAGGTTGGATTACTGGCAAAGTGCATTCCTGAGAACTGAGTGAGAAGGGTGTTGTATTGTATTTGAGCCGAGGAGAAGACATATTGTCATTGTGTGTGTTAATAGATTAAATAAACAAACGACTTTCCAAACTATGATTCCAAACAATCATTATCACGAATCAATATACATACATAAATATTGAATTTCAATGAATATAAACAAAATTATAGCGCATATGACGAATGAATTTGAGATTCAGTATAACGAATATCGACACACTACAGAAATAACTAATTATACAATAACTTATTAATGTAACATAATGAATATAACAGAATGAAATTATGTATTTTATGAATGACAACAAACTGAAACAAAATTTTCCATTGTGCACAAGTCTAGAGTTTAGGAGAGTTTAGCATTTTATCTACCAGAAAGCTCCAATCAGAAACACAAACCAGAAGGGTTTTTTTTTTTTCATGCCTCTAAACACTGAGCTCAAAATATGTTCATGGACACATAGGAGAACATTGATCTGCTTCTACATGCAAAACGCAAAACTCCTGTAGAAGCAGCGATTTTTAAGCCAGTGTGCATGGAGCCTTATGCCCCGTACACACGATCGGACTTTCTGCCAACAAAACCGTGGATTTTTTGTTCGAAGGTCGTTGGCTTAAACTTGTCTTGTATACATACGGTCACACAATTTTTGGCCAACAATTCTGAGCGTGGGAACGCGATGACTACAAGACGTACGACGAGCCGAGAAAAAGGAAGTTCAATAGCCAGTGCGGCTCCTTCTGCTTGATTCAGAGCATGCGCAAACTTTTGTGTGACGGACTTGTGTACAATCGATCAGACTTTCCGACAACAAAGTTTTGTTGGCGGGAGAAATTTGAGAACCTGCTAAGAAACATTAGTTGGCGGAAAGTCCGACAGCAAAGGTTCGATGGAGCGTACACACAGTCAGACTTTCCGAAAACAAGCTCACATTGAACATTTCCCGTTGGAAAATCCGACCGTGTGTACGCGGCACTAGGGTGTATGTAATTCTCAGTATCAGTCCAGACAATACTGTGGCACCATTTGTTGTGCCTGTTGGCTAACGTGTCCTCCGAGCCCTGAATTCCACAAGCAGTGGTGTATTATAACCAGACATGGCCATGGTCTCATAGGTAACATGTATAAATGCACTAAATTTCTCTGGCACATGATAAATTGCAGGCTTTGTACTCTTCATGTTATATATCATATGTACTAAATAAAACTTGCTCTAAGTGAAAATATAAATTAATAAACTGCAGCATCTATTACAAAGGTACTAAAACTTAAAAATGGATGTATGAATTAACAGCGCTTGCAGACTATTAAACAACAATTACATAATGTGCTCAAAACATTAACAGTGATAGTATTATCAAAATACAAAATATAATTAAGTGCTGAGGGCTCCAAAATATAAAAATAAGTGCATCTGCGATTCAAGATAGTGTTCGTGTGCCACAGTCCCCTCTTGTGATCCCACTCACCAGAGGTTATGGACCCTCAGCTTTGCAGTCTGTGGGTCAAGAGAGCTGTAAACTGAATGGTCTGGTGTGTGCGGAGTTGACTCTCCAAAAAGCTTTCCATAGGGGTATTCACTTGGATTGACCTGAGTAAATCAACCATAATAAGAGAAAATGCAAGAAAAAACAATAATGAAGTCCTGCTGGTACTGTGTGTGCTGTGCAATCTAAAAACGCTACTCACGAGATATCTGTGTTAACCACTTCAGCCCCGGACCATCTGGCAGCCAAAGGACCAGGCCCCTTTTTGCGATTCGGCACTGCATCGCTTTAACTGACAATTTCGCGGTCGTGCGACGTGGCTCCCAAACAAAATTGATGTCCTTTTTTTCCCACAAATAGGGCTTTCTTTTGGTGGTATTTGATCGCCCGCTGCGGTTTTTATTTTTTGCGCTATAAACAAAAATAGAGCGACAATTTTGAAAAAAATTCAATATTTTTTGCTTTTTGCTATAATAAATATCCCCAAAAAATATATAAAAAAACATTTTTTTTCCTCAGTTTCGGCCGATACGTATTCTTCTACATATTTTTGGTAAAAAAAAACGCAATTAGCGATTATTGATTGGTTTGCGCAAAAGTTATAGCGTTTACAAAATAGGGGATAGTTTTATAGCATTTTTAGTAATATTTTATTTTTTTACTAGTAATGGCGGGGATCAGCGATTTTTATTGTGACTGCGACATTATGGCGGACACATCGGACATTTTTGACACATTTTTGGGACCATTGTCATTTATACAGCAATCAATGCTATTTAAATGCATTGATTCCTGTATAAATGACAGTAGCAGTGAAAGAGTTAACCACTAGGGGGAGGGGAGGGGTTATGGGCTGTGACGTGTGTGTTTTTTTTAACATTAGGGGGTGGGGCTGTAGTCTGAAGTCACTGATCGGCTTTCCTGATGACAGGGAACAGCCAATCAATGACAGGCAGTGTAGGAAGCGCGGGGAGAGATTTGTTTACACAGACCTCTCCCCGTTCTTCAGCTCTGTGACACGATCGCGGGACACCAGCGGCGATCGGGTCCGCTGGTCCCGCGGCCGTGGTCACGGAGCTCCCGACCGGGTCACGAGCGCACCCCCGACCCACGGCTAGGCAATTAAAGGGCCATGTACCTGTACGTGGTTTTGCCTAGCCGTGCCACTCTGCCAACGTATATGTGCAGGAGGCGGTCGGGAAGCGGTTAAACAGGCATCATCGTATGATCCGGGTCTGCCGCTGATCGGCGTGCGTTCCACAAACGGCAAAAGTTGCATCGCTGGTTTACAAAACCGGAAATGCGTTGATGTGTTTCGCCCCCCTCCTCCAGGGCATCATCAAGGACATGATGATGCCCCGGAGGAGGGGAAAAACGCATTGACGCACTATGGTTGATTTACTCCGGTCCATCCACATGAATACCCCTATGGAAAGCTTTTTGAGAGTCCACTCCGCACACACCAGATCATAAAGATCACAGCTCTCTTGACCCCAGACTGCAAAGCTGAGGGTCCAAAACCTCTGGTGAGTGGGATACAAGAGGGGAGTGTGGCACACAAACACTTTATCCTGAATCACAGATGCACTTTATTTTTATATTTTGGAGCACTCAGAACTTTATTATACTTTGTATTTTGATAATACTTTCACCGTTAATGTTTTGAGCACATTATGTGATTGTTGTTTAATATTCTGCAAGCGCTGTTAATTCATACATCATAGTTACATAGTAGGTGAGGCTGAAAAAAGACACAAGTCCATCAAGTCCAACCTATGTGTGAGATTATATGTCAGTATTACATTGTATATCCCTGTATGTTGTGGTCGTTCAGGTGCTTATCTAATAGTTTTTTGAAACCGAGACCACCGCCTGTGGAAGGGAATTTCACATCCTTGCCGCTCTTAAGCCCCATACACACGCGCGGATTATCCGAGGACCAGGTCCGTCGGATCATGTCCGTCGTACTTTGTCCGATGTTGGTTTTGCGTACACACGGTCAGACAAAGTTGTCGGAAAATCCGATCATTCTGAACGTGGTGACGTTTGTTGCGTACGACGGGACTACGTAGAGGCTAGTAGCCAATAGCTTTGGTCTTGTAATGTGATCTGAGCATGCGTGGCACTTTGTCCGTCAGGAATTCGATACACACGATCGGATTTGGTGTGATCGGACTTTGTTGTCGAAAAATCTATCCAGCAGGAGATAGGACTTTGTCCGTCGGACAATCCGATGGAAACTGTCCGATGGTGCCTACACACGGTCGGATTTTCCGACAACATTGTCCGATAGGACAGAATCCATGGGAAAATCCGACCGTGTGTATGGGGCTTTACTCTACGTAGTTTAAGGTTAAACCTCTTTTCTTCTAATTTTAATGAGTGGCCACGTGTCTTGTTAAACTCCCTCTATCCCTATTGTGAGGTTACCAGTATGGTTTATAAATTGAAATCATATCCCCTCTCAAGCATCTCTTTTCCAGAGAGAATAAGTTATATATCATGTTCCAGGCCTCACAGTTTCCAGCGCTGTGTTCATTTTGTCTTGGCTGAACTGTAACAAGCATCCCCTTGTTGGCTCCTGCTGGGTGAGCCGGTTTCTGAGCCACAGCCAGGGAATAATGTCTGATGACCAAGTTAGGGGTGAGGTCCACAGAATAAGAGAATGTGCTCAGCAGAGAATATGAGGAATTAGCGTCCTCTATGGTTAATGACAGTCACAGCTATATAGAACGTATACCATGTTCCAACCAGCCACACAACTGACTCGTATACAGAGCACACATTTTACTAGACATGTGCACTGCCCAAAAATTTGTTCATTTTCGTTTTCGTTTCATTCGTTTTTTTTTTTTGTTTTTCGGGTCATTCGTTGTGATCGCAATTCGTAAATTTGTGCATTCGTAAATTAATACATTCGTAAATTCGTAAATTCATATTCGAAAATTCATATTCGAAAATTCGTAAATTTGGAAATTAGAAAATCCAAAAATTCGAAAATCTGAAAAAGTAACTAACTATTAAATTAGGTATAGGTATTGTAATTTCCTTTCAAATTTGTCTGTTAGTGAACGTAACAAATACAAATTTATCCAAAGTTACGACTTATCCGAAATAACGAATGCTGCATCTAAACAAATGAAAGGGAACAAATTAATAACAAATAATAATAATAAAACGTTTTTATTATTATTATTGTTATTTATTATTAGCAAATTCATTACATTCCATTCGTTTAGATACGGCATTCGTTATTTCAGATAATTTGTAACTTGGGATAAATTTGTATTTGTTACATTCATTAACAGACAAATTTGAAAGGAAATTACAATACCTATAATTTAATAGTCAAGTTATTAGGTAATTATTATTTCAGATTTCCGAATTTCCATGTACAAATTTACGAATGTACAAATTTACGAATGTACAAATGTGCGAATGTGATAATGTATGAATTTACGAATGTTCGAATTTACAAATTTTTTAATATTCGAATTTACGAATATTCGGAAAAATTCGTTAAACTGGTTTTCGTTAATTCGGATATTTCCGAATTAACGAATTTGTCGAAATTCGTTAAACGAATTCGGAACGAAACGAATTGCACATGTCTACATTTTACTGTAGACCACATCAGAGTAGTACTGACAGCAACCTGTTTATACTGGGGTCTTTGAGAAGGTTTATGTATATTTAACTTTTTTTTTATAGTTAAAAAAGTGTGGTGAGGTGAACCCAGTTCTAATGCTTCTAATGTCGTGTACACACGACCGGACTTTGACAGCAAAGGTCCGACGGAACGAATCCGCTGGAAAAGTAGATCGTGTGTGGGCTTCATCGGAACCAGTTCCTATCGAGAAATCGGTTCGTCTGTATGCTAGTCTGACGGACGAAAAACGACGCTAGGGCAGCTATTGTCTACTGGCTATGAACTTCCTTATTCTAGTCCGTTTGTACGTCATCACGGTCAAATCCGTCGGACTTTGGTGTGATTATGTGTGTCCAAGTCCGTTCGTTTGGAAAGTCCATTGGTAGTCCGCTGCAAGTCCGTCGGAAAAACCGTCGGACCTAGTCTGCCAGAAAGTCCGGTTGTGTGTACGCGGCATTATTGCTGCCTGTATTTCTGCTGGGAGATTTTTCCAGACAGAATGATGGGAAATCCAACATTTTGGGATTCAGACCTTTGCAGGGGCATTAACATGCATTTTGAATGGGCTGTCAGCACACCACAGCATGAAACTGTACTAATATAGAAAAGGGCACCCGACCAAAAGGGGATAAAAGAATCCAAGATACTTGTAGTGCTTCATATGCTGGTAATATAAAACAGCCAATGCATTTTGAAAACTTAAGACTAAAAACTTGCATCTAAATTTGCACACATATGGGAATAATTCCACATATTACTATAAGACATTATAAACATGTTATTATTATCACTAATATGTGGCTTATGCTTATATACATATGCAAATTTAGGTAAAATTTTCTAGTCTCCTTGTAGGCCTGGAAAGAGGGAGGGTATTGTACCCGAAACACGTTGGTAATTTTAAATGACCCATTTATGAACCTCTAAAAGTATCTTTTTCATCCTTATTGGTCTGGTACTTTTTTCTATATTGCTACAGTTTGAGTTACTTTTGGGTACCCATTGAGGGAGGCCTTGCTGTATGTGAGCTGCCTTGTTTGAATGTTTCCTTTGCTTGACTGCTCAAACAATGTTTTTTGTCCCAGCACAATTAGTTTTTCTGTAGTTTACCACAACAGCCCTTTAAATGGACCTGCACTTTTTTTTTTTCCAGATGACCACAACGGACACATATTTTCACTGTGGTGAGCAAAAATTCAGGTCTGTTCCATTGCATAAAGGTGCTTTTTAAGGTGTCATTCAGAATGGATGGCACCACACTGCAACATGTGCATTGCAGTAATGTGTGGCAAAGTTAGCCTTTTACCACAACATAAAGGTGGGAATACAAGAGTTGTCACTGGTACAGGAGGTAGGGGAAACAATCTGATGTGGACACCTATCCTAGTGGCAGCTGTCCAAGCGGAGATTAAGGGATATCTAAACCCAAAGCCAATGATTTATGATTTGGCATTTTTAGTATTTACATGCTGTTTGTGCTGTTCGAAAAGGCCCTGACGAAGCGAGGTTCCCGCAAAACGCTTAGGCCACACTTTACGATACTCCACGAGGCACATGCAAAGTCCCAATCCACGTTCTTCTTCAAATTTAGTTTCTACTAGGGACGGTGCCTCCGTGCCAGTCATAATTATCTCACGCCTACCCCCACACTTACTTGCAAAGCCAAAAATGTATATATTGCAACTTATCAGTCCTTAGATGTGGTGACTCCATTTGTTTAATTTTTTGGGGAGGGTTAAGTTAATTTTCTGCATTTACAGAATGACCCCTGATGTCGCTTTTAAAATTCTACTGTCCTTGTAATTTCCAGGGCTCGAGCTAAAATTATGAACAATGTTATCAGTATTCTCAGCTATCTTCTGTAAACTACAAAACTACTCCTCCCAATGAGAAGAGGAGGAGGTAATGTGTAGTCCTTTTATAGACACTGACCATGCTACTCCTTGGTAGCTGCAGTAGTGCATTGAGTGAATGTTGTCACCCTGGGGCAGGAAGTGTGTCATCAAGTAAAAATAAAGAAGCCTAAAAAAGTAAACTAAAGTAGAACCAAAGACAGGAATACATATCTATGTTCCAACAGTTGGATGCTCACAAGGCGATCAATGGCATGTTCTCACCGGCTTCTCCTGGATGCCCGTTCGCAGCCTTCTTGATTGGCCGGTGTGGGATGACATCACTCCCGGACATGTGCGCACAATGGCCATCTGCCGGAAATGTAAATGGAGCTGCACATAAGCATCTCTGTGTCCATTATGCAGAGGATTGATAACAGGCAGGTACATTTATTTTATTTCAGAAAGACACTGCATACTGCAATATATGAAATTTTTGTTCTTGGTCTTGAATATGGAGATATTTCCTGTTGTGGATCAAAGACTGGACATTTTTAATGGGGTGCCCTAATACAATGCATGTTAATGTATGACATTACATGGGTCAAAGCACTACAAAGATGCAAATGTTCCCTTTAGTTTAAAATTTTCAAAATGTTTATTTTTTTACACCACCATAGAAAAGCATAATTCATAGTTTTCAGTTGAGAACTGAAGACAGAGCTTTTATAAAGGCGCAGAGCTTTTATCAAGGTGCCAATTTTTTTCCCATTTTCTCTGTTCTTCACACGTTTAGAACAAAAAGGAAACGGCAGCAAAACAATGACTGCAAAATTGAATATAATGAGATGCCAGATTTTGCTGTCTACTTTAGGAATCGTCCCCATTGTTAAGCGTGGCGATGATGCTCATAGTGCGGGAAGTGTAGCTCATAGTGTTCACCTTTCATCCTTTAAACACAGCCCAGGAAGATATCACTGATTGCTGGACTCTCCCAAGCATTCTGTTATTGTATTCTGATGCGATTCTTCTGTCTTTCTGTAAAGATTGCTTATAACAGCTCATTGCAGGATCTCTTGGGTGTCTTGGCTGGTTAGCCAGGGCCAGGGCAAGTGGAGACACTGTAAACGAGAACACATTTATGAGGACTTTATGCAGGAACACAGAATTGGTGCATACACAAAATACTGAATACTCTGCAGACTTTGGCAGCATGCACCAAAATTGCAGCTACAGACCTACTGTAGGTCTGTCTACTAATTACTAACTATTACTTAAAGTCTCAGCACAACAGTTATAAGCTGAGTAAACCCATGGTCTCCTGCCTAACAAGAACTAGTCTTACAAATGTTCCCTCCCCCCTCCTGCTACCTAACCTGCGTAAAAAAGGTATTAATACTTACCTTGTTATAGTCTGTTCCAGTTCCAGTCATGTGATCTTCTGTGTCAGTCAGAGGTGGCTGCAGGGGAGAGGAGGGAGCCCTAAACCATGGCTACGGCTAGCAATGACGAGAATTGTGATGTCACTCATAGGCTCTCATATCCCAGCAGTTGTCTACGCTCCCTCCTGTCCCTTGCAACAGCCACTGCTGACGCAGGGGAGCCGAGCTGCGAATCGGTAAGTATACACATCTTTTTTAAACAGGGTAGGCAACGTAGGTAGGAGGAGGGGGTGGGGACTAAGACTAGCTAGTGTTAGGCTGGAATTCTACTTTAATGAAGTCAATCAAGTCTCTCTGTCATAACTCTGTTCTGGTCCAAATCAGAGTTTTGTGTGTTCCGGCTCCTGCTGCTACATTCTCTCTAATACAAAAAAATGAATCCAGCAGGGACAGCCGGAGCCCCTCATAATGGGTACGGATGGCGTACAGACCAAGGAAATCAGAGCAGTGATGATGGGAACCCCTCATAATGGACACAGCAGGTGTGCAGACCCAACAACTCAGTGTAGAAATGGTGGGAACCTCTCATAATGGGCACAGCAGCTGTGCAGACCCAACAACTTGACCTAGAAATGGTGGAACCTCTCATAATGGGCACAGCAGCTGTGCAAACCCAACAACTCAGCGTAGAAATGGTGGGAACCCTTTATAATGGGCACAGCAGCTGTGCAGACCCAACAACTCAGCGTAAAATGGTGGGGACCTCTCATAATGGGCACAGCAGCTGTGCAGACCCAACAACTCAGCGTATAAATGATGGGACTCATAATGGGCATAGCAGGGCTGGTAACTCAGAGCAGGGATCGAGGGAACCCTTCATAGTGGGCACAGCAGGCGTGCGGAACCAAGAGCTCACTTTAAAATAGTAGGCTTCACAACACGCCATGGTTCATGTTTTACTTAAGGATGTGAAGTCAACCTTGAAGTGATTACAATATTGTAGCTATGTAAAATGCAGTAAGCATTAGCAATCAGTGTTTGAATAGTAATAAAATCGTGACTATGTATGTGTATGTTTAAAAACCTTTCTATGTTTTGCTATAAAGAACATTCTGTCAAAAACTTCCTACAGAACATTAGAAGTCACCTTGGAGTTGTTAGAACCTTATAAAAAGCCTGTCTATGTGTAATCACACCATGTACAGAATGTTCATACATATGCAGCAGAACTGGACAAGATGTCTATGAGGGAAATGCTCCCCTAGGAAAACAAATGAGCAACAAGTGTGAAAATTGTAAATATTTAGCTGTAATGAGGGGATCTGCATTCCTAATTGCAGAAATAGAAGATGAGCCGCAGAACATAATGTAATTGATTTATTGGCCTCGAATTCAGCAGGGGTCAGAATAAAATTAGACATCCCTTGTCAATCAGAGCTGATCAATCTGTGACGGGTTTTGTCGTTTTGGAGAAGATGGACTTATTTACCTAAGTGGGGGTTATTCTTTGACATGTCGGATGAACGGAAAGCGTGCAAATACAGGTTGTCTGCAGCTTTCGCAAGTCATGTCCTTCCTGCTGTTACACTGTTCTAAGACATTTGGTTCCACAATATAGAAAACTGCATGATACTTAAATAAGTACCTGAATTTTGACCTGGTACCAACCTCTTGCAGTCCCTGTAAAATAAGGCTGGAGCGTCAGAGGAAGAAGCAGTACAAGAAGTCAATGAGTTTATCTGCTGATAGGAGAAGAGAACAGAATAATAGGTGAGCTCATCGCTGTGCTGCTTCTCCTTTCACTGTACAGTCCCAGTCTGGATGGGTCCAGGATAACCTGAGCCATCAGATTAGTGGCAGAAAAGAAGTACTGATGGGAAATTCTACTTTTGTTATTTTAACCCTTAACCCTTTCACTGCCAGGCCCGTATGAACTTATAGCAGAACTGTTCATAGAATGGATTAAGATGCCTTTACAACCACTTTAAAAGTGGGAGCACAGGGCCTGGCAGTGAAATGATTAATGGGTTATTTTTCTTTTTTTCTGGTTTGAGTTCTGTGTTAAAGGCACACTCTAGTGAAACATTTTGCACTTAAGTTGACTCAGTAGATGCAGCCTGTCTTCTGAATGGTTTTAACTTTTCTCCTGGTACATATCTTCTGCACCTGGCTGCCTGCCCTGCAGATTGCACAGCACAGCAATCTCCATTAGAGAGATTTCCCCTCACTTTCTGTTCCGCAGACAATCTTTCACCAGGCAGAAAGTAAGAGAAAGTCAGCAACAGAGAAACAAACAACAATAAAAGCTTGGAAGAATGGATAAGTGGCGCTGAAACCTTGCGATCATTCAATTGTTATTACTATCCAGTGGTGTTGCAGTGGTGTTTAAACAAGCTGTCTGGATTCTGGGCTTGCATTTTCCACACAGCAAAGTATTTTCACAGTTATCTTGGTTTGCTATGCAAACAAATGGACCTGAAATGAAAGAATCACACCAGAGTTAATAGTCCAGAGACATTTATTCCCGTGTAGGATCTGGTAGAAAATTCCACAAAATAGCCAATGCTTCCTTCATCAGGGCTACAAACAAACAAATAGGATATACAGATAAATATAGTGGGTTGTTTTATAAATATACAGTGGAACCTTGGATTACGAGCATAATTCGTTCCAGGAGAATGCTTGTAATCCAAAGCACTCGCATATCAAATCGAGTTTTCCCATAGAAGTCAATGGAAACAAAGATAATTAGTTCCGCATTGACTTCTATTGCATGCAATACCGCATGTGGCCAGAGAGCCTCAGAAATACTCAGGGACAGCTTGGCTGAACTCGGAAACCCTCGTAAAGGCTCGGAAATACTCCGTTCACGAGTGATTCCGAGTACTTCCTGAACCATTCCAGTGTCACCGGCGCCCCCGCACATCTGGCCAAATGCAGTACTGCACACCCCATTAGCTTGAATTCTGCTCGTGTTGGGAGACGACGCTCGCAAACCGAGTCAGAATTAAAATAAAAAGTTGCTCGTCTTGACTCTCGTTAACCGCGTTACTCTTTAACCAAGGTTCCATTGTACTAACCTATGCTTTAATTATGGAAAAAATTATACGTAGTCTTGCAATCAATTGATTAAACAGAACGAGGGTGTGTTACCCCACCACCTAAGCCAATAGTATAATAGAGATATGAGAGGATACAAACAGTAGTAAATGTTGTTTATTAGAGCAAAAACAGGCTAAAAAAAAAGGATTTTTCCCTTTTGCTATTTCAATGTGACTGCACCACTACTTTATACAATCTAAAGGGAGATTTCTATCAGATCCCCTCCTGCCAGATAATCACACAAGGAGGTCGATGATCTCAACATTAATTGATACATTCATTTAGGGAGATTGCCTTCTGGCTGTTCTCCACAAGATGGCGATGGCCCCAGTGGTGAACGTGCGGACGTCATGACGTCAGGAACATCGTGACATCACCGCGCAGCGTACATAATGATGTCACCATGCCGCTGGCGTGGTGGCCATCTTTTAAAAATATAAATAAAAGGAATTTTAATTTCAGCCATGTGGGGATAGTTTGGACCCCCCATTTTCTTTCATTTTCATTTGGAGTTCCTTATTAGATTTTTCAGCCCTGACGAAGCTTATTTATTAAGTGAAACATGTAGGGTATTCTTATTTTGGGAGCACTTTTTTGGGTTTGGGGTCACACATGGTTCTTGTGGGTAGGGAGTTGTAATTTATTTGAGATATGAGGTAGCTATTTCATTACAGCAGCAGATGAGTTACAGGGAGTATAAGAATTTATTTGTATAGACCATCAATAGCCAGATTACTCCAAATACAGATTTTATGGAGGAAGTCGACCAGGATTGAGGCTTATCTTTCGACCATGACTGTATACCTTTTTTTCATGGACAGGAAATTAAGGAATCTTTTCAATGGAGCTTCCAATGGCAGTAAAACCTAACAGGGGTTCTATTCTTTCCCCATTCCATCCAAACAATAAAACCTGGAAGCTGATTGGTTTCTAAGCAGAATTGCACAAGCTTTTGCACTCTCCAGTTTTAGTAAATAAACTCCATTGTGTCACGGGCCCCCACCACTGTTCCAGGGGCACTTTAAATTAGATGGCCTCTTTCACTTTTCTTGCGAACCAGTTGTCATTTCTGTCCAAAATCTGCACCTTGTTAGCGCTATTCATCCTTAAAGACACCAAATTACAGTGACCCTGTAGTGGGTTTTTTCTTTTTTTTTTTTCCTTTCTCTTTTTCTGTCTGTGCATGAAATTGCAGGAAGCTGGCAGTAAAAGCCTATTCAAATGGATGATTTAGGCTCACAGGAGCCCGCAGTTACAGCAGTTGTTCCATGAAAGACACCTTTCAAACAGGGAACAATGGATCTCTATCCAGCCTCTAACACGTTGGCAGGAAGTCCTAGGTACAGAATCTCATTGAGTCTGGCCGGTATTAGCATAACTGTTTGTCGATAGCGGAGAGGGGGTAAGACCTGTATGGGGAGTGCAGGAAGGTCAGTATGGCAGGCAGATGGATGGATGTGACCTCCTACGAGATGGGCATAGCTATGTGAAAACAAATGTGGCAACATTGGAGGGTTGTGAATGTACTACCAGGGGAAGGTTGGTATGTAATAAGCATTATTCCTTTTTTTTTTTTTTAATGCAGGTTTTTGTTTGCATAAACATGTAACATGTGGAAGAGGACCAATAATTTTCATTTTTTTTGTAGACTATTTAAGTCTTCTTTAACAAATCTGCACGAATAAATTCCTGACATGTCATAATATACATAGAGAATATATTTTTTAAGAAACGCAGAATGTAGGACTCGGCCCCGCCCCCCTGGTGCCCGCATCATCAGATTTGATTGACAGCAGCAGGAGCCAATCAAGAGCCGAGAACCCCCGGACAGAGAGGGAAGAGCGCATCTTCGCCGTGGGAATTACAGGGCTCAGGTGAGTAAAATGGGGGGGCCGGTCAGTGTCGGAAAGTTTATTCACCTTAATGCATAGGATGCATTAAGGTAAAAAAACACGAGAGTTTACAACCCCTTTAAGGCTTTTGGCAATATAGTGTGTATAAACATATATATATATATATATATATATATATATATATATATAATATTATTATTATTATTATTATTATTTTTTTTTTTTTTTACTGGGAACATAAATTAAAAAAAAATCTATATATATATATATATATATATATATATATATATATATAATTATTTTTAATGGGAAAACATGTTTCTTTGTTCCACTGAAGTTCAACTTTAACCCACGATTTTTAAGCAAATTAAAAAATAACAGATTGAATCTGAATTTTTGCTACTGCTTATATGTACTTTTTTAAATTTTTATTTTCTAGATTTTTTTTTTTATCTTTACTTTGTAAAAAATCTACACACCCATATATTGGAATTTGTACACATGCCACTTGTATTTTTGGAGAACAGCTCTAACAGTCTATGGAGGTAAATAAATAATTGCAGTAATTCCAGGACATAAGCCGCTCTGCCAGTGCCATTGTCAATGCTACAGAGACCAATAAATTTTTTTTTTTTTCCGTGAACCCAGTGGACTCTCTAATCCGCCAGCAAAATATTTACTCCTCAAAGCGGCCTGCAGCCAGTGCTGTGGCCTCCGATACCAGCAGCTGGTCTAGTGGACAAGGAGAAAAAATAAAATAAGCCCCAATGAACTGCCAGGTTTGGATCAGTGCATTCTCGTTATCAGGGGGATCGGCCAGTTTCTTCATCCTCTTCCAGAATTTGGCCTTGGCATTCTTTCTGTCAGGATCCATTAATGCTTCTTTTTAATGGAGTTTTGGCCCCAGCAGGTGCTGTGAAAAGTGGATGTAGATGGGGGTGGGGGTGGTTGGATGGTATTGTCATCACTTCGCACATCAGCCCAGGTGTAATAAAAGGGTTGAAGACTCCCATCGCTTCTCTAAATGCCAATATGTTGTGTCAGTGTTGGCAGCGAGGATGAGTGCATTGTGCCAGCTGTTTTATCAAAGTCGCTTCAGTAGCTTTTAAGTGGCGCGGCGGCCGTCAGCCTGACAGCTACGATTCAAAGTGGCAGCACCTGTGACACCGACAAAAAGTTTTCAGGAAGGAGTTTGGATCGGCGACCACCTGTATTTCTTGGGAGGGTTCCAGGCACTTAAGGACGGCGTTGTTTAATTGCTGCTGGAGCAGACTGAGCCGACAGAGTTGAAACATACGTAATTATGTCTGTCTGTATTCATGAAAATGTGTATATAACAGATGATACTAGTCTGCATGTACATGCCTGCCTTAGGGCTCTTTCACACTGGCGGTAATGTATACTTGAGGGGGGGGGGGGGGAGCGTGGTGCGGCGGCAGAAAAAAATCAAATCCCAGTTGCAGAGAATAGAAATTGAATTAATGTAAAAGATCAGCAATACACAACAAGCCTGGCAGGAAGGCACCCATCTGGAACCACTCATATAATGCAACAGCGATGTGTGGCAGGGCAGGTATCATATGTGCCGACAGTGTCTGTCTTGAGGGACAGAATGCCGCCCTGGCCGCTTTGTGCCCAAATGGGGAGGTGTCCAGGAAGGATGGCTTGTCCCTGTCCTTTCCCCACTTTTTTGGAACTTCTCCCTGCCACTAATCACTGTCCCTGACAGATGGGTGACTTGTCCCTACACTACCCACATGCGAAATGCACGCCTAGCCTGGGAGCAAGGACCTTAACCCCTTGACATCTGGATGGTTTTACCCCCTTCAAGACAAGGACATTTTTTGCTATTCAGCACTGTGCTACTTTTTTTATTAAATTATTTATTTATTATTAAATAAACAAAAGTTTTTATTGTTGAGAACTTAAGGCACCACATGGTATGTTTGCAAAGGCATACAGTTAATGAACAGTAATATCTGTTACAATCCAAACAGTCTACAGGAACCTGAAAATGCATAGCCATTGACATCTAGTCCATGTGTTGAAAATCATTGTAAGGAACCTGCCGTCCTCACGGCTCCCCTATTGGAGGGGGGCTCAACATTTTAGCAAAAATAATAAAATTGAGGGAAACTAAAACATGTCCCAGAACAAACGAAAAAAATGAACTGGTACAAAATAACTCTCTCTAGTCGCGCCGTTAACCCCATCATTGAAAAGGTTATTTGGTTATTGGTAGGTCTTATCTGACGTATCTCACCAAGTACTTTGCATTTTCCATAGGTTACTGTACTGAAGCTGTTCATCCTATTAGCAATCTATCTAGTGCCAGTTGTGGGGGTGCCACATCTGGTGAGCCCAGCCAACACTGCCATGTACCATAAAACTTATTTGGTGACTTCCTATGTTGATATGTATTCTTTTCCCTTATAAGGGTGGTGTTAACCTGTTGGGTCCACTGTGTAATCCTAGGTGCACTTGCCGAGAGCCACAGATGGGCAATCAATTTTCTGGCCATATATAGGAGTCTCGTGAGCGCAATGTACACCAAAGGGGTGTACAGTCCCTCGTTAAGACTACCGAATAGGCATGTCAGTGGGTCTACTGCCAACTGCACCTGAAAGATGTTATTCATTTTGGCTACAATGGAACTCCAGTACCTCACCAATTTAGGGCATCTCCAGAGCATGTGGACACTGTGCTACTTTAACTGACAAGAATGAAAAGGGTTTCTGATAAGTAAAACTCAAAGGGGTGTGCCACATCCCAAATATCACAGTGAAAGAGAGAATCCCCCTAGGGGTGGGACTTTGAAGGCACTATCACATAGAAAATAGTAGAAAAATAAGAAATATTTATTGAAAGAACATTAGTAAAATATTGTACATAGCTGTGGATACAGAATAATATACACCAAAAAAAATGCAAAAGAAAAGATATGACTTTCTTGACCCAACGCGTTTCAGAGATGATTGTTGTCTCCTTCATCAGGGATTTTCACAGCAAATGTAATATCTATAGAATTCAAATGCAGAATGATAAGCAATAATTAAACCCTAACAAATATTACTAAAGTAAAGTAATAATTGTTAGGGTTTAAAAAAAAAAAATCACTGACTGCCTGTACAGTACAGTAAAATGTTTTCTCCAATCTACAGGTCCACTTTAACACTGTTGTACCCCTTTTTATGCAATAGTTAACTATGGCAGCAAGAAAACAAGGAAAACTGAATTTTGACAATCCTCTGGATTTTCCCAGGAAGGTGACCATTTTTTCGGGTGGCCGGGAATAGCCTCTCTGCTCTGGTGATTGATAGGATAAAGCGTGTCTGTTGTGGGGGTGATTGCCTTTTTGACACTAAATATAGTGGACGAGCCCCCTAAATCTTCATCTGGGGAAAGACATAGAATTAATCTTAATCCAGTAAATTAGAATCGGTGCCAGAGACAAGAGTAATACGTTATCCCAGCTCACAGGCGCTGCAGTCTACTGACGGGATATCCATCACCCGGGGACAGGAGATTGAGGTTGGATGACAAGTTTTGTCATTAGCCAGGGGGTACAGTGAGGGTTACAGAGGAGGATGAGTCCAAAGGCAATGAGGAATAGGATTTATTTATATTGACCGCAGGTCCGCAAACAGAGATAAGATTGAATGAACTGGGCCTGGCAAGGTCATTATCCAAGCCTTGAACTTCAGGTACATTTTAAACTAAAGGAGTAGCTGTGTTAAAGTGTATCTCGATGGGGTGGTCTGATATACAAGCGGCCAGGTATGCGACTATAAATGGCCATGACATAAAGCATTTTCATTATTTAGCCCTATTCAGATGTATAAATGTGTTTTCTGTATTTATATAACATTAACATACAGTATTTCGTAGTGCTTTGTATCATGCAGGGAACCATTCATGTTGATCAAGCCTATAGTAACACATTGTAATATTGCACAGGTCAATGTCACAAATAGGAATGTGCAAATGTTCTCTTCATTCAATCATGGCTAACGTGAAAAAACTTTGGCAGCAACACAGCTCTTTCTCAAAGATATAGTGAAGAATGCATAATGTTCCTGTGTGAATGACATTTCTTTGATTGCACGTTGTAAGATAGGCTGGCAAAAGTGAACCAGCCTCTGCACCTGGTGATTGTAGGACATTGAGCCCCAAAAATTCTGTCATAAAAGGCAGCTCCATCTAAACTATTGAATTTTAGTGAACCTTTTTTATAGCACCATAGTATGCAAAAAAAGTCAGTTACAAAATGTAGTAAGTATTAGTGTTTTTCCATGGGACTACAAGACAGAACGTTAGCTGTATGTTGATACACCATTAAATACCTGGTGATCCTGCCAGTCGCATCCCTTTGACTTGGCGGAATGGGCTACACTAAATTCACTGCAATCCTATTTGGCCTGTAGCCTCTGTGTCCCCACATACGTTGAGGAAGGAGCCACTGCTAAAATAATTCTCTTCTTTAGGGCCCATTTACCCTGTTCCACTTTACCGCAAACATTTGAATGCACTAAAATGCAAGTGTCTAAGCCCCCGCACACACGGTCGGAAATTCCAACGGAAAATGTCCCATCGGACCATGTTGTCGGAAAATCCGCCCGTGTGTGGGCTCCATCTGACTTTTTCTGTCGGAATTTCCGACGGAAAAAATTTGAGACCCTGCTCTCAATTTTCCCCCAAAAAAATCCTGCTCGGATTTTTTCCAATCGTGTGTAGAGAATTCCGACGGACAAAATGCCACGCATGCTCAGATCAAATTACGAGACCAAAGCTATTGGCTACTAGCCCTATACGTAGTTCCGTCGTACACAACAAATGTCACCACGTTCAGAATGATCAGATTTTCCGACAACTTTGTCCGACCGTGTGTATGCAACACCAGTGTCGGACAAAATCCGTCTGAAAAAATTTGGCGGATTTTGTGGTTGGAACTACCGACCGTGTGTACGGGGCATTAGGGTGGCCATACATGGTCAAATTTCGAAAGAATTTTCTTTTGAAAATCAGAAAATTTGTGTGTTTTGTGATCTGCCACCATTGATTTCGAAATCCGGCCAACCCTTCAATTTCACCTTATGTTGCTACAGAAAAGAATTTTCTGGGAATCTTCCTTTCTTTCCAGGAATTTTCTTTTTCTTTTCTTTTTTTGCACATGAGCATTTCTTTTTTGAATTACATTTCTTGCACGATTCTCCCATAGAAAATCGCTAGTTTTTAAAAAAAAATCCAAAATGTCTGATTTATTCAAATTTGATTGCCGCACGAAAATCAGCTGCAGCCCACTAATGGTGTGGAATACGAAAGAAAATTATAATGCCGCGTACACACCGAAGTGTGTAAAACTCTGATGAGAGCTTTTTGACGGAAAATCCGACCGTGTGTATGCTCCATCAGTCTTTTGCTGGTGGAATTCCAGCCAGCAATAGAGCAGGTTCTCTATTTTTATTTCCTAATCCGAAAATGCGAACGTCTGTATATGCTTCGGATGCGAAAAAAATCACGTATGCTCGGAAACAATTCTAAGCATTGAACCACTCGGCTTGTCGTAGTGGTGTACATCAGCGAGTTCTTGGTGGTATAAAGTTCAGAGAACTTTTGTGTGACCGTGTGTATGCAAGACAAGCTTGAGCTGAATTCTGTTGGAAAACCATCCAAGATTTTTTGGACGGAAATTCCGCTCGTGTGTACGCGGCATTAGATAAGATTTTCAAAAGAAGATTCTTTTGAAATTCGACCCGTTTATGGCCTGCCTATTCTCCATAATAAAAATAGTGTCCCTTTCCATCTTAGTGCTGCAGTGCAGTGTGTTTTGAAAAAGATGGCGTGTCAACTTTTTCTGTTTTAATGCTTTGGGAGGCTCAAAGAAGTTGATGGCAGGGCAGCAAAACATATATAACATGTTTTGATGCGTAGGCAACCGGTAACAACAAATCTAGACAGTGGCTGTTTAATTCTAGATTAAAATGCATTGAAGACGTGTCAAAATGCATGTCAGTGCACAAAGGAAATGCACATTGACACATAACAGCGCATGCTCCTAACGCTACACAAAACACACCTCTATAAACATGCATAGATGTAAATGGGACCTTGAGGCCACTCATGGTCTTGCTGTGCCCCCCCCCCCCCCCCACTCTCCCACTGCATAGCGCCAAACTGTCCCTGATTTCGAGGGACTGTCCCTGATTTGGAGCAATGTCCCTCTGTCCCTCATTCCTCCTCATTTGTCCCTCATTTTGGTCTGATCCATATAGTTGTATATAAAATGCACTTTTTATCTTAGTGTTTCCCGGTGCTAAACCATTCATCCTATTTCTAAATTGCTGCATTTGTACATTTTAAAAGCCAATATAAAAGGAATAGTAGTGGTAAAACAAAGTCCTCGTGGATTTAATTAACCTTTTTTTTGGTTAATTCTCCTTTAAGTGGGTGTGGCAGGGGGCATGCCCTTTGCCTACATATGTTTTGTTAGTAGGTGTCCCTCGTTCCCATCTCAAAATGTTGGGAGGTATGCTACTGTCTTGCATCTCCAAGACAGGAAGTGATGGGAATTCTCTCCAGCAGAACACAGACAGGAAAAGTCAAACTTTCTCTACTTTATTCAAAAAAGTTTACACTTTATACATACACTTTTAATATCTTCTGTACTAATAACATCATGAAATGTTTAAAATTCATCTATTGCTTATTATTAACGCAAGCTTGTTATGAGCGAAATATGGATGGTGCCAAACTTCCACATGGAAATGCTGGCTGTCTGGCTCCAATAATTTCTAGTCTATGACTCGGAAGAAAGACCCGGTCAGTGCCATGAAGCGAAGCTGATTTTCTAGGTCAGTAACTCAGTACCAAAGTATTAAACCCAAAAGAATTGACATGATATTCAAGAAACTGGCATGTTTCAGCAATGGGAGCCTATGCAGTCTAATCCCATCGCTAGACTAAAGTCACCTCAATTTGTTGCATGAATTGTCAGCTACATGTAAATTGCCCCCTATTTCCAGAACCACGGGGTCCTACACATCAGGGTTATGGTTCCGTATATTTGTGTTTAACTTCCTCCTGTGTCTTTGTGAGTTCTTCTATTGTTCCATGCTGAGTGTCTGGATTTTGCTTTATAAATAAATGATAGAAGTTGGTTTTCACTCACGACAATGCATGCACTGAGATGCCACACAGACCTCCTGGGACATCCATGTATTAGTCACATATACCCTACCTGTGTCTGCACTCGCCATTCGTTCATTTAAGGTGGGTTAGATTACTTTTTCTGGATATTGTTGTAGAAATGTTCTGCTGATATAGCACACATGTAATCTTCAGTTGTGAAGACTTTTCCCGCAAAAATATATTGACAAGATAGAACATGTCCAGAGTTGGGCAAAAAAAAGTGGTAATAGGCTAGAGGGTTAAAACATATCAGGAGAGACTGCGCAAACTCAATATGTACAGTTTTCGGGAAAGAAGGGACATGGCTGAAACCACATGAAGCCAAGATCGAGAACACAAAGACATGACCTAGCAGGAGGAAAGTCTAAAACTAACCTTAGAAAGTGTTATTTTACTGAAAGAGTTCTTGATGATTGGTACCGATTTCCAGCAATGCTAGTCAGTCAACACCGATCTACACTCGGGCAAAAAGGTTACAAAAACACACAAAAAAAAAAAGTCAGACTCTATTGACCATTTGTTTTTTTTCTGCTGTTACTCTTAAGTTTTTTTTTTTGTTTTTGTCATACGTTGTTGCATTATAACTAATATATTAATGAGCTTATTCCAAAGTTTAGTGAACTCTGTATGCAAACTAGCTCAACCAGATTTGACTTTTCATCAGTTTGGAAGAAATACAACAGTAAAAGGTTAATTCCGAATGTAAAAATGTAAAATGACGTTCTGTCTGTTTTCATATAATTTTGGTGTAGCGGCCATAACCCTCGATGGGGCGGCCTTGAATTTTGGGCTTACCAGTTACCTCCCTCGGCTTGTTCCTCTGGGTCTAGGGGTTCCCAGGGTTAGTACCCAACGACTTTGCACACTGACTCCAATAAAAGTCCTTTTGAAAGGATTTTTATTTGCAGGGTATAACATCCAACAGACAGTCTCATGTGGGAACAGAGGGCAGGGGTGAACAAAAAAACTCAGGCACCTTGAACTGCTAAGTATATGGAAGTCTCTATTTTCCAACCCAGAGAGTAGCCACTCGTAGCTGGGTGCTTTAACGCTGAACAAATCTCTAGCCAGAGATGATGGCAGTCAGCACTTGAATTATAGAAGTTGCAAAGTCTCTGAACTTTTTCTCAGTACCTGGAACGTTATCCGTCTCCTTGGCAGTATTGGGGAAATATGGATTCTCTAGTGTCCTTGACAACCCAGCAACCAGGCACTTCTCAGGATGCCAGCTTGTTGGCCCTCCTCCGAAGAGTCCCCCCCCCGGTCGCCTACACAAGCTGCGGTGCCCCTCTAAGTTGAGAGCGCACCCGGACGCCTTGAATCCTCCCTCAGTTACTGCGCCTCAGACCAACCATGACCGGGACCCCTTGCGCGGCTACCCCGGTCTAGATCCAGGACAGGCACACTGGCCACGAGAAAACAACGAACCCCTAAGATGTGACCCCAGCATCTTAAGTACACTTCTCCCTAGACTCCTCTGCGTGGCCAAACCCACCCACTGATTGGCTCTGGGGAGTGTTGATACCCAAAGCGTCCAACCAGGCCTGGTTCTAAACCTGTCATGTGCACCCACTGTACACATGACCAGGCAGAACCCTAACACAACCCAGACAGACTGATGCCAAGGCCAAGCTACACAATTAATTCTTAGAACCACTTTACTGTTCCAAAAAGAAAAATAACTAAATTTACCATAGCGGACACCTTAAAAAGGTGTCCGCACGTATTCCAACTTTCATATAGGAAACACTGAGGAAAGGACTGAGCCCTGATTCACACTGGTACAATTTGAAATGCGATTTGACATGTTAAATTGCGTGTTAAAATCAGCGGCAATTGCTGGCAATGGCACCGTGCTAATCAGTGAGACGCTGCATTTGCAGCGCCGCACCGATTTCAAAAAGTAGTTTCTGTACTAGTTTTTGCGATTTCGTGCTGCGATTTACATTGACATCTGTGCAGAAACCCGCACAGAAAATTACGGCCGAAATCGGAACTGACATGCGGGAGTGAAATTGTGCGAGTTCAGCTCAGTGTGAACCTGGGCTGAAGGAAACCCTAGTGAACTTTAGTTTCACAATAAGGTGGATTGTGTTTGAAACACAAAGCAATTTGTTTACTGAATGAAGATCTGGAGAAAGAAAAGACAGCATAATGAGGCTTTCAAAAATTCATTTTGGAAAAAAGTTTTTTTTTTTTTTATTGGATTTTGGAGGGGCCGGAGAGAAATGTTAGCACAATAAAAAAAGTTTAACTAGAATTTAAGTACATTCGATTATTTACTCAGGGGGAACATTTAAACGAAATGTGCACTTTCAAACTAAAATTATTTGTTTTGATCACCAACTGTGCCCCTCTTTTCCTGGTGGCAAACCTACCATGTGTAGCACTGGATATGATGGGTTCTCTGTTTTGTAATGACCCTTTAAACTGCTCAGACCCCACTGACACACCTGTGTAATGTAAAGTTAGTATGCTACCACTCTATACTGAACAGAAAATAGGCCACAAGCAAGTGGATGGTACACTGAAAGGATGTATTATGGTAATGTAATAAGACAAAGCGTGAATCAACAAACAGGCATCTGAGCTTGGTTTAAAGATGATGTACTAGAGGACATGAACACTTACCCATAAGATTGCAATCAGCTGAACTGTAGTAATGCAAAACCCATTTTTAAATTATGCAAACAGGGTTAAAGGTATAGGCATTAACAAATCCAAGGAAATAAATGTCCTTGTGTGCACACTATGCATACAACTACAATAGCAGGTAGGTGTATGCGTTTCTAACAAAGGGTTACACCTGGAGGTGGCTTTCAAGTACCTGGCACCTAATAGTCAGTATTATGCCCCGTACACACGGTCGGAAACTCCGACCACAAAATCTGTCTGATTTTTTTTCCGACGGATTTTGTCCGACACTGGTGTTGCATACACAAAGTTGTCGGAAAGACCGATCATTCTGAACGTGGTAACGTTCGTTGCGTACGACAGAATTACGTAGAGGCTATTAGCCAATAGCTTTGGTCTCATAATTTGATCTGAGCATGCGTGGCACTTTGTCCATCGGAATTCTCTACACACGATCGGAAAAAGTCCGATCGGATTTTATTGTCGGAAAATTTGAGAGCAGGATCTCAAATTTTTTCCGTCAAAATTCCGACGGAAAAAGTCCGATGGAGCCCACACATGGGCGGATTTTCCGACAACATGTCAGAAAAAATTCTGTGTATTTGCCATCGGAATTTCCGACCGTGTGTACGGGGCATTAGCCAGCTGTCGCTGGGGCACTTCTGTAAACTGGTACACGTGAAGCCCGCCCTTTCAGTGAGCAAAAGATGGCTGATTGGCTGCTAAGTAAGAAGCAGTATTTATTATGTTAACTGTTTGCAACAAGGGATTAAGCATTGTAGTTCTGCTCACCACTGCCATGCAAGAGTTTTGGTCTCCATATGCTTATCCATCAGTTGTCCCAGAAGTCTTATGCCCTGTACACACGATCGGACTTTCCGACAGAAAATGTGTGATCGGAGCTTGTTGTCGGAAATTCGGACCATGTGTAGGCTCCATCAGACTTTTTCCATTGGAATTTCTGACACACAAAATTTGAGAGCTGGATCTAAAATTTTTCCGACAACAAAATCCGTTGTCGGAAATTCCGATCGTGTGTACACAATTGCGATGCACAAAGTGCCACGCATGCTCGGAATCAAGCAGAAGAGCCGCACTGGCTACTGAACTTCATTTTTCTTTGCTCATCGTACGTGTTTTATGTCATCGCATTCTTGACGTTTGGAATTTCTGACCAACTTTGTGTGACCGTGTGTATGCAAGACAAGTTTGAGCCAACATCCGGCGGAAAAAATTCCATGGATTTTGTTTTCGGAAAATCCTATTGTGTGTACAGGCCATTAGTCCTCATGATCCAGTGCTTAAGGCACAGGGTCTCCCAAGCTCTGGTCCCTAGACATGGCAACTCTCTATGTCTCAATCTCTCAGCTCTCAGAGTGCTCATAACACAGCAGCGTGTCTGCACACTCTGGTTCCCGTGCTGCTCGTTTCGTCATGTCGTTGCCCCTTTGTTGGAGCACTGGCAGGTTCAACAGCAGGTCTGAACTGCTTTACTTCCCCTTGGCAAAGACTCCTTAACTTCCCCTTGGCAGTCTCTGCACAGTCCCAGCAAAGGCCACAGGTCTGCACAGCATGGCTTCCTCCCACAAAGGACTCAGATCTCTCCAGAATTGCCCAGGAAGAATTCTGTCTCTCCTGCTCTGTTTTGCAGGGAGCACTGTGTATTAAAGTCTGCAGCTCTATTATTGACTTGTACTGTGCAGTACCCCTTTAAGGATTACAGTTTCCAGGATCCTCCTCCAGCCTCCCATGATTGCTTTTGATTGATTCTGCTAGTATGAGGAGGGGGAGGAGCTGTGGATTCACATAGAGCTGCCAAGAGGGAAGCAAAGGGTGAGAGGAACACAGCCAGCAGCTCACACAGCCACGCTGTAAACACTGCGGTTTTGGGAAGATTAGGGGGAGCAGGTACACACAGAGCCAGCTACTCTATCTGATCCACAGTGGTGGGGGAAGAATTAAAAAAGAGCTGCACACAGCCGGCAGAGCACCACGCTACACATACAATCATACCCATGGGCTTTGGGGTTTGTTCATATTTCACTGTGGCTCTTCTGTGCACTAGTTGCTCCTGTGAGCTTCCCATAGGGTTCCATGAGTCAGTGTCCTGCTTTGAAGATGGCCGATAAAACCCTAATGCCGCATACACACGATCGGAAATGCCACCAGCAAATCTCTGATGAGAGCTTTTTGTGGGAAAATGCGACCGTGTGTATGCTCCATCTTTTTTTTACTGCCAGAATTCCAGCCAGCAAAAGATTGAGAGCAGATTCTCTATTTTTCCTATCCGGAAATGCGATCGCCTGTACGCAATTCGGACACGCAAAAAAAATTCCTACGCATGCTCGGAAACTATTCGGCGGATGCTTGGAAGCATTGAACTTAATTTTCTCGGCTCGTAGTAGTGTTGTACGTCACCGCGTTCTTGATGGTCGAAAGTTCAGAGAACTTGTGTGTGACCGTGTGTATGCAAGACAAGCTTGAGCGGAATTCCGTCGGAAAAACCATCCAAGATTTTTCGGATGGAAATTCCGCTCGTGTGTACGCGGCATAAGAGAACCACTGCAAAGCTGCAACCACCTCGCGAAAAACGAACTCATCTCTTTCATTCACCTTTATGAGAGTGTATATGTATCTGCGCGGTAGAGCAGAGCCACCGGGAAAAAAACTGGATGATACAGCCAAAAGCCAAGCAGTATAAAGGGGGACTGCACTGCATCTGAGGTCTGATAAATTGTATACCATCTAAAGAAGGGTGTGAAGACACACAGTACTTGTATCACACTTTAGAGAATACCACAGCTTCATCCAGTGATTGGAGTGCCTCTTTACCATCGGTAGCTCGGGGCCCTCTCAGAGATGTTGTTACAATGCTGAGTGATCTGCTGAATTAATAAGAGAAGGTGGGACAGTTCAAGATAGTGAAAATCTATAGCAGAATTATTCTCAAGAGGCTGTTTATTTAAGCTTTCATCTGGAAATTGAGCTTCATTGAATCACTCTGACTGGAGGGGGTGATAAAATTACAGACAAAGCTGATTAACATGAACCATCTGGGATAAGGAAAATGGTTTGTGGAGTCCTGGAGAAGCTTCCAAGGTCCCCAAACAGCAAGCCAACCAGAGAGAACTGTGTGTGAATACAATCCATTAGAAAACAGAGATATATACTGTAGATAGACAGATAGCAACAATCTTTCTTATACTGTGTGTGTGTGTGTGTATATATATATATATATATATAGATAGATAGATAGATAGATAGATAGATACCATGAATGAATCTATTGAATACCAATAATCTATCACCAAGAATGAATCTATTCATCAATTTATAAATAGATTAGATATGTTATAGATAAATAGATGGATACAGTGCCTTAAAAAGTATTCATACCCCTTGACATTTTCCACATTTTGTCATGTTACAACCAAAAACATAAATGTATTTTATTGGTGATAGACCAACACAAAGTGACACATAATTGTGAAGTGGAAGGAAAATGATAAATGGTTTTCAATTTTTTTTACAAATAAATATCTGAAAAGTGTGGTGTGCATTTGTATTCAGCCACCTTTACTCCGATACCCCTAACTAAAATCTAGTGGAACCAATTGCCTTCAGAAGTCACCTAATTACTAAATAGAGTACACCTGTGTGTAGTTTAATCTTAGTATAAATACAGCTGTTCTGTGAAGCCCTCAGAGTTTTTTTTAGAGAACCATAGTAAACAAACAGCATCATGAAGGCCAAGGAACACACCAGATAGGTCAGGGATAAAGTTGTGGAGAAGTTTAAAGCAGGGTTATAAGTTCTAAAAAGTATCCCAAGCTTTGAACATCTCACGGAGCTCTGTTCAATCCATCATCCGAAAATGGAAAGAGTATGGCACAACTGCAAACCTACCAAGACATGGCCGTCCACCTAAACTCACAGGCCGTGCAAGGAGAGGATTAATCAGAGAAGCAGCCAAGAGGCCCATGGTAACTCTGGAGGAGCTGCAGAGATCCACATCTCAGGTGGGAGAATCTGACCGCAGGACAACTATTAGTCGTGCTCTCCAAAATCTGGCCTTTATGGAAGAGTGGCAAGAAGAAAGCCATTGTTAAAAGAAAGTCCTGTTTGCAGTTTGAATAAAAACACTCACATGGAGGTTACAAATGATCAGCATGGGGAAGAAGTCCTGCAGCAGTGAGTCTCCTGTCACGCTGGTCCAACTGGCTGTGCCACTCGTGAGCCCTGTTAGAGCCGTCCACCGGCTCTGTGTATGATGGTATTGTAGAGAGAAGGGCTGAGGCGCTCATGGAACGCAGCAGCGTCTGACGCAATGCATTTTCAAGCATACTTACTATCGCTGGAAGGGACAGGCGCTCCTTTGTCAAGCTGGATATTAGACATGTGCGATTCGTTTCGTACGAATTCGTAATTCGTACGAATTTTTCGAAATTCGTACGAATTTACGAATCTGTAGTACGAATTTTTTTTTTTACGAATTCCGTACGGAATACGAATTTTTTTTTACGAATCGTTAGTAAAGTTACGAATCGTTACGAATCGTTACGAATCGTTAACGCGGCTAATGAATTGTTGGTTCTCATAACACAGAGAACAATTCGAATCCAACTACAAATATCGAATTTCAATTTCAAGTTACGAATCGTTACGAATCGTTATGAATAGTTACGAATCGTTACGAATCGTTATGAATAGTTACGAATCGTTACGAATCGTTACGAATCGTTATGAATAGTTACGAATCGTTAGTAAATCCAACTACCAATATCGAATTTCAACTAATTTGAACGAAATTATTATAGCAGATATAACGAATGAATTCGAATGACAAAGTGTCATTTTTGCAGAAAAAAAAAAAAAGCGTAGGGGTCCCCCCAAATTCAATAACCAGGCCCTTCAGGTCTGGTATGGATATTAAGGGGGACCCCAGCCAAAAAAAAATAAAAAAAATGGCGTGGGGTCCCCCCCAAATATCCATACCAGACCCTTCAGGTCTGGGATGGATTTTAAGGGGAACCCCGGCCAAAAAAAAAAAAAAAAAATGGCGTGGGGTCCCCCTCAAAATCCATACCAGACCCTTTATCCGAGCACGCAACCTGGCAGGCCGCAGGAAAGGAGGGGGGGACGAGAGCGGCCCCCCCTCCCGCCTGAACCGTACCAGGCCACATGCCCTCAACATTGGGAGGGTGCTTTGGGGTCCCCCCCAAAGCACCTTGTCCCCATGTTGATGAGGACAAGGGCCTCATCCCCACAACCCTGGCCGGTGGTTGTGGGGGTCTGCGGGCGGGGGGCTTATCGGAATCTGGAAGCCCCCTTTAACAAGGGGACCCCCAGATCCCGGCCCCCCCCCCTGTGTGAAATGGTAAGGGGGTACAAAAGTACCCCTACCATTTCACCAAAAAAGTGTCAAAAATGGTAAAAATGACAGGAGACGGTCTTTGACAATTCCTTTATTAAAATCTTCTTTCTTCTGGTCTTCCTTTCTTCATCTTCTCCTTCCGTCATCTTCTCCTTCCGTCATCTTCTCCTTCCGTCATCTTCTTCCATCTTCTTCTTCCTTCGATTCGCTTCTTCTTCCTCCGGTCTTCTCGTCCTTCTCGTCCGGCGTCGTCCTTCTCGTCCGGCATCGTCGTCTCTTCTCGCAGGCCGCTCCTCGCAATGGGAGGCTCCCGCTCTGTGAGGCTCCGCTCCGGGTGACAGGTCTTTTATAACGAAGGCACCTGGTGACCCCGCCCCCTCTGACGCACGGGGACGTCATGTGGAATTCCCTATGGCTTTCCCCATGACGTCAGAGAGGGGGCGGGGTCACCGGGTGCCTTCGTTATACAAGACCTGTCACCCGGAGCGGAGCCTCACAGAGCGGGAGCCTCCCATTGCGAGGAGCGGCCTGCGAGAAGAGACGACGATGCCGGACGAGAAGGACGACGCCGGACGAGAAGGACGAGAAGACCGGAGGAAGAAGAAGCGAATCGAAGGAAGAAGAAGATGGAAGAAGATGCCGGAAGGAGAAGATGAAGAAGGAAGACCAGAAGAAAGAAGAAAGAAGATTTTAATAAAGGAATTGTCAAAGACCGTCTCCTGTCATTTTTACAATTTTTGACACTTTTTTGGTGAAATGGTAGGGGTACTTTTGTACCCCCTTACCATTTCACACAGGGGGGGGGGCCGGGATCTGGGGGTCCCCTTGTTAAAGGGGGCTTCCAGATTCCGATAAGCCCCCCGCCCGCAGACCCCCACAACCACCGGCCAGGGTTGTGGGGATGAGGCCCTTGTCCTCATCAACATGGGGACAAGGTGCTTTGGGGGGGACCCCAAAGCATCCTCCCAATGTTGAGGGCATGTGGCCTGGTACGGTTCAGGCGGGAGGGGGGGCCGCTCTCGTCCCCCCCTCCTTTCCTGCGGCCTGCCAGGTTGCGTGCTCGGATAAGGGTCTGGTATGGATTTTATGGGGGACCCCACGCCATTTTTTTTGGCTAGGGTTCCCCTTAAAATCCATCCCAGACCTCAAGGGTCTGGTATGGATTTTGAGGGGGACCCTACGCCATTTTTTTTTTTTTTGGGCTGGGGTCCCCCTTAATATCCATCCCAGACCTGAAGGGCCTGGTTATTGAATTTGGGGGGACCCCTACGCATTTTTTTATCAATGACTTCAATGAATGACAGTTCTCTGTATTACGGATCCAACAATTCATTTGCCGGCAATAGCTGCGACTCGATTTTAAATAGTTTTTTTTTCCTGCAAAAATGACACTGCAAGAAACAGTTCCCTATATTAGATATACTGAATCTCGAATCATTCGAAGCATTCGTTATATCCGCTATTATAATTTCTTACATATTAGTTGAAATTACATATTTGTTAGTTACAATACAACATTCGAATTGTTCTCTGTATTGCGGGAATCGGCAATTAGCCGCGAGTGATTTTAAATGTCTTTTTTTCCTGCAAAAATGACACATTGTACAGAGAGAGTTCTAAACACGGGAAACATGACCCCCTTCATAGACATACTATAGAGTATATAGTATATAGAAGGGCGCAGGTTTCCCGTGTTTAGAACTCTCTCTGTACAATGTGTCATTTTTGCAGGAAAAAAAGACATTTAAAATCACTCGCGGCTAATTGCCGATTCCCGCAATACAGAGAACAATTCGAATGTTGTATTGTAACTAACAAATATGTAATTTCAACTAATATGTAAGAAATTATAATAGCGGATATAACGAATGCTTCGAATGATTCGAGATTCAGTATATCTAATATAGGGAACTGTTTCTTGCAGTGTCATTTTTGCAGGAAAAAAAAAACTATTTAAAATCACGAGTCGCAGCTATTGCCGGCAAATGAATTGTTGGATCCGTAATACAGAGAACTGTCATTCATTGAAGTCATTGATAAAAAAATGTGTAGGGGTCCCCCCAAATTCAATAACCAGGCCCTTCAGGTCTGGGATGGATATTAAGGGGGACCCCAGCCAAAAAAAAAAAAAAAATGGCGTAGGGTCCCCCTCAAAATCCATACCAGACCCTTGAGGTCTGGGATGGATTTTAAGGGGAACCCTAGCCCAAAAAAATGGCGTGGGGTCCCCCATAAAATCCATACCAGACCCTTATCCGAGCACGCAACCTGGCAGGCCGCAGGAAAGGAGGGGGGGACGAGAGCGGCCCCCCCTCCCGCCTGAACCGTACCAGGCCACATGCCCTCAACATTGGGAGGGTGCTTTGGGGTCCCCCCCAAAGCACCTTGTCCCCATGTTGATGAGGACAAGGGCCTCATCCCCACAACCCTGGCCGGTGGTTGTGGGGGTCTGCGGGCGGGGGGCTTATCGGAATCTGGAAGCCCCCTTTAACAAGGGGACCCCCAGATCCCGGCCCCCCCCCTGTGTGAAATGGTAAGGGGGTACAAAAGTACCCCTACCATTTCACCAAAAAAGTGTCAAAAATTGTAAAAATGACAGGAGACGGTCTTTGACAATTCCTTTATTAAAATCTTCTTTCTTCTTTCTTCTGGTCTTCCTTCTTCATCTTCTCCTTCCGGCATCTTCTTCCATCTTCTTCTTCCTTCGATTCGCTTCTTCTTCCTCCGGTCTTCTCGTCCTTCTCGTCCGGCGTCGTCCTTCTCGTCCGGCATCGTCGTCTCTTCTCGCAGGCCGCTCCTCGCAATGGGAGGCTCCCGCTCTGTGAGGCTCCGCTCCGGGTGACAGGTCTTGTATAACGAAGGCACCCGGTGACCCCGCCCCCTCTCTGACGTCATGGGGAAAGCCATAGGGAATTCCACATGACGTCCCCGTGCGTCAGAGGGGGCGGGGTCACCAGGTGCCTTCGTTATAAAAGACCTGTCACCCGGAGCGAAGCCTCACAGAGCGGGAGCCTCCCATTGCGAGGAGCGGCCTGCGAGAAGAGACGACGATGCCGGACGAGAAGGACGACGCCGGACGAGAAGGACGAGAAGACCGGAGGAAGAAGAAGCGAATCGAAGGAAGAAGAAGATGGAAGAAGATGACGGAAGGAGAAGATGACGGAAGGAGAAGATGACGGAAGGAGAAGATGACGGAAGGAGAAGATGACGGAAGGAGAAGATGAAGAAAGGAAGACCAGAAGAAAGAAGATTTTAATAAAGGAATTGTCAAAGACCGTCTCCTGTCATTTTTACCATTTTTGACACTTTTTTGGTGAAATGGTAGGGGTACTTTTGTACCCCCTTACCATTTCACACAGGGGGGGGGCCGGGATCTGGGGGTCCCCTTGTTAAAGGGGGCTTCCAGATTCCGATAAGCCCCCCGCCCGCAGACCCCCACAACCACCGGCCAGGGTTGTGGGGATGAGGCCCTTGTCCTCATCAACATGGGGACAAGGTGCTTTGGGGGGGACCCCAAAGCACCCTCCCAATGTTGAGGGCATGTGGCCTGGTACGGTTCAGGCGGGAGGGGGGGCCGCTCTCGTCCCCCCCTCCTTTCCTGCGGCCTGCCAGGTTGCGTGCTCGGATAAAGGGTCTGGTATGGATTTTGAGGGGGACCCCACGCCATTTTTTTTTTTTTTTTGGCCGGGGTTCCCCTTAAAATCCATCCCAGACCTGAAGGGTCTGGTATGGATATTTGGGGGGGACCCCACGCCATTTTTTTTATTTTTTTTTGGCTGGGGTCCCCCTTAATATCCATACCAGACCTGAAGGGCCTGGTTATTGAATTTGGGGGGACCCCTACGCTTTTTTTTTTTCTGCAAAAATGACACTTTGTCATTCAAATTCATTCGTTATATCTGCTATAATAATTTCGTTCAAATTAGTTGAAATTCGATATTGGTAGTTGGATTTACTAACGATTCGTAACTATTCATAACGATTCGTAACGATTCGTAACGATTCGTAACTATTCATAACGATTCGTAACGATTCGTAACGATTCGTAACGATTCGTAACTTGAAATTGAAATTCGATATTTGTAGTTGGATTCGAATTGTTCTCTGTGTTATGAGAACCAACAAATCATTAGCCGCGTTAACGATTCGTAACGATTCGTAACGATTCGTAACGATTCGTAACTTTACTAACGATTCGTAAAAAAAATTACGATTCGTCCGAATTTCGTATTTCGTACGAATTCGAACGGAATTTCGTACACGAATTACGAATTACGAATTTTTTTATATACGAAACGGGACGAAACGAAACGAAACGAATTTTTTGGCAGTTCCCATGTCTACTGGATATTGCAGGGACATACATGCTTTATATAGTCCACCATCTAGTGGCAATAACAGGAACAATACAAACATTAAAAAAAATGTGTATGTATGGTCATACTGGTGGAAAAAATACAAACGGCTGGTAATAAAAACAAATAAATAGCTAGTATGATAAGTTACATATTCAGAAAGAGGGGGGAGGGACCCGGGAAGAAAGGGGGAAATAGATGAAATAAAAGATGGCTACACCAAAGCAAAAACAATGGATAACGCTAGCTACATATAAGCAAAGGGGGAGTTAAAAAAAATGGTTCAGACTACATAATAGTTAAAAATATACAGAACATAATTAGATCACCACATCAATGAATATGTAAATGGCTGATGGGGTAGTTAGTAACGATGAAAATGGAATGGAGAGATCATAGGTAGGGCAGAAGAAAACATATGTGGATATGTTATGTACGTAGTACTCTATGGTGGTATATGTAGGGACTGGGAGAATACTGGATTGGGAAATGTTGATCAGCGTGTGAGTTGCATATACTCTGATAAGAGGTCCGATGACCTAATAACAAATGAGCAATGGTGCAAGTGGTGGAAAACTAACAATGCATATCACCCTGAACACACCATCCCCACCGTGAAACATGGTGGTGGCAGCATCATGTTGTGGGGATACTTTTCTTCAGCTGGGACAGGGAAGCTGGTCAGAGTTGATGGGAAGATGTATGGAGCCAAATACAGGGCAATCTTAGAAGAAAACCTGTTAGAGCAGGGGTCTTCAAACTACGGCCCTCCAGTTGTTCAGGAACTACAATTCCCATCATGCCCAGTCATGTCTGTGAATGTCAGAGTATTACAATGCCTAATGGGATGTGTAGTTCGACAACAGCTGGAGGGCCGTAGTTTGAAGATCCCTGTGTTAGAGTATGCAAAAGACTTGAGACTGGGGCAGAGGTTCACCTTTCCAGTAGGACCACGACCCTAAACATACAGCCAGCTATAATGGAATGGTTTAGATCAAAGCATATTCAGGTGTTAGACTGGCCCAGTCAAAGTCCAGCCCTAAATCCAATTGAAAATCTGTGGAAAGACTTGACTATTGCTGTTCACAGATGCTCTCCTATCAATCTGACAGAGCTTGAGCTATTTTGCAAAGAAGAATGGGCAAAAAGTTCACTCTCTAGATGTGCAAAGCTGGTAGAGACATCCCCAAAAAGACTTGCAGCTGTAATTGCAGCTAAAAGGTGGTTCTATAAAGTATTGACTCAGAGAGGCTGAATACTACTGCACGATGCTCTTATCACATATTTATTTGTAAAAAAAATTGAAAACCATTTATCATTTTCCTTCCACTTAAATTATGTGCCACTTTGTGTTGGTCTATCACATAAAATCCCAATAAAATACATTTACATTTTTGGTTGTAACATGACAAAATGTGGAAAATGTCAAGGGGTATGAATACTTTTTCAAAGCACTGTAGATGGATAGATAGACAGACAATCCTTTAAATCCTCCCTGACAGACAAAAATAATTTAAAGCAAGTGGTTGGTGTGAAGCAACACACACATTTCCTTCTTCAGCTAATTGCTAAGTGAAAAAACAAACACCCATGCTGAAAGAAATATATATGTGACCAGTTTAACCGCTTCCCGACCGGCCACTGCATATATACGTCAGCAGAATGGCACGGGCAGGCAGAATCACGTACCTGTACGTGATCGTGCATGTGCCTGCCCGTGGGTCGCGCGCGCGCCGCTAGCGGCGCGCTCGCGACCCGGTCGGGAGCTCCGTGACCCCGGCCGCGGGACCAGCGGACCCGATCGCCGCTGGTATCCCGCGATCGGGTTACGGAGCGGAAGAACGGGGAGAGGTCTATGTAAACAAACCTCTCCCCGCGCTTCCTACACTGACTGTCAGTGATCGGCGGTTCCCTGTCATCGGGAACGCCGATCAATGACGTCAGACGTACAGCCACGCCCCCCTACAGTAAACACAACACATCACGTCACACTGACTCCTCCCCGCCCCCTTGTGGTTAACCCCCTAACTACAACTGTCATTTACATAGGAATCAGTGCTATTTAAATAGCACTGATTTCTGTATAAATGACAAATGTCCCAAAAATGTGTCAAAAATGTCCGATGTGTCCGCCAAAATGTCGCAGTCACAATAAAAATCGCTGATCGCCGCCATTACTAATAAAAAAAAAATATTAATAAAAATGCTATAAAACTATCCCCTATTTTGTAAACGCTATAACTTTTGCGCAAACTAATCAATAATCGCTAATTGCGATTTTTTTTACCAAAAATATGTAAAAGAATACGTATCGGCCTAAACTGAGGAAAAAAAATGTTTTTTTATATATTTTTTTTGGGGATATTTATTATAGCAAAAAGTAAAAAATATTGCATTTTTTTCAAAATTGTCGCTCTATTTTTGTTTATAGTGCAAAAAATAAAAACCGCAGGGGCGATCAAATACCACCAAAAGAAAGCTCTATTTGTGGGAAAAAAAGGACGCCAATTTTGTTTTGGAGCCACGTCGCATGACCGCGCAATTGTTAGTTAAAGCGACGCAGTGCCGAATTGCAAAAAGGGGCCTGGTCCTTTGGCTGCCAATTGGTCCGGGGCTGAAGTGGTTAAGCTGCTGCCACAAGACACCAAAAAGGTGTTCTGAACCTAAGTGTCCTAAAGCCCCAAATAAACCCAAGAGGCACAGCGCTGTACACCAAACCAAATTAATGATAACAATGTAAAATTTATTATAAATAAAGTCCAAAATTAGCACAATGTGCAATTCCAATCCCATAACCATAACTGGTGATGATGAATACAAGCCTGTGACCGTGCTCTGTGATTTCCATATACGACAATAGTGCAACATAGGTGATTCATCTGTGTAATATCCAAATATGGTGCCTCCAGATAAGCAATGCCCCAGTTCCCACCGCACTCACCAGAGAAGTTCGACTCCTTGCGTGAGTCAAATTGCGCCCATCATCTCCACTGGTAGGTATACACAAATTCCAATTCCCCAAAATGTATCCAGGATACTGTTCACCACTCAAATATATCAAATGCTCAGATGTAATGGACAAGCTCATGAAGGGAAGGAAAAAAGCCTCTCATAGTAAAACATAAAGGGTAAAAGCCAATGCAACTAAGTATGTATAAAATAACAGACTGAAAACATGAACCAGGGAGCGCAGTTATGCATGGCTAGTGTGCACTCCATTGAGAGTAGGTTGATCAGAAAAACTGTGGGGGAGATTTACTAAAACGGGAGCACAAAGAATCTGGTGCAGCTGTGTATGGTAGCCAATCAGCTTCTAACTTTAACTTGTTCAATTAAGCTTTGACAAAAAAAAAAAACCTGATTGGTTTCTATGCAGAACTGCACCAGATTTTGCACACTCCAGTTTTAGTAAATTTCCCCCTGTCTACGATTCTTTCACCTAATTTCCTGATAGTCCTACCTATATACTGGAGCCCACAGGGGCACTCTAGTAAGTAGATGACATTGGTGCTTCAAGATATAAATTTGTCAATTTCATATTCCTTTTATATTTTTTCTAATGTTGGATCTAAAATGGTGGTCTTCCTATTTTTTTGGAATAATCGTTCTACAAAGAATACACCTGCCACACACATTGTGGATCAACTTGTTCCCTAAAGTGGGAGTCTTTCTGTACAAAAAATTGAAGCCAAGTAGTTGGTTTGGAGCAACACACACATTACTTATTTAGTTTGCTAAATTAGGTCCAGTTGTTTTACATATATGATTCTCGCTAAGTACTTGTGAACAAGCTCTAGACATGAGAACAAGTCCCATTATTTCTTAAGAAGTGTTGAATAAACAAAACTCAGCTGAAAATTGCTCTGTTTATTCTTTTTATGACTCAGCCCTTTGATCATTGGAAGCACATGTCCGCCATTAGTGTTCTTTCCCGGAGGTTTGCATTTAAAGCAAAATTTTGTATTCTAGAATAAGTTTGCTCATTAACGGAGGATCCTATTGTGAGTGTCCTCGGTCTTCAAGATTGTTTCCTCATTTGTGGTAGTGTACGTTCATCTGATTTCCCTTTTCACTGGAAGTGCCATCGTGCTGGCTGTCATTATGCAATGTATTCACAGTATCGCTGCCACATGAGGAAAAAAAGACACTTTAACTGTAAGTGGGAACAATGTCTAATGCGGGTTACATAACTTAATAAAAATGCTTCTTCCATCATGTCATGCTGAGAACTGTATTTTGAAGTAAGCTATGACAACCAGTGAAAAGGGAAATAGTAGCACTATCAAATCACAGCATTGCTCCTAATTTAGGAAATGAGCAAGCCACACAATATAATTAGTGCAGAAGCAGTTAATCAATTTGCAAGGGTATCATAACCTACATTTTTTTGAGGGGGTGGGTACCAATGGGCCCCCTGCAGGGCTGTCTTAATGAGTAGGCACACCTGGGCACTGCCCAGGGGCCCCAGCTGCATGGGGGACCCCTGCACTTTCCCCAAAGCATCTGGTCCTTGAGCCCATGCCATGATGGCACTGAGAGTGATGGATACACAGGGGAGGCAGGCTGGCAGTGGTGCACCGTGCTGTGCAGACCGATATCTATTATTTCACAGCCAGCAGGGAGGGGCAGGGCCGGAGCGCCAGTGATGCTCTGACCCCACCCCATGCAGCTTGAATGCTTGGGACTCGAAGGCCGTGGGGTAGGAGCCGAAGTAGGAGCTGCTGAGTCGGGAGCACTGAGAGCCCACCTGCGGAAGTAACATTGTGGATGGTGTCATGGTGAGCCCAGCTGTTCAGCACTGTTTGCACCGAAGATTTTTTCCGATGGATTTTGTCGTCGGAATGTCCGACTGTGTGTACAGGGCATTACTGTTTAGGGGCTCTGGGCTTCAGCAAAATAGCAGCCTCCAGCAAGCAGAAACAGGAGCAATAGTGGAGGCAATTTACAGCACAAATGTTGGTAGCATCATTATTTATGGGTAGAGTACCGCTTTAAGATAAAGCAAATACACACGTTTAAACAAGGAGTAAACCTCAGATTCTAAAACTTTACTGCGAAATGTACAGATTCTTCCACTAGCCCAGCTGTGTCATAGACGGTGTGATTTTCTTTCTTGCTTGATTCCCCCATCAACACAGCCAGTGCTGATAGGAGGATCCCTCCCATAGGGCTATTGTGTTCTCAAAGGGGGGCAAGAGGAGCCATTCCTGTCAGGAGAACACACATTGATCATTGAGTGATTATTGCTAGCGGCTAAAGCTGCTGGCAATAATCCCATGAAAAATTCAACAAGCTGGTTGTAGCCAAGCTGAACGACTGATCAACTTGGGTACAATCAGCCTGCCCAAACATGGTTCGAATCTCGGCCGGTCCTTGCTGAACCAGCTTAGATTCAAACCGCCTATGGCCAGATTAAAGCGGCACTCCAATAAAAAAACATAATAATTAAGTCAGCAGCTACAAATACTGCAGCTGCTGACTTTTAATAATCGGACACTTACCTGTCCAGGGTCCAGCGATGCGGGGGAATGAAGCCCCGCTCGTCTCCCCCTCCTCTCTGCGGCTCCGACATTGTCACTGTGGGTGCCCGGCTGTGCCTTCACAGCCAGGCACGCACTGTGCATGCACGAGCTGCGCTGAGTGCTGTGACTGGCCGGGCAATCATCTGGAACTTGTGACGTGTCCCAGATGATTGCCGAGAGGGAGAGGAGAGGTAAACATCCTTCCGGCGCTGCAGAGCCCCGGGAGGAAGTGGGAGCTGGAACCTTTTAAAAAAGGGTTTCTGCTTACCCCCCCCCCCCAAAAAAAAATGTGGCATGTCAGGGGGGGTCACCTCCCTTAAAGCGGAAGTTCCATTTTTGAGTGGAACTCCGCTTTAATATATAGCAACGTTAATGGAACAATTGTTGTTTATTCTCTAATTAGCAAACTAAATAACTTTAACAAATCTCTCACATTTGGTGTGAATCTGGGAGCCCACAGCCTCAAGGCCCAGATTAAGTTAATGAATGCTCCTTATCGCTGCAAACGCAATTTTGTACACAAAGGTAAATGTGTTATTCATAAAACTAGAAGACGGGAAACCGAGATGAGAATTACCTGCTAATGATCTGAGGCTGTGTTCACCGTGGTCAATCTCTGTTTATATCAGCAGCAGACATAAACATTGTGTGTGATCCCACTGAGGCCCAGAAATACAACACTTGATGGAAAACGAAAGGGAGATTGAAAGTCTAATTTCAATATGCAAAGTTGGCTGCGCACACTGCAAAGTTTCCCTGACTCGCTGATTCTTTTCGATGCACCATTGCGCAGAGAAACGGTCTTTCACAGCCAAAGCGTTTCACTGCCAGAGACCATTATACCCACTGAGGCTTGGAGGTGAACGTCAACCATTAAAACTGATATGTTGTGTCACAAAGGGGGCGATTCTTGCAACAAGGCAATATTGTGCTTCACTTCTTAGTCTTTGTTACAGCAAAAAGAGATTCATTTGCTAAATCTTTCCATCAGAATAAGTAATGATGTGAATGTTGCTTCTTTACCCAACTTGAGCGGGCTCTGAAGTCTCGGCTTGCAGAGTTTTGGTGTCCTTAAAGTTTATGTTGACCCAGTAATTTTGAAGCAGTTGAGTGTTAAGATTTTATATGCTAAGTGCTAGAATTTGTCGATAAATGAGCACAATTTTTTCTATATTTTTTTTTAACTGGTTTGGATGTTGTTGAAAGATTTACACAGCACAAAAGTTAAGTATGTGGGTGTGACCCCCCTCCAGGATGGCATGAGAAAGTTGAACCTCTTTTATCCATGATGATGTGAGTGACACTTTTTGCACCATTGCCTTCCACATAACACGTGTGCGGCAGTAAAAAGGTGGATTTTAAAGCCCGCACGCCGCGCATATTCATCACTGGGTGGTCACTCTCTGTGCCTCATTATTTTGTATCAGTGGGAGTAAACAATGCCCCATCTTTGGTATTGGGGGAGGAATAGTGCCCCATCGTTGGTGTCAGTGGGAGGAAGTGTGTGCCATTGTTGGTGTCAGGGGAGGAATAATGCCCCATCATTGGTATAATTGGGAGGAATTGTGCCCCGGTGTTAGTGTCAGCGGAAGGTATACATACCTCCCAACTTTTTGAGATGGGAACGAGGGACACTTACCAGCAAAAGTATGCAAGCGTAGGACACACCCCTTGCCATGCCCCCTTAAAGGAGAATTGTACAAAAAAACAAGATTGGTTAAACCCACAAGTGCTTTTTATTTTTTACACTACTATTCCTTTATATTGGCTTTTGGAATTTACAAATGCAGCAATTTAGAAATAAGATGAAAGGTTTAGCGCTGGAAAACACTTTTTGATAGATAAAAAGTGCATTTTATATACATTAGACCAAAATGAGGGACAAATGAGGAGGACAGAGGGACAGTTGGGAGCTATGGGTATATTGCTCTGTTGTTGATGACATTGGGAGAAATGATGTCCCATCGTTTGTTCTAGCAGTAGGAATAGTGCCCCATTGTTGGTGTCATTGGGAGGAATTATGCACCATCGTTGGTGTCAGTGGGAGGAATTATGCCCCATCATTTGTGTCAGTGGGAGGAATTGTGCCCAATTGTTGGTGTCAGTGGAGGAAATAGTGCCTCACAGTTAATTGGGAGGAATTGTGCATTATCTTTGGTGTCAATGGGAGGAATTGTGTCCCATTATTGGTGTCCATGGCAGGAATTATGCCCCATTGTTGGAGTCAGTGGATGTAGTAGTGCCCCAAGGGCCAGATGAAGACAAGCAAATGGCCACATCCAGCTTCCGGGTTGCAATTTGGAGACACAAAGTAATGAAACTGGAAAAAATATAGTATTTTCAGTAGGCGGTCGGTAATGGCTGCTCGGATATTTCTTCGATGCAAGATTTAAATAAAGAGAATTCATAATGTATTTTCAGTAAGCAAATTTTGTTTAAGTAATAATACAATGTTTCCTGTGAAGAAGTTACTGATATGACTTTACCAATTGTACATCTTAGCTCCTCCATGATGCTGTTGTATTAAACATACACTATATTACCAAAAGCATTCGGACGCCTGCCTTTACACGCACATGAACTTTAATGGCATCCCAGTCTTAGTCCGTAGGGTTCAGTATTGAGTTGGCCCACCCTTTGCAGCTATAACGGCTTCAACTCTTCTGGGAAGGCTGTCCACAAGGTTTAGGAGTGTCTATGAGAATGTTTGACCATTCTTACAGAAGTGCATTTGTGAAGTCAGGCACTGATGTTGGCCGAGAAGGCCTGGCTCACAGTCTCCAGTCTCTAATTCATCCTAAAGGTATTCTATCGGGTTGAGGTCAGGACCTTGCTTTTTGCACTGGGCCAAATCATTTGGTGGAAATGGGATTATAGTGTGGGTTTGTTTTTTAGGGGTTGGACTTGGCAGCTGAGTTCCAGTGAAGGGAACTCTTAAGGCGTCAGCATGCCAAGACATTTTGGACAATTTCATGATGCCAACTTTGTGAGAACAGTTTGGGGATGGCCCCTTCCCGTTCCAACATGTGTGAAAAACGCACTACTTTTAATAAAGTAAATGTTTAGTTTATGTAAGATTTAAATAGGCAGTATTGTTGGCACAAAATCTGCGTCTGACTGTAAACATAGAGAGCCACAGATAACAAAGTAAGCAATAGAACATATAACAGTACTACTTTAAAGAGACCCAATTTGTCCTGCAGGACTCAGAGGTTAACAGTAGTCGTCCTACTGAGAGACTTTTCCCCAAACAAGCAAAAGAAAGAAAGCGGGGAATGTTCAGCTTGCTCGCTTGTGGGCTCCCAGGTTATTTAAACTGAAGAAAGTTAAGGGCAGAATTGTATAGCTTGACTTGTGGAACCTGTGGCTTCCTTGAATGGAATAGGCCTGAGGTAATATACATTCACAGTTCTTGCCTAATTGGGCAACAGAAGGTATTATGAATGATATGCTGTGTGCAGTACTTCAATGGATGACTAGTGTGAATAGGCCGTAAACATGATTGGGCTACAGAGCTAGGCCATAGCAATGATTGGGCTACAGAGCCTGTGTCTCTATGTGGCAATCTGAATCTTGAACTCAAGTAACTGGCAATAACAACAAATGTAGCATGTGGCGGTGTGGTATGGGTTAAGAACCCTCTCACCCAGTCCTTTATGGTGGCGGTGAGAAACGATAGCCTTGCTGCTGGGGGGGGGGGGGCTTTTTTTTATATCCTCTTGCAGATGTAGTGATGGTGATCGATCTGCCTGCCTGCAGGATTGGCTATCCTGCCTCTTAGTATAATCAGCGATCTGGAAATCCTCTTCTCTCCTCTGCGGCTCAATCTGTTCCTGCCTGTGGTCTCCTGGATCAGCCTCCACTCTCTCACACATCCTGTCTCTTTCCTGGTCTTCTCCTCTCCTCCCCCTCGAGTTCCCTGGCTTTTCTTCTTTATTGGCTCCCGCCCCTTTTGCTCACTCTTGTGGGATATGTAGTTCTCTTCCAGCTTATCTAAATGAAGAAGTCCTGCCTGCAGCATACAAGTTCCAACGTTCTTAGCATGGCTATACTAGTTCATGTGCCAACTAAACTGCAGAGCACTTTTATAATCTGCAATCAGTAACAATGCAGTGTGTTACATGAGCAACTAGGAAACCTGGGGTGCTAAATAACCGATCCCCAGCAGCAATGAACATGGGTGCTTCAGGGGGTGTACTTCCTTTTTGGGGAACTCCTTTTAAAGCACAACCTCTTCAGTGCTAAATGGCATGGAAGCTGGTAACAACATGGCAGAAGGCTGTTTTCTTGCCATGGTGATAGAAGCCAAAGTGCTTGGTGTGCCAGGAAGGGGAGGGGGAAAACAGTTTTTTTTTTTCCCTAAAATTTATTTTAAAATATAAATGTAATGTTCCTAGTACCTAGACTGTGTAAAGACACAGCACATAGCTCTGATCTAAAAATTCTCCCACCTGGTGCTGTTTTCAAAGTTACTTGTAGAAGTGACATTCCACTTATGTCCGGGGTTGTGTAGGGTAATCTAAGAAAAGTAAGGGAGGATGTTTGAATGACCTGAGGTAGGGGGAGGCTGCCAGTAAAATAAAAGGGTCCCAGGCAGGGCCATCTTTTTAATATTGATTGGACCCTGAGCAAAACGTTTCGCTCTCCACCTGCTCTGAGACATACAATAAATAGCAGCTAGACTCAAAATCAGATCAGGCAGCTATTGCGATTGGTTGCCAGAGGTTACAGTGTATCATTACCGCTCACTGACTGGTTGCTAGAGGTTACAGCACATGATTTTTGCTTGCTGATTGGTTTCTAGAGATTACTGTGGATATTACCTCAGGGGGGCATGATATATATACATCAATAGCCACCGCTATTTACATATGAATGCCGCTGCTATTTACATATGAATGCTGCCGCTATTTAGATGTAAACACAGGGTCTGCAGGTGATTCATCTGTACACAACAATAGGACAGAACTGGGCAGCATTAGTAGCAGCACTTCACACTGAGACACAGCACTGACTAAAAACCTCAAGGGATGAGGGAATTTAAACCAGGATAGTTGGCAAGTATGAGGCAGCTGGTTTGGGCCCCACAACAATGACGGGGCCCAGGGCAGCTGCCCCTTTTGCCCTGCCTTGAAAACGGCCCTGGTCCCAGGTAAATGGTGAATTTCTCTTCCTCATTTCCCCCTGGCACTGGCCTGGTATTGTCTTGGGCTGCTGCATATGCACACTTGAGTAAAGACAATACCCAGGCAAAGCCATTGTGGAATAATAATCACAGGCAAGATAACGATGTGAAACTTACCTTAAAAAAAGGCCTAGCTTAAAATATGAAGCAATTCCATTTATATATACAAAGATTTGGTTCACTGCTTTCTTCTGTCTCGTACAAACTGCAAGACGCTCAGTATTTTCTGTGGCTGCTGTCCAGGAAATCTGCTCCATAAAAGCAGAGTTTAAAGAATCAATGTGGACTGTGTGCTCATTAAACAGAAACATCATCAAGTTCTTCTACAGATTGCACTTTTTAAGTTAAAGCCAGCCAGATTGGTGGGTGACAGTCCATCTACCCCAGGGCCAATCGACTAGTCACCTTGTCCCAGTATAAGGGGCTTTGTCAGTGCCGCTAAGAAGGCTTCCTCATGAAATTATCAAAGACTCAGTCATGAGGGCAGAAACATTTCTCTGCATCTCTTGCTTGACTAGTTTTGATGAATGACTTTGATTGCCTTCCTGGCGACACAGCAGAGGAGCACAGCTGAAATATAGATCCAAAACTCTCTTATTAGAACATAAAAAATATCAAAAGTGGGACAAAAGGCCACCTTGGCTGGTTCATTTAGACACTCAGCTCTTCTGTGGAGCTTCACTAATTACCTCTTCACAATGTCTGTGTGAGGAAGATTCTCTGACCTTATCCACTCTTCGGCCACAGGGCCTGGATGGCGTCACACTCATCGCCCAGAAAAGTGTGATCATGGAATTAGTTTCCCTTTGAAGGCTGACATGTGTGCGAGGATGCATCCTACGTGCTTAATTTTACTTTCAGAAGCCAAATAGCCAAAGATCATAAGGAACCAAGAATGTATTTTTTTTTTTCTGATCTCGTACTTCTGGAAAATGTGAAATGACGTGACCAGATAGTAAATAAATTTAATGACTCATGCTGGAGAAAGGAAGCTTTGTAAACTGAAGTATGAACTTTCAAAGCAAAAAATAATCTCAGTGTACTTCATTTTCCAAATATACTTCAGATAAGTAAAACTGGAACTGAACTGAGGTGGAGTTCACTGTACACCCCAATCACTGATTTTCTTTATTCTTTGGATCCTGGTACAGACACAGGAAATTGGTGCCAAGGTGTGCTTTTGCAAATAACATAACAGTCTATTTCTGAAGCAGAACTGCACACTAACAGCTAAATACACAGATGAATTGCATAAATATGGAATATTGTGTCCTGTCCCTGACCCCACTTTTTTTCTACTCCACGTAAAGCTGAACTTCAGGTTAGGTTCTTTATTGCATATTTACATCCAGCTTGGAGCAATGAAAGTATGCATATCTCATACCTATGGGATCGCTGGGGAAGCTGACAACCACAGTCGGCACCAGTGTTGCCAACCGTCAGTATTTTTACTGGCAGCCAGTAAAAAACGGCCACTTTCCTCCTGCCAGTAAATGCCAGTATAGGTTGCCAGTAAAAAAAATATGGCTGTGACGCTCTTCTCAGAACTGAGCATGTGCACTTTTGGTCCGGAGCCGCCCAAAATAATCAGAGCGCCTGCTACAGTGTATGGAAGGTGCCAGCGGGGGGGGGGGGGGGGGAGGTCTGGCGGAGGGAGTGCCTGAGCGTGTATCGCGTGGTGCCAGGGAGCTGAGTGGCTGGAGCCTCATCTGCAGGATGGGAGCAAGGCAAGCTGGGAGCAGGACTGTCAGTGCTGTTTGGACTGAAGGGACCACTTGGCATTGAGAGAGACTGTAACTTGTCAGTGAGGTATCATCATCATCAGTGCAGCTGCGCACTGCTGTCAGTGTCCCTGGGAGAATACTGAATAATACTGAAATTTGCACATAAAACTGTAATTTTGTGTCCGTAAAAACGTGGCTATGCCAGTAAATTTTCGATGTCATGTTCAGTAAATTTCAGTCTGGTAGGTTGGCAATTCTGGTCGGCACCAACAGTGATAACAGTAATCTTTTGAGTCCTGTGCCGAGTGGCTGCCCTGCTAACATTTGTGATTGTTATTGGATCCCAGTAGTGTCCAAGAGGAAGCCAATGAGGGTTCACGGCAGGGCTCAAGTCCTGCTGGAACGCATGGGAACGGAGTTCCTGTAATTTTTTCATAACAGGAACTCAGTTCCCTTTAGCAGCCGTGTCCTGCAAGACTTTGAAGTATGCGAGCTGTGTGGCAGGTGCTACACCAGCAGCTGCCGACACAGCTCGCAATAGTAAGTGCCGCAAACCTGACCATTCAGGCATTGCCAGTAGGGGGCCCCATGACAGCTTCCGCTTCGATCTACCTGTCAATCACAGCTAGCTGACAGGTAGATCAGGTCCCTGCTGCTAAGAGATTGTATTTAGTCAGACCTCTCGTGATGCGCTCCTCCCCGCCGGCCCCTCCTGATTTTCTGTCTCCTCATCCCCCCCCCCCCCCCCCCAGTCTCCTGCATACTTGCTCTGTGTGTCCCACGCTGAATCCCCCCCTCCTCTATCTTCAGTGCCATATGATGAGAGAACCCAGAGGAGGAGCACAGCTATTCTGCTCACAGGACATGCAGGGAGAGAGGAACATCAGTTTGGGGTGGTAAGCTGAGCACAATACCTGGCAAAGTGTAATGCCAGGAGGGAAGTTTATGTGGAAATATGTGAAGGGTTGGAATAGCAGCGAGTGTGTGTTGGAGCCCTGCAGAGATTGCAGCCCCCCAAGCTAACATACATCTCCTAAGCAGGAACACATCACTATCTCCCCAAGCATTCTGTCAAGATAATGTGCAGTTAATTTATGACCTTTCCGTTTAACCCTGTGTTATCCAAACTCTGTTCAATGAAAAGTGTAAACTCACCACATAAACACTCTTTATACAAAATAACATTCCCCAAAAAAGATCAGAACATGATGTTCACATTTGCGTGGAAGCACAAGTGAATGAATGCCTATTATTCAGAGAATTACCGTATTTATGTTTATTGAGGATAGTTTTTTTTTATGTACTAACAGTTAAGCTTCAAACACACAATACGAAAATTGGATGAAAAATACCACTTTTGAAGCGTTCGTGCATATGAGCGTATCATTTTTTTTTTTTTTTGGTGGGTGAGTGGATCTTGAGTTCCTACACTTTTTTCCCCAGGACTTGACCCCTGGTTCACGGGACTTCTTACTTGCATGTGTGGGGTGTACGCAGCATATCCTGGCCAACTACACCAAGTTGTGCTTGGGGCTTACTGGTATGGTCATGTGGAAATTAAACATTATGGCTGTACCCCAACTTAGAGATGAGCCGAAAACTGTGTGTAGTGGTTGAATGTACAGAGCTCCTCCATAAAGTGTGCGCTTCCCTACACACCTTCCTCTTGTTGCATTTAGGAGGGGCACTGCCGAGCACTACAATTATAGAATTACCCATATGCATTTCCTTTTGAAGAGTTCAAGTTTCTTGGCAGGCCCTAATTCTCAATGTCTACCATTTCACATAAAAAAAAAAAATCTTTGAATTACCCACCATGCATTGTGCTCTTTTTCTTTTTTATATTTGCATGTGATATTACTCCTTGCTTTTAACTGATAAGTTATATACAGTATAGTCTGTAATTTTACAGCAGTAATTTTCCTGAACAGTGGAACCTCGGATTACGAGCATAATCCGTTCCAGGAAAATGCTCTTAATCCATCAAGTACTCGCATATCAAAGCGAGTTTCCCCATTGAAGTCAATAGAAACGAAAATAATTTGTTCCGCATTGACTTCAATGGCATGCAATACCGCATGCGGCCAGAGGTGGGGGGCGCCAGAGAGCCTCGGAAATGTCCGAAAAGGCCCGAGGACACCTCGGCTGACCAGGGCTAACCTCGGAAAGACTCAGTTTCCGAGGTTTGCAGAGGTCAGCCGAGCTGTCCTCGGGCCTTTTCGTGCATTTCCGAGCAGTGCTTGGCGCCCCCCCCCCCACCTCAGGCCAAACATGGTACTGCACAGGTTTTGACCTGAATCAAGCTCGTTTGGCAAGACAAGACTTGCAAACCGTGTTACGCTTTTTAAAAATACAGTGCTCCTTTGCGAAACGCTCGTTAACCACGTTACGCACAATCCAAGGTTCCACTGTAGTTCTGTTCTCTGCTAACTAGTTGCATGTATGTACAGTTTGAAATTGCACAGCGGCCATTTTCTTGTAGCTCTGTGATGCGTTTTGTTAAAGATGAGCACAACAGCCTTTTCCCTGTAGTCTCCCAGTAATTGGTGCTGGCCCGCCCTCTACCTATATAAACAGACGATTTTCATGGATGGGCAAGATTGAGAAAGAGGCCAGGTCCCAAAAAGCATAACCACGCCTGTTTATGTCACATAACATTATCACGCCACCTTGTGGACTTGCAACACTTCCTTGCTGTCCACAGTGGTTCTCATCTACAGTGGTGTGAAAAAGTGTTTGCCCCCTTCCTCATTTCCTGTTCCTTTGCATGTTTGTCACACTTAAGTGTTTCGGAACATCAAACCAATTTAAACAATAGTCAAGGACAACACAAGTAAACACAAAATGCAATTTGTAAATGAAGGTGTTTATTATTAAAGGTGAAAAAAAATCCAAACCATCATGGCCCTGTGTGAAAAAGTGATTGCCCCCTAAACCTAATAACTGGTTGGGCCACCCTTAGCAGCAACAACTGCAACCAAGCGTTTGCGATAACGTGCAATGAGGCTTTTACAGCGTCCTGGAGGAATTTTGGCCCACTCATCTTTGCAGAATTGTCCTAATTCAGTTACATTAGAGGGTTTTCGAGCATGAACGGCCTTTTTAAGGTCATACCACAACATCTCAATAGGATTCAGGTCAGGACTTTGGCTAGGCCACTCCAAAGTCTTCATTTTGTTTTTCTTCAGCCATTCGGTGGTGGACTTGCTGGTGTGTTTCGGATCATTGTCCTGCTGCAGAACCCAAGTTCGTTTCAGCTTGAGTACACGAACAGATGGTCGGACATTCTCCTTCAGGATCTCTTGGTAGACAGCAGAATTCATAGTTCCTTTTATCACGGCAAGTCTTCCAGGTCCTGAAGCAGCAAAACAGCCCCAGACCCTCACACTACCACCACCATATTTTACTTTTGGTATAATGTTCTTTTTCTGAAATGCAGTGTTCCTTCTACGCCAGATATACTTGGACACACACCTTCCAAAGAGTTCCACTTTTGTCTCATCGGTCCACAGAATGTTGTCCCAAAAGTCTTGGGGATCATCAAGATGTGTTGTGGAGAAATTGAGACGAGCTTTGATGTTCTTTTTGCTCAGCAGTGGTTTTCTCCTTGGAACTCTGCCATGCAGGCCATTTTTGCCCAGTCTTTTCCTGATGGTGGAGGCATGAACGCTGACCTTAACTGAGGCAAGTGAGGCCTGCAGTTCCTTGGACGTTGTTGTGGGGTCTTTTGTGACCTCTTGGATGAGTCGTCGCTGCGCTCTTGGGGTAATTTTGGGCGGCCGGCCACTCCTGGGAAGGTTCACCACTGTTCCATGTCTTCGCCATTTGTGGATAATGGCTCTCACTGTGGTTCGCTGGATTCCCAAAGCTTTGGAAATGGCTTTATAACCCTTTCCAGACTGATAGATCTCAATTACTTTCTTTCTCAATTGTTCCTGAATTTCTTTGGGTCTCGGCATGATGTGTAGCTTTTAAGGATCTTCTGGTGGACCTTACTGTGTCAAGCAGCTCCTATTTAAGTGATGCCTTTATTGTGAACAGGTGTGGCAATAATCAGGCCTGGGTGTGGCTAGAGAAATTGAACTCAGGTGTGGACAACCACAGTTATAGTATGTTTTAACAAGGGGGGCAATCACTTTTTCACACAGGGCCATGATGGTTTGGATTTTTTTTCACCTTTAATAATAAACACCTTCATTTACAAATTGCATTTTGTGTTTACTTGTGTTGTCCTTGACTATTGTTTAAATTGGTTTGATGTTCCGAAACACTTAAGTGTGACAAACATGCAAAGGAACAGGAAATGAGGAAGGGGGCAAACACTTTTTCACACCACTGTATGTGATACACACAGACAATCTGCTGCTTCTATTGGCTCTTGCTGGTGTTTCCCTGATTCCAAGCACCTTACACCAGTGGTCATCAACCCTGTTCTCAGGGCCCACTAACAGGCCAGGTTTTATGTTATTACCTTGGGGAGATGCAGACTAGAATACTGCAATCACTGAGCAGCAAATTATATCACCTGTGGTGTATTTCAGTTATCTTGCAAACCTGGCCTGTTAGTGGGCCCTGAGGACAGGGTTGATGACCACTGGTGTAAGGTGGTTGATCCACCCAGAGGGGCTTGCTCACTATTGACCTCCTGAAATGTTGCCACTTGCTGGAGACTTATCGATATGCTTTTTAATATTTTGTAAATGTGAGTGCATATTTATTGTTTTTCATTTCATAAATATGTTTTAATAAATGCTACACTTAGGTAGTGGCACTTTCATCCCCTTCTTTTCACATACATAACAATGCAGTGCAGACGGGGCTAAAATATTCACAGGCACCCTGCCAGCACCTGCTTACACATGTGTCTTTTAACTGCTGTAGACTGATAGTTAATACCAGAGGAACACATGAAGAACTGCAGTTCAAGGCCAACAGAGTATGTCCGTTCCATTCTGCAAAGTCACTCATTATTAACACAGTAAGCAGGATTACATGACTGTTTATGTAGTTTCAGAGCTTCCTAGCTCCGCATAAAAGAGGAATTTATCTTTTTCCTCCTTTCTTTTTTTCCCGCTGGGGTTAATAAACCCAATTTCTAGCCTGGCACAAAAGCATAATCTTACCTGTTTAATGAGTAACAATCCATTCTTCCAATATTCACTTAGAAAGACAGAAAAAAAGGAAAGCCATAATATATAGCACAACAAAATGCAGTAATTGCTCTTTTCAAGCCGCTTACACAGATATTCCACATAATTATTACCATTTAGCTGGTCTGGTTCAGGAGCTCCAGCTTCCCAGAGGACTCTGGGAGTAATCTATAATGCTGCATATATACTGTGGGTCAGATAATGATCACTTGTATCTCTCGGTTCTCCAATATTACCATATTATCGTTACTGTTACCGCTCTTTCTAAGAACAGCTCACCCCCCGAGGCTTGTTGGGGAAACGACTATGGAAGAGCTTGGAACACTGAACCCAAAAAAAAATGTTTATAAATGTATCATTGATCTTGTGGCTGTGATTTCCCCAAACTGCCTGCAGTATGTGGTCAGCTGTTGTGTAATGAAATAACTGTTTATGCTCGTAGTGCGTTAAAGTCTAATCTAAACCCACAAACAGAAATGTAATATAATGCAGCTTACCGGTCCTTAGATGTGCTGGCTGTGTACCTTTTCTGTTTTCAGGCTTTTTTCCTGTTTTACCAGGTTGTCCTCCTTGTCCTAAGATGACTAAGCTCGCCCACTGTACTGTATCTATGGAGAAGCAGTACTGGCACCCTAAAAAGCACCAGAGAACACTTTTCCCTCTCCTCATCTCTATAAGCCCTTGTTCACGTGGGTGTACTTAACCACTTTCAGACCGGACCATTTTGCTGGCTTAAGACCAGAGCACTTTTTGCGATTCGGCACTGTGTCGCTTTAACTGACAATTGCACGTTCATGCGACGTGGCTCCCAAATAAAATTTACATACTTTTTTCCCACAAATAGAGCTTTCTTTTGGTGGTATTTGATCACCTCTGAGGGTTTTATTTTTTGCACTATAAACAAAAAAATAGCGTGAATTTTGAAAAAAAACGCATTATTTTTTACGTTTTGCTATAATAAATATCCCCCAAAAATATATAAAAACATATTTTTTTTCCTCAGTTTAGGCCGATACGTATTCTTCTATATATTTTTAGTAAAAAAAAAATCACAATAAGCGATTATTGATTGGTTTGCGCAAAAGTTATAGCGTTTACAAAATAGGGGATAGTTTTATAGCATTTTTATTAATATTTTTTTTTTTTACTAGTAATGTCGGCGATCAGCGATTTGTATTGTGACTGTGACATTATGACAGACACATCGGACATTTTTGACACATTTTTGGGACCATTGTCATTTATACAGCAATCAGTGAAGGGGTTAACCAGGAGGTGGCAGAGTAGGGGTTAAGTGTGTCCTAGGGGCGTGTTGCTAACTGTGGGGGGCGTGGCTGTGTGTGACAGTCACTGATCTCTGCTCCAATCACAGGGAACAGAGATCAGTGTCACTTGTTCCTAGGCAGAACAGGGAGATGCTTGTTTACTCGATCGGACTCACGGAGGTCCCGACCGGCGCCCACGCAATGGCACGGTGGCAAATTCAAAGGGACGTACCTGCATGCCTTATGCCTGTCCGTGCCATTCTGCCGATGTACATCGTCGTGCGCCGGTCGGGAAGCCGTTAAGCATACACCCATGTGAGGGACATGTTTGAGACGCACAGATGTTCCATGCATCTGCATGCATGCAGTCCCATTTATGTCAAATTATGAGCTGCATGTTCCACAATGCAGACAGTTCGAGTTTGGGGACACAAATCCTCACCCACATGGATGTAAGGTGCAATATATTACATTTTTGTTTGTGGGTTTAGATTAACTTTAACACACTAAGCATAAATACAGTGCTGAGCAAAAGTATTTGCCCCATCCTGATTTTTTTTTGGGCGTATTTCTCACACTTAAATGATTCAGATTATCAAACAAATTTTAATATTACACAAAGATAACCCAAGTAAATCCAAGATGCAGTTTTTTTATTATTATTTCATTTATTAAGGGAAAAAAGCTGTTCAAACCTGCCTGGCCCTAGTTGAAAAAGTAATTGCCCCCTCCAATGCTGAATCATAAATGAATTGTGATTAACCACACTTTTTTGGAAAAGCTGAGTTAAATTTCACTTGCCACACCTAGGCCTGATTACTGCCAGACCTGTTGAATCAAGAAATCACATAAATAGAATCTGTCTGACAAAGTGAAGCACGCTAACAGATCACAAAAAGCCACACATCATGGCACAATCTAAAAAAATTCAAGAACAGATTAGAAACAAAGTAATTGTCAGAAACCACGAAATAAGGCAGAGACAGAAGTACAGTTAAATCACACTTGTTTAATAATAAAAGTAAAAAGAACAAATGTAGTCAAAACATAGCCAAAGTTCAGTAACCGGAACAGATAGTCAGCCAAGCCTGAAGTCAGTGATTGATGTAGTGGAAGATCTGGAGCCAGAAAGGATGTCAGCAAAGCAAGAACAGGATCGCAGGAGATAGTTTCTGTGATGTGACCAAGGCGAAGTCAGAACTCCTCTGGACTGGACGGCTTAAGTAGGCAGGACTGACGAGCAGGATATTATCAACAGCTGAGTAAGAGAAGAGAGGCGCCTCTAAGTGTAGCAATATGTTGCTAAATGTTGTACCTTCATTAAATGTAACCATATTGCTACACTTAGAGGCGCCACTCAGTTGTGACATGACGCTACTCTTATATAAAGAAATCGACTGCATATTAAGTCAAAATGTATTAAAAATGTTGCTTGTCTTGCAAAACGCTCTCAAACCAAGTTACCCTCAAACCAAGGTTTTACTGTACTAGCTGCCTGGCTGCATGCTTGTTCTGTAAGTGACCCAGAAAGCATTGAATCCAGAGAAAGCCAGGGAATAAGCATTGTCACAAGGATGTCAGTAAAGGCATACCTGACAACAGTGGCGGAACTACCACCATAGTGACACATGCGGTCGCTATGGGGCCCGCAGCCAATCAAGGGCCCGGTGAGCGGCGTTGCTAGGCGGGTGCGGGCCGCGCCGGGTGACACCCGCTAGCGGGGGTGACACCCGTGGGTAGCGGCAGCCGCACCACTAATGCCGCTCACTGTGCCTTCTATTCTGGAGCGCAGCCTGCGCAGGAGGGACACAGTGGCGCGGACCGAAGCCGCCTCCCCTCCTCTCTGTTTACATCCAGAGAGGAGGAGGAGGAGGAGCCTGCGCTCGAGCCTCGAGGGACACACGCGGCGCCGCTGTTCTGAGGTATGTATAGGGGGGGGGCGTCTGCTGTGGGGTCTGCACTACTCAGCGGGGGGTGGTTTGCACTACCCGGGGGGTCTGTAATGCGGGGGTGTCTGCACTGAGGGGGGTCTGTAATGGGTGGGGGTGTCTACTGATGGGTGTCTGCACTGAGGTGGGGGGCTGTAATGGGGGATTGTCTGCACTGAGGTGGGGGGGTTCTGTAATGGGGGATTGTCTGTACTAAGGGGGTCTGCACTGAGGTGGGGGATTGTCTGTACTAAGGGGGTCTGCACTGAGGTGGGGGATTGTCTGTACTAAGGGGGTCTGCACTGAGGTGGGGGGGTCTCTAATGGAGGATTGTCTGTACTGAGGGGGGCCTGCACTGAGGTGGGGGGGGGGGTGTCTGTACTGATGGGGGTCTGCACTGAGGTGGGGGGCATCTGTACTGATGGGGTGTCTGCACTTGGATGGGGGGGTCTGTAATGGGGGTGTCTGTACTAAGGGGGTCTGCACTGAGGTGAGGGGGTCTGTAATTGGGGATTGTCTGTACTAAGGGGGTCTGCACTGAGGTGGGGGGGGTCTGTAATTGGGGATTGTCTGTACTAAGGGGGTCTGCACTGAGGTGGGGCGGTCTGTAATGGAGGATTGTCTGTACTGAGGGGGGGCCTGCACTGAGGTGGGGGTGTCTGTACTGATGGGGGTCTGCACTGAGGTGGGGGGGCATCTGTACTGATGGGGGGTCTGTAATGGGGGTGTCTGTACTAAGGGGGTCTGCACTGAGGTGGGGGGTATGTAATGGGGGATTGTCTGTACTAAGGGGGTCTGCACTGAGGTGGGGGGTCTGTAATGGAGGACTGTCTGTACTGAGGGGGGCCTGCACTGAGGTGGGGGGTGTCTGTACTGATGGGGGTCTGCACTGAGGTGGGGGGGTCTGTAATGGAGGATTGTCTGTACTGAGGGGGGCCTGCACTGAGGTGGGGGTGTCTGTACTAATGGGGGACTGCACTGAGGTCAGGGGGTGTCTGTACTGATGGGGGTCTGCACTGAGGTGGGGGGACATCTGTACTGATGGGGGGTCTGCACTTGGATGGGGGGGTCTGTAATGGGGTGGGTGTCTGTACTAAGGGGGTCTGCACTTGGATGGGGGGTCTGTAATGGGGGGTGTCTGTACTGATGGGCGACTGCACTGAGGTCGGGGGGTGTCTGTACTGATGGGGGACTGCACTGAGGTCGGGGGTGTCTGTACTGATGGGGGACTGCACTGAGGTCGGGGGGTGTCTGTACTGATGGGGGTCTGCACTGAGGTCGGGGGGTGTCTGTACTGATGGGGGTCTGCACTGAGGTCGGGGGGTGTCTGTACTGATGGGGGTCTGCACTGAGGTCGGGGGGTGTCTGTACTGATGGGGGTCTGCACTGAGGTCGGGGGGTGTCTGTACTGATGGGGGTCTGCACTGAGGTCGGGGGGTGTCTGTACTGATGGGGGTCTGCACTGAGGTCGGGGGTGTCTGTACTGATGGGGGTCTGCACTGAGGTCGGGGGTGTCTGTATTGATGGGGGTCTGCACTGAGGTCGGGGGGTGTCTGTACTGATGGGGGTCTGCACTGAGGTCGGGGTGTCTGTACTGATGGGGGACTGCACTGAGGTCGGGGTGTCTGTACTGATGGGGGTCTGCACTGAGGTCGGGGTGTCTGTACTGATGGGGGACTGCACTGAGGTCGGGGTGTCTGTACTGATGGGGGTCTGCACTGAGGTCGGGGTGTCTGTACTGATGGGGGTCTGCACTGAGGTCGGGGTGTCTGTACTGATGGGGGTCTGCACTGAGGTCGGGGTGTCTGTACTGATGGGGGTCTGCACTGAGGTCGGGGTGTCTGTACTGATGGGGGTCTGCACTGAGGTCGGGGTGTCTGTACTGATGGGGGTCTGCACTGAGGTCGGGGTGTCTGTACTGATGGGGGTCTGTTCTGATGGGGGGACTGCACTGAGGTCGGGGTGTCTGTACTGATGGGGGTCTGCACTGAGGTGGGGGGTCTGCACTTGGGTGGGGGGTGTCTGTACTGATGGGGGGGGTCTGCACTTGGGTGGGGGGTCTGTACTGAGAGGGGGTGTCTGTACTGCTGGGGGGGTCTGCACTAGGGGGGGTGTCTGTACTAAGGTGGTGTCTGTACTACTGAGGGGGGTCTGCACTGAGGGGGGTCTGTAATGTTGGGGAGGTCTGCACTGGGAGGGTGTCTGTACTGCTAGGGGGGGTCCTGCACTGAGGGGGGTGTCTGCACTGAGGTCGGGTCTGTAATGCTGTGGGGTGTCTGTACTTAGGGGGTGTCTGGCATTAGTTCATTTTTTTTTTGTGGGGGGGGGGCCCATACAACATTTTTGCTATGGGGCCCTGTGATTTCTAGTTACGCCCCTGCCTGACAACCTTTTAGAGATGGGAATGAGGGACACCTACTTAGGACACGCCCCCTGTCACACCCCCTTAAAGGAGAATTAACAACAAAAAAAATGATTAGTTAAACCCATAAGTGCTTTTTTTTTTAACCACTACTGTGCCTTTATATTGGCTTTGGAAATTTACAAATGCAGCAATTTAGAATATGGATGAAAGGTTTAGCACTGGGAAACACTTTTTGAAAGATAAAAAGTGCATTTTACAGTATATACAACTATATGGATCAGACCAAAATGAGGGACAAATGAGGGGGGAAGAGGGACATTGCTCCAAATCAGGGACAGTTGGGAGCTACGCAGCCTGTGAATGTCTCTTGTGACAGATTCTCTTTAACCTATGCTGAAAAAATAAATGTGTTTTTAAAATAGTTGAATTATGTCTGAAATGAGTAAACTCAAAAGCCATGATCCATACTGGCTGAACGCCATGTACTTTTCTTTAATTTAATCATGCCACAAAATAGACGGAGTATTTTGAGTATTTATGATAAAGTGTATTTTTATGTGAAGGTAAATGAAAGCTTTCAGTGAGGGGAATGAATAGCGGCTGAGAACAGGAGGATTAGGCTGGGTTACCACGTAGGGATTTAGCTACCTCGAGACGCGGCGGCTGGGCATTGTTCAGATAGAGAGCTAAGACCCCCGTAGCACCCGACTATAAAGCTCTCGAGGTCGGGATGCAATGTTCAGCACTCCTCCTGTGAAAATTAACACATTGCAATATGAAATGAAGCTGTAAGTGGCCAAATTTGATTAAATAAAATCTCCACTTCAAACTTTTCCCTGAGTTTCAGAAAGAAACTTTCAGCTTTGATTGCATTCCTAGCTGCTCATACAGGAAAGTGTATTACTTTACAGGGCTGCACTACTTGGGGGGTTAGAACAGCTACTTTACCCCATACGGTATATGAAAGTTGCCTCGGTGGTTGATGTCACCCCCCTTTAAATGTTAATCTTTGTTTCATGTAGGGAAATATGGAAAAAAAATGGATGTTAGCTGAACTGTGGGGCTGGAGGCTGCCACTTCAAGGCTAAAGTCTTGGAATGCACCTGGCCACTTTAGAGACTGATTTTATTGAGTAAAAGTAGCAGGAAGTAATGGTGGAGATACCTGCCAAACAAAATGGAAGAAAAAAAAACATTTTTGAAGATTTAAAAGGAAGGATGACCTGCCTGCTTCAGTTTTCACCCAGATTACTGCAGTTTGCTAACCCAACCCACAGTCTCTGTTGGTGGTAATCTGCTGGGAACCTATTCGTTTTCATGTGTTTACAACTCTATTGGCTCTGAAATGTGACAGAAAATAAGTCATGGGAAGGGGGGGGGGGGGGGGGGTCATTGTAATAATTATTGTTTTTACATTAATAATAATGATATTTCAATAATTCATATTGATGAGGAAAGTTCCAAGAAAATCGTTCAATGTCAAAGTATCATTAATAATGTATAATATTCTTAAGATGAAGATTGAATCAGATGTGTGTGTATGTAGATGTGTGAGAATAGCTGTATCAGCTTCCTTCAATGTCTCGTGGTGTCTCGTGTCTGCTGGTGTTAGTGTGTGAGAACCAAAACTGTCTGTCACTAGCGTTCTACTCCTAAAATCAGCCCATGAAAATAGCCCCCACCTTCTCCTATAAAGGTTGGGTTAAAGGTTTGTTTTGTCTTATAGTTCCACAGAAAACCGCAGGCTTTTAATGAAACCTCACTTGCAAGGGTGGGGGTTAACATTCCCAAGGTGTGGGATAAGAGGAGCTATATGTAAAACCATTTAACTTATACAAAAAAAAAGTTTCCTTTAACTTCTAAATCTAATACTACATAAATCAATATAAATAGATATTATATTCATTTAAAATGCAATGTTCTTATTAATATCCTAATCAAGAAATAATGTAATATAAAGAAATTATGATCTTAACTAACACATTGAACTTTTACATCTTAAAGTACATGAATCCTTCCTTCTCACAGATGGGAGGAGGGTAAGAGCTCAGCTCACGCTTAATTACTGCCATATGTGGGCTCTCCCAAGAAATGGTTATGAGCTTATAACAGCATATACTATATAAAACTTCACTTTTTCCATACATAGAGACATAAATATATATTCATTTAACTCAATTATTCTGTAGATCTCATCCATTCATAAATATTCTAACAGTCATCCTTAATTTTTCTTCTTCAAGCTGGAACTCCAAAGAGCACTACGAATCTCTGCATTCCATGGAACTTAAAGCTTAACTCCGGGGGAAAACAAATCTACCCTTGCAGTAGGACTGCCCCCCCCCCCAAATATTGAGTATAATGCTCATTTTTGCTTAGAGCACCAGGAAACAAGACTTTTACTTTATCCATATCTCTCTCCCCTAGCTGCCAGTACTTACCTCTTCTCTCCAATGCTCTAGCTTGCAGGTGGGCCCTTGGTTTCCTTACTTACAATGTAGGACTATTGGTTCTGCATTGTTAGGCATCAGATCTGCGACAACCAGCTGGAGCTTCTTGAAGAGGTGGCTTTGGGAGACCTTGTTGCATGGAAGAAGGAGCCTGTAGGAGGGAGCAATAGGGGAAATGAAAGTCCTTTTACCAGGTACTCCAGGCAAAAATTACAATTTAACCCTTGCATTGCGATGGGAATCCAAGGGTCGTTTTTACATTTCTGCGGAGTTCAGCTTTAAAAAACGGGATGGAAGGTATACGTCTAGACACGCGACTGCTTTTTATCCCTGTTGCATACTTACATTGCTCATCAGATGCAGAGGATTGGTTTAAATTGTATGTCCAGCCAATTTTTTATTTTTTTTTTGTATTTGGAAGTGAGGGAACCACTGTCAGGTTTTTACTGCTATCGGGGGCTCTGAGACATTTCCCCTCACTTGCCGTCATGGTGACATAAAATTTAAAAGAGAAACGGGGTAGAAAACAAAAGTTTCTCCTTCAACATGTACAGGAAATGCGTTCCTCCCACCACCCTTAAAAAACCTACCGACCTAAATGCATTCTAACTAAAACAAATTAAGTTAGCAGTACTTACCTGCCCTGTTCAGTCAGAGATCCACATGGCTATAAAAAAAGAAAAATAAGGTCATCAACAGTCAGCCTCTTCCTTCTTCTCTGCCAGCTCACTGATGACATTGTGCACCTCATCTTGCACATGTTCAAAGAAGAATACACCGCTGGGGGAAACAAATATTTTTCTTTCAACAGATGAGTGTAATGTAAGGCTCATTTGATACACTATATTGCCAAAAGTATTGGGACACCTGCCTTTACACGAACATGAACTTTAATGGCATCCTAGTCCCTGTATTATAAAAAGTATTGGGATGCCTACTTTTACACACAAACTATAATGGCATCCCAGTCTTAGTCCGTAGGGTTCAATATTGAGTTGGCCCACCCTTTGCAGCTATAACAGCTTCAACTCTTCTGGGAAGGCTGTCCACAAGGTTTAGGAATGTGTCTATGGGAATGTTTGACCACTCTTCCAGAAGCACATTTGTGAGGTCAGGCACCAATGTTGGACGAGAAGGCTTGGCGTCTACACTCTAATTCATCCCAAAGGTGTTCTATTGAGTGGAGGTCAGGACTCTGTGCAGGCCAGTCAAGTTCCTCCATCCCAAACTCACTCATCCATGTCTTTATGGACCTTGCTTTGTGCACTGATGCGCAGTCATGTTGGAGCAGGAAGGGGCCACCCCCCAAGTTGGGAACAGAAAATTGTCCAAAATGTCTTGGTATGCTGATGCCTTAACTTGAACTAAGGGGCCAAGCCCTAAAAAAACAACCCCACACCATAATCCTCCCTCCATAAAATGATTTGGGCCAGTGCACAAAGCAAGGTCCATAAGGACATGGATGAGCAAGATTGGGGTGAAGGAACTTGACTGGCTTGCACAAAGCCCTGACCTCAAACTGATAGAACATCTTTGGAATGAATTAGAGCAGAGACTGCAAGCCATGCCTTCTTGTCCAACATCAGTGACTGACCTCACAAATGCGCTTCTGGAAGAATGGTCGAGCATTCCCATAGACACAATCCTAAACCTTGTGGACAGCCTTCCCAGAAGAGTTGAAGCTGTTATAGCTGCAAAGGGTGGGCCAACTCAATATTGAACCCTATGGACTAAGACTGGGATGTCGATAAAGTTAATTTGCGTGTAGTGACGGGCATCCCAATACCTTTGGCAATATAGTGTATGAGGAGCATGATGTCATGTGCCTCGTCTCACGCATATGCCACACAGCATTACACTAATCTTTTAGAGAAAAAAAAACGGTTTTAATTTCGTAAGATCGCGTGTGATCTCTTGGGTAAGAAACGAGTTCTCCCTGGAAGGCATTGGTGATGCAACCTTTCCAGAGGGCATCTCTAAAACTGGGTTCACATATGTGCGGCCGTGGAAACGTGCATCAAATTCGTACCTAGCCTAAGGCCTTGGCTATATCAGCAATGCCTAAGAAGAACCAGGAACACTTTTTAGGTTAGCCAAAATCGTTTTTTTTTTTTAAAAGAAATTACTTCTAGATGATTTCATGTCATTCACGTAGAGCCACATGCTGATTTTTTGAGAAAACAGGGTAAAGGTCCACTTAAATGGGAGAATCGTTTTTTTTGCTTTCTGATTCTAGTGAGGTTATACTGAGTCATGTGTGGTGTCACTGAGGCTATACATTTGTGTACGCCTAGTAGAACATATTGGCAGAAGTCCCTGTCTGGGCCAGAGTGCCAGCATATGAATTGTGCCCCATCTCCCTGGCTGTGTCACATCAGACACTTGTGATTTGCCTCTGTAGCATGTAATTCTGCTGATTAGCCCTGTAGTGTCTCTTCTCCGTGACCTGGGGGAATATGTCACACTGATTGAGACAGTCCTCTGACAGATACCAAGTATTATATACATATTATTTCAATATTTATGTCATTTCACCCCATTCAATTAACGCTTTCTAAAATGCAGTGGCTGATGGACACTCAGGCCCCACACCGACATCGACTCCGGCATAATTATACCAGTCTCTGGGGCCAAATTAGGACAGAAACCTTTTATATTGTAGAATATTTCAGTTCTATGTCACCCCCTGATAACTAAGACATACTCTGAATATTTTAAATCCAGCTATTGGCATACCTTTTGACTTCTGCATTTAAAGTGGACATTTTCGCTATTTTTACAAGTCTGAAATAATTTCTTGACACGTCACAATAAACAGTATTATTTTTCAGAAAAGCTCCACCTCTTATTAGGCTTCATGTACACTGCTGCTGGTAAGGCCATACATGGGTCAAATTTCGAAAGAATTTTCTTTTGAAAATCTTATCTAAGAATTTTCATTCGTATTTTGCACCATTAGTGGGCTGCAGCAACAGCCGATTTTCTTGTGGCCATTGAATTTAAGTAATCGAAAAAATTTAGAAAAACAAACGTTTTTCTAATCAATGATGGGAGAATCGTGAGAGAAATGTAATTGAACAAGAAATGCGCATGTGCAAGAAAAGAAAATTCCCGGAAAGAAAAGAAGATTCCCAGCCACGAAAATTCTTTTCTGTAGCAAAATTAGGTGAAATTGAAGGCTTAGTTGGTCGAATTTCAAAAACCAAATCGTGGCACCATCGGATCACAAAACGCAATTTTCGAAATTCGACCAACTAACTATGTATGGGCAGCCTAAACGGACGTTTAGGAGCAGTTGGGCATTTTTTTTGAGCTGCCCCTGAACTCTCCTCTGTTATCTTATCAGTACATGTACACAAGGTAGTTTATAGTCCTTTCTCGGTTTAGAAGCTTTTTTTGGAAAGCAAAAAAAAAAAAAATGCGTTCAGGATGGATGTTCAGAGGCATTTGAAACGCCTATAACAGCTTGGAAACGTGTGTAAACGCGGTAACTCGCGTTTAGCCGCGTTTCGTTCATAGGCGTTTTTAATTCCTAACTGGCCTCCACCGGGCCAGTTAGAAAGCGCAGCATGCTTCGCGCATGCGCAGTAGGGAACCGACTGTGAAGCCAAAAGGCTTCACTGCTGGTATCCCTTACCATGAATGGCGAGGCAACACCTGAGAGCCAATCCGAAAATTGGCTGTGGTGCCGACATTGTGGGATCCCTGGACAGGTACGTGTCCTAATATTAAAAGTCAGCAGTTACAATATTTGTAGCTGCGCTGACTTTTCATTTTTTCGTGGTGGGGCAAAACTACATATAACTATAATTACATCATGCACAGCTCTCTCACTCTCATGAGTGTTTGCCAGTAAGGGAGAGGGGATGAGTCATAAGAGGGCCAATGAGAGCTGCAGAGCTGGAGGTGTGCCTCTGTGCGTCAACAGGTAGCAGCTTCAGCTGCCCACAGTTAAAATGGCTGCAGCCAGACTCAGTGGAGGGAGATTTCTGTAGTATATTTGGCAAGTACAGATTCACAGTATATATAAAATAATATGCAAGGTGGTTGGAGGGAAGCTTCAGAATGGCAAAGATGTTTTTATTACAAATTATGTGAGCAGACTGCAGTTCCTCTTTAACCTTTAATATCTCTTCAACATGAAAAAATATCTGATGACAGGTCCTCTATAATTATTATATATATGAAGCTAAGATGATAATGTTGTGATAAATTGCACTTGGGGTTTAGAGAGATAGCCAGTAGCTTTTGAGAAGGTTTGTATTTGTATCCAGTTGTAACAAAGTTTCCTGCTGTGAGTGCTGGACCTTCTATTTATCTGTGATACATGTTAAAATATAAGAAACTGACAGTTGATTTAAAGCAGAACATACAGTATATTTAGAGTAGTTTTTAGAATGAGGAAGGGTTGAAACTCCAGCTTTTATTGCTTTCTGGGTCCCCATTGAGAAGTTTTTTTCCTGCATTTCCTCTACTGGTGGCTCCAATTAATTGGACAGGAAGTGGAGGAAAATGTACCTATATAGATGAAAGAGAGGTGGATAACCCCTTTCTACAAAAATCATTTTGCGTCCAGGGGCGATCAGCTGTCCCTAACCACAGGTAATTACCCCATAAGTGATTACATGTGAACAGGCTTACATGCAACAGGAGTTGGCATACAGCTGTAACAAGGAAGCCCATACAAAGCATGACAGAGACTGTGTCTGCATGTAAAAACTATCAGGTCTCTCTGCTTCTCTATGCAATGCAGACAGATAATAGTTGCTAAGAGGGGCCAGTAGGGTGCTGTACATAGCTTCCTGAAAACATCACAGCTCCCTGCCTCAGTACTCCTCTCCAGAGCCCTTAGGCCCGATGCAAGCAGTGGGCTTGCTATTGGGATGGGTTATGCAAATATTAGAATGCTATAATATGTGGATGTCAATCTGGAGGAGCGGCGTTCCTACGCATGCTGCTTTGCATGCAGTCCACCCTAGGTAACACCCATCTGGGATGCCAAGCCTCTATTATTGAAAGACTGAAATCTAATGAATGAAAGGGGAGGGCTAGGGACAGTCAGGCTGAGGAGAAAAAAGAAAGAGGATGCAAGATGTTCTCTAGCCAGAAAAGTAGGTGAGGTCTATCTGACTTGCCGCAGCTTCTAACGCACATTGTGAGAAGCTCACAGTGTGCAGTTAAATTACAGTATGTCAGTACAGGAAAGGAGCCTGTACACCTGCGCAAGACTGAAGGGAAGGCTGGAGGTTAGATTTTGTCAGAAACCATGAAATCAGACCGAGACAGAAGTACAGTTAAATCACAATTGTTTATTAATAAAAGTAAATAAAACAAAGGTAGTCAAAACATAGCCAGAGTTCAGGAACCGGAACGGATAGTCAGACAAGCCAAAACGTCAGGGAGCCGGAGATGAGCGTAGTAAAACAGCAAGCAGGATCTGGAGCCAGAATGGATGTCAGCCAAGCAAGTCTTTAAACAGGAATGCAGGAGAGTGTCTCTGTGATGCTGACAAAGGCGAAGGCAGAGATCATCTGGGCTGGATGGCTTAAGTAGGCAGGACTGACGATCAGGATATCATCAACAGCTGAGTAACTGCGGAGAGATAGGAGCTGGCAATTAGCCGGCAGCTGGGCCAGCTCAGAGAAGGAAAGGCTGAGCCCAGCTCTGACAGATTTAACGTTAAGTATACTAAATTAAAAAGCTTTGTCTGGAGTTCCACTGTAGTTCCATAGTAGTTATCAAAAAATGAAGTATTGCACAGGTTTTATTGGCTCCATCAGGTGTGAGTGGACCCTGCTGGATCATTTTTCGATCTGACTTGATTATCTTCTTGGCAGGACATGTTACTCTCTCTGTAGCAGAATTCACAAGATTATCTTATGCTTAATCAGAGAAAGACAGCAATATATTGACGATACTCCAACCCATCAGATTTACATCCTGCTGGTTGATCCTTATGTGGTGTGAACCTTCCCCCCTGTATTCAGTCAAATATTTTTACAGAGACATTTGCATGATACAGTTGCTGTTTGCGTTCTTTAATCAGTCCCCCGCCTGCAAGCTACACTTAGCCTGTTTATTTCATACTGTTCTTTTTTTCACATCGGGGGTCCTGATTAAATCTTGCCAGGTAAGCGCTGATCACATCACCATGGAGACTCGCAACCCTGGTAAACGACATAAGGTAAAACTCGCACCCCCCCTCCCAATTCTGTATCTGGACAGCGCAAAGCTGCAGTACGGATCATGAACCCAGCTGTTCGCCCACCACCAGCTTCCATTGATACCCTCCATGTGCGTTCACGCAGCCCACTTCTTCTAGTCCTGGTCTAACCCATCCCCTCCCCTGAAATGCCAGCATGGCTCTAATGAAAAACAGCAGCTGCTCTTCTCGCTTTCAATTTACTCAATACATTAGCTTCATGCAAATCATATTTTATATCCAGCTGCGTGCCATGCTCACTGGGAGAAGGCCCAGTCTGGGGCCTGCTAGAGAATTTTTAAGCCATAATCCTCGGGCCAGCTCAGCTCAAGATGCCGCATTTTCTCAGAAATGGAAAACGGATGAGGGATAGCGGGGTCCTGGGTGGAACTTATTATTGGGTATTTTGGGGCTGAAACACTCAGAACAAATGCAAATAAAGCAGCCCGGCAACCACAATTCTCAGCAGCACCATGCAAACACTCGGGCGTTGCGCTCTCCGAGGTCTGTGAACCATGAACGGAGCATTTGATTTATGTTTAATCAAACACACACACCTGTGCTTAAAAACAGATGTAGGAGAACACGGTGTACTTTGAATAATGCAGAATTAACATTCAGACAGTTATTGGACATTTTCACAGAGGCAGCATTGTCTGAACACTGCCAAGGTGCAGTGAAGGTGCTCCAGACTTCAAATTATTGATCCCTATCATAGTGTTAAAGTTAAACTCCAGACAGATATAAAAGGCACAAATTAATGCAGCCCTTTATTCATTAATACTTTAATAAATGTATTTTTTTTTTTTTAACGCAAGCAGTGCAAACACCTGAATTCGATCTGGTATCAGCCTTTTGCGTACCAGTGTAGTAGAGCTCAGACTGGGGGGAGAGAGAAGCAGCACTAGGAGTCACTCAGTGGTACCTTAGTGCTCATGTGTGAGGGACTATGCCCTAATGCTGTTGTCACTAGTTAAACTTAGTGGTAATTGTTGCTAGGCTGTATCCAGCTTGAACAGTTATTTACGTTTTCTGGGCTCTGAAGGCCCAGAAAATAGACCCTTAGATCAAGGGTGGGGGGTTGATTGGTTTCACATGGCGCCAGTAAGAAGTGTAGTTGGGTCTACTTCCTACGTTATGAATATATATTAATTCCCTGAGGAGCTTATTCAGAGGTATGGCTATGGGGAAATGATACTTGTTTGGGAGCCCCTTTCAAGAACTCCTTCTTTTGCTTGGCAACTCTCCCAGGGAGGAGGCCTGTGTAAAGGATTTCCTTTTGGGCCTTGCCTCAGTTTGAGCTGAAGGCCCAAGAACTTGAACTGAAGCTAGAAGGACTTCTTGAGGGGAGCCGGGCTCACAAAGAAACTTCTTGCTGAAGAGTGTCACAGAGGAGCATGGTAGAAGATACTGCTGGACATTGAAAGAAGGATTCAGTTGCCTACAAACTAAAGCTCGTGTTCTGTCAAAAGAGCCAACTTGCCAAAATCTCCAATTAAGTCACTTCTGGTGACTCTCCAGTGGCAGTAATTGCAGATTTCGAGGACTTGGCTGTTTTTACAGAACACCGGCAGCATATATACTACGGTAAATGACAAGTTTGCTGCTTTGACAGAACACCAGATAAGGAGTAAAAATTGTTGCAGCCTTAAAGGCGGCCATGTTGGTTACTGGCAAGCGGACTAACAATGTCCATTCATTATTTCATGTACCATTGTGTATACACTCCCAGTGTTCTGTGAAAACAGCCAAGCCATCAAAATCTGCAATTACTGCTGCTGCAGAGTCACCGGAAGTGACGTGATTGGAGATTTTGATGAGTTGGCTCTTTTGACAGACAACTGGCCATAGACAGAGCAATTTTCTTTCCCGCAACCAAAGATCATCACTCAATTCCATCAACCCAGTCATTTTTGTTTTCCCGGTGGGGGAGGGGTAGGGGGGCAGGGGATGCCGTCCCTGCCAGTAGAACACAGTGATTATTGCTAGCAGATGTAATACCCGCTAGCAATAATCACGTGTAAAATCCGACAGGCTGATTGTACCCAAGTTGACTTGGGTACATTCAGCCTTCCCATACATAGTTTAAATCTTGGTGAGTCCCTGCAGAACCAGCTGAGATTCGAACTGTCTATGGCTTAAAGTGTCTTTGATTACTATACGAGGGTCAAGGGCCACAGTGATTATAGACCGCTCCATTGTCAAACAAACTGACTGCTCTTACAGGGTAAAAGATCTATCTGGCTAGTCCTTGACTTCCAGCATGTATCTGGCTGCATTATTTGGCTGCTCTTAAAGGGCCTACAAAAAAAGTAGAACTATAGGCAACACTTTTTTTTATTTTTTCCATTTTGGATAGAATAAGGGAGGGTTATAGCCCCTGTCAGTATATTTTTTACCATCCTTGTCCCATTGCAGAGATTTCCCTTCACTTCCTGCCCCATAGCCAAACAGGAATTGAGAGGAAATCTATGCAAATTAAGGGAATCCATTGCTCCCCCAGACCCTCAGAACTAGTGTCCCCACTCGAAAATTTCAGGGCGGGTCTTAAACAGCAAGGGGTATGGCCTTGACAGGAAGGGTTGTGTCATATTTAAATTAGAGGGTGCACGAGTTTAGTCAGGCCTAGGGCAGCACAAAACCTAAATACACTACTGCACAGCATCAGCTTTTTGCATGATACTTACCAGTTCTGGTTATCTCACTTAAAATGGTGTAGAGGGGGTCCACCCTTGGTGGGCTTGGCACTAATGCTTTTTCCTAATAGGGCCCTGGGTAGTCACATAATCTGTTCATTGTCTGCTTTTGAAAATGTCTTTTCAGCACAGATACACTATTTGGGAAAACCAACTGTGGCCTCTTAAAGAAACATGGCACAGCACAAAATCATATGATAAGAGACTACAGTCCTGCACAGTAACACGTGTAGAAGTTTGCATTGTACATTGCAGGGAAAGGTTACCGTAAATTGAAAGTACTCTCTGACTATAGCATAGTTGCATTTGCACTGAGCAGTTATCTAAACTAATGAAGCACTGACACAGGCACATCCACCACAAAGTTCAGATTTTATATTCTGTTCCTTGGTGCCGATGCCAATTTGCAGACTTTCCTGACAATGAAAAGTCATATTAGTCAGGTCTGGATAATGAAGTCTTGTCTGGTGTGATGGTTGGGGGCTGAACATATCACCCCGCTAGGTGCCCATTATGGGTGAGCAGCGATGCCCAATCTTGCTCAAAGCGAAACCTGTTCATTATATCATCTTAGCTAATTATGGTGATTTCTCTCTCGCTCGCACGTTGCCTACTCCTTCCCGTCTGGTGCCGAGTCCCAACTGATGCACAAGCCAACAGTCTCCTAATTACAACAAGGAACCTGTGGAATCTCTTCTGTAAAACGGATAAATTATCTGGAATGAGAAGAAACTACCGTACTTCTCCTACTGGGGCTATTGCCACTATTTAAGGAGGAATTACACCATCTAATATAGTTTTCAAACAACACAAAAATGCTGAAACTACCACTTTGTAATATGTGTATTGTAAACTCAATGGTACTGTTAGGGGCTATAAGTTCTGATTCATCAAGCGGCAGGAGCATTTAAAGTGAACAAAAACCATGCAAATGTGGTCTTTCCGTTGTTTTTATTATTGTATGTCATTTAGCATGTGATAGCCCTTTTACTGTGTATTAAGAATGCAAATTCATGAGTAATTATAAATCCAGTGTAGATGACCAATAAATTACTGAAATAGGGCACAGGGCAACCACAACGAATTCATTGTTTTAGAAAAGAATCTGTGTCCCCAGTCTGCTGTTTTCAAAGCGATAACCAATAGGATCTGATTGTTATGAACTTGAAAATGATCGGAGCTGAGCACTTCCAGGTTCATTGATCTCCATCTTGACACTGGCTGTGGATGTGTTGGCCTCAAGAGAATACAGGTGAGCCTCAGGCACATGGGATTAGAAGTTATTGAGGGTAATTGGCACTTGTTCTCTTAGTTAAAACAACTGTTAATTACCCTCAATAACTCTTATGTGCCCGAGGCTCACCTGTAGTCTCTTGAGGCAAACACATCCCCAGCCAGTGTCCAGATGGAGATCAATGAACCTGGAAGTGCTCAGCTCCAATCATTTCCAGGTTCATAATAATCAGATTCTATTGGTTATCGCTTTGAAAACAGAAGATTGGGGACACTGATTCTTTTCTAAAACAATGAATTAGTTGTGGTTGCCCTGTGCCCTATTTCAGCCATTTATTGGTCATCTACACTGGATTTATGTTTATTTATGAATTTGCATTCTTAATACCCTATTTCAGCCATTTATTGCTCATCCACAATGTTGTGGTAACATGTGTTTTACCATGCATCACGGTGATGTGATGTATGATATGTTGGTTGCATTGTGGTGCCAATCATTTAGAATGGCATGGTTAGCTGTGCATTACGTTGCCGAAAATGCAGCCTGTGTGTCTTTTAGTGTATTAAGGTATCCTGCCAGCCCATGGGCTGCCTTAACACAGGAAATGTGCTGCATCAACAGGGGTATGTGAATAATGCCACCTCCTATGCTATATATTAGACAAAGAAGCTGTGCTTGAACAGTGTTTTTTTTTTTTTTTTTAACAAGAAATGCTTGAACAGTGTTTAACGACCATTTTTGTATCTCCTAAAATAATAACGCTGTTGTTATTTTGCCATAATCTTACATTAGCCTTCAATCTATCCTGGTGGCAGCTCATCAGTATTTTCCCAGCACCATATATGTGACATGTGTCAGTCCGATGGCACGCGTATTGCTGATTACAGGGGAATCTGTCAGTCGCTTATCACAGGCTTCTGTCAGCTGATGCGTTTCTCCCTCTGCTTTCTGCAATCCCATTGGATGTTAATCCCCCCGCACATAAATAAATATTTGTCACTCTGCCGTCTCAGGCCTGGGCTTAAAATCCATCATAAATATTTTTTAAGTGTTTCCCAGATAAATTCTCATGACTTATTTTATTCAGGCTTTTCCCTTATAATGCATTTTTATTCCAGAGATATTGAATTTAATCCCATCCTTCTGTCTACTTAATGCATCACATTGCCATTATTTGTGTGTTTATGATGAGAAATCCATTATCTGTCAATTATTTAGTTCTAGCTGATGAAATCCTCAAGTCAGTAATAGCGTGGGCACATGCCCATGGGTCCATGGTTAGCATGCATTAGCTGTTATAGTACAGTGCTAGAAAATGGTTTGACTCTTGTATGGTAACCGTTTAGAATGTTGTTCTGTGTGGAGTTGTCAGCGTCTCCTGGAAAACAGAGGGGACACACTTCATTGTATCTAGGATGCCAGTGAGAATACAAGTAATGATTTTGTATCAGTGTGTTAAAAATGGCTTGTCTAGGGACCACATGGTCTTCTGTTTAAGGTACAGGGTGACTGCAGGACTATGAGGTCAATGCAATGTGTTTTTAAAATAGATTATCCTTTATTTTTAACGTTTATCATATATTTAAGGAGCAGCTCCAACCAGCAATTTAAAGTCTACTTCCACGCTATTTTCATAGTATACCTTGAAAAAGCCAGTAATGTTCTCTAAACGTCAGGACTGTGTCCCAGCCATGACCCCAGAATGTCACTTACTTGTATAACTATTACAAAGTTGCCAGTACCTGTTCTTACAGCATAACAACAGTGGCATGATTGCTTTTTGCAGCACTTATTGCACAGCCTTTGTCACTTGACATCTAAGTCTAGCGTTTTCTTTCTGCTGCCGGGTTGCTTTATGTTAGAGATCATGCATAAGGCCGCAAGAAGGCTATACTGAATGCTGCTGCACATAGAATGCAGTTACATGCAGAAAACCCATGCACACTTGTTGGAATACAGAATTGTATTTTGTGCGTGCAACAACTACTGTACATCAGTATTCAGTAGAGATATATTCTTCAACCAGTAGATGGCAGTGTTTATTAGTTTGTAGCTGCATCTATGGTAAACTCTGTGTAATTTCTCTGAAAATAAAGTTCCTGTTTCCTGTCTGCAGTTAAACAGCAAAGCCCATGTGGAGTGTCTGTTTTGTAGGGCTATATACAGAATTTCTAACAACACTCATGGACATACAGATACAGACATTCTGTGTCCAGGGGTTATACATCTATTCAAAGTTTTACGCAGCTACTCGCGTATGCCTGTGTACAGCTGCATCCTATAATTACTTTCCATGGGTGGCTGTAAACCGCAGCTGGGGCTCCTGGGAATGAATTTACACAGTTTCTGTACAAACTTTTGTGCTGCATGTCCCCCTTGTGGCTGTATGCGTGAAGCCTTTTTCTGCAAATACAGAACTAAGCTTTAGTGGAAGGAGGAGTGGAATAAGAGGAGGTATTAGTGGTGGAGCTGATGAGACCCGGGAGCATGTCCCACCGCTCGAAGTGCGGACTCTGTCTGCAGCACAAATTGTCCCCCAACAGGGGATCAGGGTGAATCTTTGTCAACACTCCTGCCTCACATTGGGAAACTGTTTTGAGACCCCTGCTTTAGGCTAAAGCCATGAGAGTGTGATTTGAAGTTTATGCTGGAATAATAAATGGACATATCTGTACTTGTAGGCAATATTGCTAAGGTAGCCCTTTATACTATATGAAGGGTTCAATATAACTGAATAGTGTTTTTACAAATATGAAGGAAAGAGGAAATGTTTGTATGGCTTTGGGAAAATGTAGTATGCTTTGTTATGTGTAATAAAAATAATAAAAAGATATATTTAAATTGTTTTGTAAATATCTGTCTGGTACTGACTGAATAACATGTACGTTTTTTGTTTTGTTTTATTGCATGCTGTGATGTAGCGATTGTTAAAGATGTAACAGAGTAAATTCTATAATGATTTAGAGCCCTTTCACACTGAGGCATTTTAGCGCTAGAAATGGCGACTGTAAAGCACCTGAAAACAGCCTCCCATGCCACCCGAATGTAAAAGCCTGAGTACTTTTACACTGGGGCGGTGTGCTTGCGGGACATTAAAAAAAGTCATGCAGGTAGCATCTTTTGGGCAGTTTGGGAGCGATGTATACAGCGCTCCCAAAACACCCCTGCCCATTGAAATGAATAGGCAGCGCTTCCGAATCGCCTGAAAAACGATTCAGAAGTGCCAAAACACAGGCGTTTTCAACCGGGGGTTAAAAGTGCCCCGCTAGCGCCAGAAAAGCTTCACTTAAACAACGGTAATGCGCTGCTAAAACAAGCAGCGCTTTACTGCTGATGCACGGGTGGCCCCAGTGTGAAAGGGGTCTAAATTCTCACTTACAGCAAACATTAAAGGGTAACTCCACTTTCGTGGGGTAAAAGAAATAGCAAAGAAAGAAAAAATAATATAGCGCATATTATTGCGACACTAATCATATTGTAATTGAATGTTATTAAAAATTACCTTTCCTTTCCAATCTGCAGCCGCTTTAAATTTCTGAGAATACATTGCGATATGGATACCTGGAGTTTTCTGTACACAGAATGTGTACTGACCGCTCCCCAGAAACATAATTTCCTGCTTGTGTGATTGGCTCACCAATTTTCCCGCCTAAGATACAAGTCAGATTTCAGACATCCCTTGCAACAAAAATTTCATTTTTTTGAGAGATACTTTTAATAGGAACCCGTCTAAAGGGATGCAGGCCCAGCAGATTTCCTTATTGGTGCCCTGCAGCTGCACATCTGACAGTTAATTATGAAACCGCTCCCATTAGACCCACTCAGTACAGAGGCACAGACAAACACACACAGATTTCTTCAGAATAACAAAAGGTTGGAATCTGCAACAAAGGTTGTTATATTCCTTGTAATGTACATAGATCACCCAGAGGGGAATGTTTTTTTTTTTTTTTCTCAACAAAAGTGGAGTTGCACTTTAACTCAGTTTTCCTATAAGTTGCAAAGGATACAAAGTAATATAAATATATATATATTGCTGCTGAATGGTGCTGCTAGACTAATACACCTCACTAATCGATCTGTGACTGCGGCCCCTCTCTGCCAATCCCTTCACTGGCTTCCCCTACCCCACCGTATAAAATTCAAAATGCTAACCACAACATACAAGGCCATCCACAACATCGCCCCCAGCTACATCACCAACCTGCAGATATCGCCCAAATCGTCCCCTCCACTCCTCCCAGGACCTCCTGCTCTCTAGCTCCCTCCTCCCATGCTCGCCTTCAGGACTTCTCCAGAGCCTCTCCCATCCTCTGGAATTCCCTGCCCTGGTATATCCGATCAGACCCTACCCTGTCCACCTTTAGGAGATCCCTGAAAACTCACTTATTCAGGGAAGCCTATCCCACACCCACCTAACAACCCCATCAAATCCACCCCCTCCCTTTAGAATGTAAGCTCTACGAGCAGGGCCCTCCTGTCCCGTCTGTATTGAACTGTAATTGTGCTGTCCCCCCTCTACATTGTAAAGCGCTGCGTAAACTGTTGGCACTATATAAATCGTTAATAATAATAATAATAATAATAAATATATATATATATATATATATTTAGCTTCGGATAAAATAGCAGAGTTCCTTTTTTGTCTGCATCTGTGACCCCATTAGGGATATTTCCACTCACTTCCTTGCTCTGTGACACCTGGGCAAGAAAGAATAGTTGTTGCCAGAGAAGGAAGGCACAGAGCAGCAGAGGGGTTAATTAGTACTTCCACCTAGCAGCACTAAGGTCACTGTTTCAAATCCCAACTATGGCACCCTCTACCTTGGGTTTGCATTTTCTCCCTGTGCATGCGTGGGTTTCCTCCCACACTCCCAGGATGTGCTGGTAGGTTAATTGGCTTCTGTCTAAATTTGCCCCTGAATGTATATGTATGAATGTAAGGGAGGGACCTTAGATTGTGAGCTTCTCGAGGGCAGAAACTGATGTAAATGTACAATATATGTGTAAAGTGCTGCATAAATTGATGGTGCTATATAAGTACCTGTAATAAATAAAGTTCTATCCCTATATTTTATTTTTGTGTTTGTGTCCCTATTAGAAAGATTTTCCATCACTTCTTATGCTCGCAGCAATTAATCTAAGGACCCATTATCCTGTTCCATGTGTTTTTTAAAATACCAGTAAACTTTTTTGTGCATCAATGAACGTTACAGTGCGCAGATTTTTATTTTCTTCTTTTTTTTTTTTTATGGTATAAGCGCATTGGGGTGCCATTCAAAAATTGATGAGCTGCACATATACCATGCGCTATTGTGTGTTGTTTAAAACCGCTTCAGGCCCGGAAGTATTTCCGCCCTTCCTGACCAGAGCACTTTTTGCGATTCGGCACTGCTTCGCTTTAACTGACAATTGCGTGGTCGTGCGACGTGGCTACCAAACAAAATTGACGTCCTTCTTTCCCTACAAATAGAGCTTTCATTTGGTGGTTTTTGATCACCTCTGCGGTTTTAATTTTTTGCGCTATAAACAAAAAAAGAGTGACAATTTTGAAAAAAAAAAAAGAATTTTATACTTTTTGCTATAATAAATATCCCCCAAAAATATATAAAAAATAATTATTTCCTCAGTTTAGGCCGATACGTATTCTTCTACATATTTTTGGTAAACAAAATCGCAATAAGCGATTATTGATCGGTTTGCTCAAAAGTTATAACGTTTACAAAATAGGGGATAGTTTTATGGCATTTTTATTAATAATTTTTATCTGCGATTTTTATCATGACTGCGACATTATGGCGGACACATCGGACATTTTTGACAAATTTTTGGGACCATTGTCATTTATATACAGCAATCAGTGCTATACAAATGAACTGATTCCTGTGTAAATGACACTGGCAGTGAAGGGGTTAACCACTAGGTGGCAGTGTAGGGGTTAAGTGTGTCCTAGGGGTGTGTTTCTAACTGTGTGTGAGCGTGGCTGTGTGTGACACGTCACTGATCTCTGCTCCGATCACAGGGAGCAGAGATCAGTGACACTGTCACTAGGCAGAACGGGGAGATGCTTGTTTACATTAGCATCTCCCTGTGAGGTGATCGCGGGTATCCGCGGTGATCAAGTCCACGGGACCCATGACCTCACTCACGGAGCCTGCTGCGCGCCTGCTGGCCGCTTCTTAAAGGGCAATGTACAGGTATATACAGGTATATATACTTCTGCTGACGTATATTGTTGTGAGGCGGATCGGCAAGTGGTTAAGCGCATATTGTATGTAAGGTACACTGTATTACAAAAAGTATTGGGATGCCTACTTTTACACACAAACTATAATGGCATCCCAGTCTTAGTCCATAGGGTTCAATATTGAGTTGGCCCACCCTTTGCAGCTATAACAGCTTCAACTCTTCTGGAAAGGCTGTCCACAAGGTTTAGGAGTGTGTTTATGAGAATGTTTGACCATTCTTCCAGAAGCACATTTGTAAGGTTAGGCACTGATGTGGATGAGAAGGCCTGGCTCGCAGTCTCCGCTCTAATTCATCCCAAAGGTGTTCTTTGAGTTCAGGTCTCGCTCATACATGTCTTTATGGACTTGCTTTGTGCACTGGTGTGCAGTCATTTTGCAACAGGAAGGGGCCATCCCCAAACTGTTATCACAATGTTGGGAGCATGAAATTGTCCAAAATGTCTTGGTAGGCTGACGCCTTAAAAAGTTCCCTTCACTGGAACTAAGGGGCCAAGCCCAACCCCTGAAAAACAACCCCACACCATAATCCCCCCTCCACCAAATGATTTGGACCAGTGCACAAAGCAAGGTTCATAAAGACATTGATGAGCAAGTTTCGGGTGGAGGAACTTGACTTGCCTGCAGAGAGTCCTGACCTCAACCCAATAGAACACCTTTGGAATGAATTAGAGTGCAGTCTGCGAGCCAGGCCTTCTCGTCCCATAGACACGATCCAAAACCTTGTAGACAGCCTTCACAGAAGAGTTGAAGCTGTTATAGCTGCAAAGGGTGGGCCAACTCAATATAGAACCCTACGGACTAAGACTGGGATGCCAGTAAAGTCCATGTGTGTGTAAAGGCAGGCGTCAAAAATACCTTTGGTAATATAGTGTGTGAATAGGCCAAAAATCAGACCATTGATTGTACTATCACCCCAATACTCAACTGAATTGTCATGACCATATTTCATGTGTGATGCATAAAATCACTTGCAGGCAGATTTAGGGGGTTTCCAAAGTGCATCTGAGTGGAGCTACATCTCATGTGATTCTGCATGGTGTGGCTTCTCTTTCTGTTGGTCTCAATTTTCACAGGTCAAAATTCAGTGCCATATAGAAGATGGGGATTTGGAGCTCCTGAGTTTACAGTTCTGTGGCCAATTTACCAAAATGGAAGGTTTGTTTTCAGTACCTTTCATTTCTGTTATGCAAACATATTCTGCAGCGCTGTGCAGGGAGCCGACATAAAAAGAGAATAATGGGAAATGGAGGCAGAAGAGTGAAGAAGAGCGGCAGAAGAAGACAGTTCACATAGAAAGTGCTGAGAAGAAAAAAGTAACGTTGTGTAATTCTGAGTTTTGGGAGTTTTTTGTTAGTCTTCTCACAAAGCTGTGCTTTAGAGATGTGGGAGAAGAGAATTGGAGAGCGATGTTATTCTAACACATTGTACTTTTTCTTTCCATGGTTTGGTTTGTAAGTGACAGGAAACACAGGCCACAATGGAAAGCTCAGAAGTCTTGAGCATTGTTTCTCGTACTCCAATGCCACGTGTCATAAACAAAAGGAGCACAATAAATGAAAGTCTGTGAAGTAATAAAACCTCTTTTTAATGAAAAACAATGAATTTATTCTGGAGAACAAAGAGCATCTCGCACAAAGAATAATTTCACTTAGGAACACAATTTAACTACCGCTGTCAGTATTAGGTGTAGAAGATGTCATCAAAATGAATAGAAAGTGTTTGTTTGAAGAAACTAAAGCCACTAAGACAACAACTCACCTTGACACTCTGTCTCGGATTTGGTGGAATGCAGAGGTGTGCTGAAAACAATACACCATCAACAAATTTGTGGGGAGAAGTAGTTTACCTACCTACAATGTACAGAGTAATGACCCTTGTCAGGTTTTTTTTTTTTTGTGCCCCTTTTGTGGAGATTTCCTTTTCCTTGTCTCAGAGACAGAACAGGAAGTACGTCAAACTCACTCCAAAGTAAGTAGAAATACCCTATTAGATTGTTGTCGCTGGTAAACGTGTCACCGTTCTGCTCTGGTGGCAACTAAGAACTGTTGAATCTCCATTCCCTTTCTGTACCAGTGATATTAATCATTAGAACAAATAGTGAGAGTGAATCTCCCCAGCAGGGATATAGGAAGCAACAAAACCTGGCATAGGGTTCTAACCTTTCTACATTCTGTATATGGCTATAAAAAAAGTGTTGCTGGCTTACAATAATAATACATTTTATTTATAACGCCCATTTCATCAAAAGATCTCAAAGTGCTACAGGTTAGAAACAGTTTATACAACGAAGCAAACATCTAAAAAGAACAAAAAACTTTACTGAAAAGAAATGTCTTTAGACCTTCTTTAAAACATTCAGTGGATTCAGGGGCCCTCAAAGTGTTAGGTAGGGCATTCCACGTGCGGGGCAGCTGCACAAAAAGCCAGGTCTCCCATTGTCTTCAGTCTAGTTCTAGGTATTTGAAGAAGGTTTGAGTGAGTAGAGCGGAGGGAACGTGATGTATTTTGTAATTTGAGAAGTTCTTTGAGATAAGGGGGGGGGGGGGGGCATGTCCATATGTGCATTGGTGTGTGAGGAGAGAAACCTTGTACTCAATCCTGGCGGAGACAGGAAGCCAGTGGAGTGAGTGGAGAATACATCAGCTACATCACTTTAATCATGGAAACTGAGACAGCTAAATGTGTGATGAAAAATGTGACATCTAGATTTGTAGTGTAGCACCCTCTAGTGTGCTATCAAGTTAGTACAGATACATTTATTTGTGTGACTCATGGCAAAGTGATTCTGAATCTGGGTCAGGGTTTACTGCAGGTCAGGCTGGATGACTCATACAGGCAGGTCTTCACTTGTACCGTCCCCTGGGTCTGGAAGTTTGGAGAAACTTCTAGAGGTTCGTGGGTGGAGGCCAGAAGGGCTGATCTGCATACTTAAGGGAACTTGACCAATCTCTAGGCAGACTGTCCTGGCAGGTAAGTTTAGTCAGCCCTTAAATATGGATAAGTCATGCCAGCAGGGGAGTCAGTGGCAGATAGAGTGTTGAGGAGACTGTCGGTGGCCTTGGAGGGGGGCCCCTGTGTATTGGGGGGCTCTGCCTTGGGCTGGAGCTCGGGCTGGCTTGAAAGGATCCTGAAAGCAGTGTGAAGGAGCAGAAGGGAGCATGGAGGACAGTGTGAGTCCATCAGCACACCCAATGATTTACAAGGGTAGAGACTTACATATGTAGCAAGCCTTTCGGGAGTACAGTGTTGTGCTTAATCCTTCTTGTCCCTTGCCCTGGGAGACCTTCAGAGCAGCCAAGTGGGCTGGTGGAGAAGCAGCCAGGTAGGCTGGTAGTCCTGCAGACAGTAGAGCTGGGATCCGTGCCTACAGTGGAGTGGGAGATACTCCGGTGTTCTGCTTACTACACAAAGTGCTACTTTCTAAGGAACTGAGAGTTCCTAGTCCTTAAAGGGCTTTTGCATTTTATCTTCAGAGACTATCAGTGTCCAGGAAGGAGGACAGTTCAAGATTGTGTATATAGGGAGGACATTGTGCCTGGTTATTGTTTTAGTCAAGCTGAGCATCCCATAATTCCTATTCCCCATCAAAGTTACTACTCCAAAAAAAAACAAAGCTCAAAGATTGTTCCTTGTGTCTGGATGAGAGTGGAAAATGCTTGTCACCTGGCTGTGCAGGAGTAGGAAAACCAGTCCTCTGCAGCCCCTGCAGAGGGAGTGCTAAAGTAGTGTAATTGTTGCAGGTGGCCTTTCCCCAGAGGTCTCTTGAGCAATTAGCGATTTCTGACCCTCCAGTAAGTAACAGCTGACATCAATGATCCTTTTAGCTATATGTAAGGGAGTATTGTACCTACTGATTACCAATGTAATAGGCATTCTTCACACTGGCCACCAATGTAATGGGCATTCTTCACACTGACCACTAATGTAAGGATAGCAATATTCCCAAGTGCTCAGCAATAGATTGGAGACAAGCACAAAAAGAAAAAAGTGCCAATATAACATAAGAAACAATAATAAAAAGAAATTGAGAAAAAGGCAGTAAGAACAGGTACAAAAAATACAGATCTTCCAACAAGTTTAGAACATTTATTCGTAAAAAGCCAAGGCAGTTCCAGTGACTAAACAGTAAACAGCTGAGCCTGACACTCCTGGCGAGCAGGTGTTTGGCAGTTCCTCTTAACATCGGAGCAGCTCTCTCCACCAATTTAAGGCCGCCTGATGTACATTGACTCTACCCATGGCCAGGGCTAAAGGTGCTTTGCTATGACACTAGATCCTCTTAGCTGCTGCAGCTCTGCACCATATCTTTGTGAGTGAGCTTTTATTAGCTATATTTTTGTATAAATGGTTTGAATCACTAATGCCCTGTACACACGATAGGATTTTCCGATGGAAAATGTGTTATAGGACCTTGCTGTCGGAAATTCCGACCGTGTGTAGGCTCCATCACACATTTTCCATAGGAATTTCCGTCACACAAAATTTGAGATCTGGTTCTCAAATATTCCGACAACAAAATCCGTTGTCGGAAATTCTGATCGTGTGTACACAATTCCGACGCACAAAGTGCCACGCATGCTTGGAATCAAGCAGAAGAGCAGCACTGGCTATTGAACTTCATTTTTCTTGCCGTTTGGAATTTCCGACCAACTTTGTGTGACCATGTGTATGCAAGACAAGTTTGAGCCAACATCCGTCGGAAAAAATCCCATGGATTTTGTTGTCAAAAAATTCTATCGTGTGTACAGGGCATAAGCCTCAATGCACTGCTTTTTGCTTTTATTTTTACACCAATGTAAGGGGCATTGTTCCCACTGACAACAAACATAAAGGGCATACATCCTGCTGATGACAAATATAAGAGGCATTCTTTCGACTGGTCACCAGTGTAAGAGCATTCTTCCCAGTGGCATTCCCAATGGCAATGTAAGGAGCATTCTTCTCACTAACAACCAATATAAGAGGACATTCTTCCTGATAACCAATGTAATGCCGCGTACACACGGTCGGAATTTCCGATGGAAACAGTCAGATGGGAGCTTTTCATCGGATTTTCCGACCGTGTGTATGCCCATCGGTCTTTTTCTGTCGGAATTGACGACGGACTTTGGATTGAGAACCTGTTCTTAATTTTTCCAACGGAAAACCTATTGCATTTTCCAATCGTGTGTATGCAATTCCGACCCGCAAAATTCCGACGCATGCTCGGAAACAATTTGACGCATGCTCAGAAGCATTAAACTTCCCTTTTATAGTGCAGTCAAACGTTTTTTAAGGCGTGGTGTTATTGACCGTCGGAATTTGGTGTGACCGTGTGTAGGCAAGACAATTTGAGCGAAATTCCATCTGAATTCCGACGGGAAAACCATCAGAGCTTTTTCCGACGAGAATTCCGACCGTGTGTATGCGGCATTAGAGGACATTCTTCCTGATCACCAATGTAAGAGGACATTCTTCCTGATCACCAATGTAAAGAGCATTCTTCCCACTGGCCACCAATGTAAGGAGGCATGTCACAGACCAACCGTTTAGGAAACAATTTACCACTCATCACCAAAGTGAAGGGTACTCTACAATTTTCAACCTTTGTATCTTTTCTGGCCATTGTTGTTATTCTTTTTATTTCATCTTTTTTACGGAAAATTATTTTGTCATATAGAACAGCCCTGTGTGTCAAATATGCCAAGTATGTCATGTTACGTATTTTTTGTCCATATATTTTAACTTACTATTCACACACATGTGCTCTGAGCATTGGATACAGTAATTATTACCAAGAGTTCCCTGAAACCTGAAAATTATTTTGAGAGTTCCTCTGTGCTATAAAGGTTAAGAAAAGCTGGTCTCAGGAATCCTGAGGAATAGATTGCTGTTCAATTAGGCAACCTTATGGTAAAATACATATGGAGAGTACACACGGTCAGACTTTTCGGGAGAAAAAGTCAGACAAATATTCCGATCGTGTGTGGGCCACATCGGACTTTTTTTTTTTTTTTAATTCTGACGGACCTAGAAATAGAACATGTTTTAAATATTTCCGATGGAATCAATTCCTAACGGGAAAATCACTCATCTGTATGCTTTTCCGACGGACCAAAAACGACGCATGCTCTGAAGCAAGTACCAGACAGCAGCTATTGGCTACTGGCTATTGAACTTCCTTTTTCTAGTCCCGTCGTACGTGTTTTACGTCACCACGTTCTAGACGGTCAGACTTTGGTGTGATCGTGTGTAGGCAAGACCGCTTGAGCGTAATTCTGTCAAAAAAAACAGCCGTGTGTACGCGGCATAAGACAGTGCTCTTGGATACTGGCTAATTAAATTTTTGCTTAATAATGGTGACTGCACAATACTAAAATTTTAAGTTTGGTAATGGAGTTTTTAACAACATTTCCTGACGACTAATGATGTTGAAGAATGAGAATGATGTTTGATAGCAGTCCATGCTGAAGGATGAGAGTGCCGTTTGATCGTCTTCATGGAAGAAGGCAGCTGTTTGACACAAGAGTCTGCTAACGAATGGGAATGCTGCTTGACTCTAGTACTGTCTTAAGAATAAGACCATTGTGTGATAGTGGTACCACTACCCAGTGAAGGATGAGACTGCTGTTTGATAACATTGACTGCTCAAGAATTAGACTGCTGCTTAGTTAAAGAGTGAGACTGCTATTTGGTAGCACTCCCTGTAAAAGACTGAGACAAAAAATTTCAATGGAGATATTTGCTGCTTGCCAATTACACACTATGACCTAATATGCGGAAGACCCCATCCATCCATTGTGATTGTGTATTTGTTCATGTGCACCGGTTGATTGATAACTCTGTCTCTCAGCTCCCATTTTTCCTACCCGCTGTTCATTCTAGCGCTATTCCCACGTGCTGCTGCTAGCTGACCCATTTGTCATTGTATTTTAATTCACCTTTACCTAACCAGCGGATAATCTCTTTCTCTGTCCTTGCTCAATTCCGCGTGAGCAACCCTCTGGGCAGGAATGAGGCAGAGTGTGCAGCTTCATTGTATTTTCCTGAAAAATAATACATCTTATATTCAGAGAGCCGAGTAGGTTCTGCAAACATCGCTTTTCATTGCTTCACCTTTTCTTGTATTTCATTCTGATACCGTCATTAACAGAAAAGTGCAATTTTCAAGCAGAATTCCACACAATCAACAAAACCATTGTAGTATTTCTTGCCTACAGTCCATGAGTTAATGCTTTTAATTTTTGCCTACAACTTAACGCTTTCATTTTTTTTAAGTCTGATGTCATGAATACTTTACCTTGAAGCTGTCAGCAGTGAAAACTAAGATAGTCCCAGCAGTACCATAAGGTGGTGTGTGAGCATTTCTTTAAAATATATGTAGCGGTCTCCCCGACTTCCAAGGGCCTGATGGTGACCCCCCAGAGCCAGGGAGAACTGTCATTCCTCCTCAGGGTGCAGGTTACTAGGCATAGTGGGTGTGGTGCAAGGTTAAAAGATCGGGCACCAATCACTTATAAAAATTAACAGAGAGGGTTTAGGGTACAGGACACCCTTAGGCAAATGCAATAGCAATTAAGGCAAACTCTGCAGACAAAAATAGAAAAAGGCAGACAGCAATACAGAACCAGGGCCTTTAAGCTGAATGCAGCAATCTGTATCTTGCAGCAACCGCTGTCTCCTATAGCAACCACTTCTCTCACAGCATCCTACTGTAGACCTTCCAGTTTAACTAGCGTCTTGCTCTGGTACTCCTTCAGAACTACATGCTTTCTAAACTTGCCTCCGATAACAGGAGTGGTTGTCCCTTTGTGGCAACTGCTTCTCCTTTACCTCTTACAACGATCAGGCTCCCCTCAGGCCCGAGCCTCTAACACATGCGGTTCTGCCCCAGGCTTAACCTCGGCTCCTCCTTTGCGGTGCCCCGAACTACTGGATAGGCCTTAAGTGGACCTAGCAGCCAGCATGCCTCCTGGATAGGCCTCAGGCTTCAGGCCTAGCAACCAGGAGCTTCTCAACACACAGCCACCTAGGCCGCAGCCTCGGTCAGGAAGAACCCTAATCACCTGACTCCTCCCAAATAAATAGCCTACGCCAGCATACACAGTGGTCAAAGAAACTCCTGCTGATTGTATGAGACAACCTAGTTACCCATTACCTTTTTTTTGGTAATGCATAATTCTAATGCTACAGAAGCAACAGTGCCACCTACTGACCGAAGATAGAGAGACTACCCCAAACTCAGACTTTAGGACAGGAATCAGTGGATCATCCTTCCAATTAGCCAGGCTAGTTACCACCTAGCATAACTAGATTTATTAGCAGCCCTCTTTAGGACCAAGGACGCTACATATACGTCAGGTCAAAAAATATATTCAGTACTTCTCTGCAATGCATGCACATGTTCCCATGGTTTAGCTGTTTAAAAATACTTCAAGTACATGAAAATACATGTTGATCCTGCAAGAAATCTAATGAGTGTAACTTCCTGTAGTAAGTTGACAACTCTGCCTCTGCTGAAGTAAAATCCCAAGTTGTGTTAACAGCTCTACCCAGTTCTCCTCTACTGTACTATAGAACTCTTCCTGGATGTTGTTCTGTAGTCCAGCAGAAAAGAACCCACAATGCATTGTCAGCTAAAACAGGAAGTTAGGAGGTCAGTGTATTTCTGGCAGATTTACAGGTATTTTTTTTTGTACTTGCAGCATTTTTTCAAGGGAGAAAACATAAGGAAATGTGCATATACTACATACAGCCAGGATTAAAAAAAAAAAAAGAGTGCCTAAAACTAAAACAGTTCGAAAAATGTTTTCTCAGTATTGGTTGCTAGCGGGGGGTAGGAGGACATCCAAGGCCCCACTAAAAAGTTTTAGGTTTGCAAAAACTTTAGCTGTGCTGATTACTGATAGCTATGCTATCAGAAATAGTTCTGGTAGCATAGCTAAAATCTTACACCATCCACTGCCAAGCTTCCTCCCTGGGTTGAAATTTAAGCACCACGCCACCACTAAGAGGTCCAGATACATCTTTATTCCATTAAAGATCAGGAGTACAGATCAAGAAATAGCCAATAAGTGAACAAACCAGTAGTGAACTGGACCTACAATGGTATTTTTTCCAGTGTGAGTTGAAAGCACAGGCCAAAATCGGCAGCTTCCTCCCTGTAACATGCACATCTATAGGGAGGCCAAAGATGTGTTCTTTTACTTTTGCAATCAGCAGGAAACTGATCTGTCAGCCCCCTGCTGGTTGTTGTGAATAGCCATAAATCAGGGGTCTCAAACTGGCGGCCCTCCAGCTGTTGTGAAACTACAAGTCCCATGAGGCATTTAGTGGCTGACCGTTACAAGCATTACTCCCACAGGCAGCGGAATGATGGGACTTGAAGTTTTGCAACAGCTGGAGGGCCACAGTTTGACTTGTGGCCCTCCAGCTGTTGCAAAACTATAAGTCCCATCTATTTTCAAAAAAATTTAAAAATATTTCAACAATACTAATAAAGAATTTTGGGTCAGTAATATTGGGTCAGTTTATTAATACCTAATGTAATGAATTTGACTTTAGTATTCCTTTAAAGAGGAAGTAAACCCTGATGGGTTTTACTTCCTCTTTGTTTCCCTGCAAAGGTAAAGCATAATGGGCTACTATGCATCGCACAGTAGCCCATTATGTGTCACTTACCTGACACAGGAGCCAGTGATGTCACCGATGTCCCCTCTTTCACGAAGCGTCCATCTTCCTTCCGGGTATCGCGGCTCCGGCCAATCACAGCGATGAAGCCGCGATACCCGGAAAGAAGATGGACGTCGGCAACGGATGACGTCAGCATGGGAGCGGGAGCCGCCACTAACGGCATGATCACTGTTAGCAACAGGACGCTCAGTGCGTCTGCTCGCCGTTGTCTACAGCAAATGTGCCGTAGACAGCGGTGCCTGTCTTTTGCAAATATCTCCTAAACCGTGTAGGTTAAGGAGATATTTCTTGGACCTACAGGTAAGCCTTAATCTAGGCTTACCTGTAGGTAAAAGTGGTCTGTAAGGGTTTACAACCACTTTAAATGTAATTGGTAAACACAAGGACTTTATTGGAAATTATTTATTTGCTGTGGAGTTTGTAGCCATAATCGGTGAACAGCAAACTCCTAAAAATGAAATAGTCTTTTATGTCCCTTGCATCACTAATTATTATTCCAGAGCATATGACAAAACTACATTTTATTGCACATGGGTGAGAGTGCTTTAGACTTTAGAGAGGGGACAGTGCTAAAACCAGGCAACCTCCCTCTCACAGGCTAAGAAACAGGGAAAATGAATGACAGCCTCATGGATTAAGTGAGTGGGGCCAGTTGACGGACAGGACGAGTGCCAGAATGGGAGCATTAGGGCCACTCAGTAAGTAGCTGTCCTCCGAGTCCGTTTTAAATGCAAAGTGTTCATGTCTGACTGTGTTCATTTAGCTTTTTCACATAAGAAGCTCCCAGGAGAGTCCGTGGAATCCGTTAGAACAAGTATAAGCTTTCTGCGCTCTGATAAATATCTTCCTCTGTACCTTGGAGCTCATCACACGTAACATCAGCCTTCTGATTACCTCTGCAGCTGGGAAAAAATTAAGTATTTTGTGGCCAGAGGCTAATTTGATTTAATACCATAGCGTTGTGAATCTCCTCTGCCAATCGAAGAGTCTGTGCAGCGGAAGATGAGAGCTTTGGGAGAGCCACGCCGTTTTTTTTTTTTTTTTGTGTGCGCGTGGATCACCGGAATTTATCTTAACGATTGACGAAGCCTTAATGAGTAGAGTTTAGCTTTCAGCACATGACAAACCCCGGGCGAGAGACACTAGGCCGTAGTGATTAAAACGGTGGCTGGCAGGAGTAGGCACTTGATGAATGCTTTCTCTATTGCCGGCAGCATCTCTATCACTCGCCTGTACCAGGGACATCTATCTTACTCCACAGAGAGCTCAGCTAATGCCGGCTGCAAGATTCCCCCCCCCCCCCCCCCCGAAGCGCTTTTTACCGTGAACCTCTGAGAAGGGGCTGTCACCGCTCTCCAATCAATAGTGGACAGATATAACCCAGTTTCTAGCTGCCGCTTTGTGTTAGAGAGCGAGGTTGGCTGATATTATGCCGAACATCAATAATCCTCTTCACCTTATTTTGGCTCCTGCGTCAGGCAGTATTTCCTCGCGATGTTGCGGTCTCTTCTGGAAGTCGAGGGGGTCTATGCTAATTGTATTAAGTCCGGTATGATTCTGCAGCAATACTTTGGCGCAGAAAGAATTAGGATTCTGTGGATGCTAATAAGTTTGTCTGCAGAGAGTGTCTCTCAATGGGATGCAGCAAGTTTAATATAATTTGGGAAAGAAAGTAGAGACGCTGAATTTATAATCTCTTCGTTTTTGGTGAGAGAAGTTGGGAGTCAGGGGGGGGCGCTTGCAGCTGGGTACAAAATGCAAAAGTTTTACTATTTAACTTTGCAAAGTAGATTTTAGATTCAGGAAATAAATATGATTAGAGAATAAGTGCATTGTTGTGATAAAAATAAACGGTTATTTTGCGCTTCTTGCTTACAGGCCCTATCATAATATTTGTTCAATACATAACATCTGCAAAGTGCCTGGAATCATGTACCGCTGGAAATGTGCTAATAGAAAAGAGACAAGAAATGTTTTTTTGGGGTCCACTAACTTCTCTCAAAGGGGTAGTAAAGTCAGGTTAAAAAAAAAAATGCTGACAGGAAGGATTTTTAAAACACTAGAGGTCTCTTCTGTCATAAATGTCCCCCCCCGCCGCCTGTTAGCAGGTAATGCGACCTGCCGCAAATGTGCAGCTCAGACCACATTTACAGCCTGCTCTGTGTGCGCATACGTGATGTCACCTTGACCAGGCCATTCAAAGGACCAAAGATACGAAATCCAGAAGCAAGATCGGGGGGCGAAGATGAAAACTGTGGGGGACCAAAGAGACCCCGTGATAACGAAGCGCTGGAGGGCTCTGTTTGTGGGTAAGTCTGTCATATTGTAATAGTATGCAGTGCATACTAGTACATTATGGGGGTTATTTACGAAAGGAAAATCCACTTTGCACTGCAAGTGCACTTGAAAGTGAACTTGGAAGTGCAGTCACTCTAAATCTAAAGGGGTAGATATGAAATGAGGGGAAGCTCTGCTGATTTTATCATACAATCATGTGCAAGCTAAAATGCTGTTTTTTTATTTTCCTTGCATGTTCCCCTTGGATCTACAGCAACTTTACTTCCAAGTGTACTTGCAGTGCAAAGTGGATTTTCCTTTAGTAAATTGATCAGTGCCTTAAACCTGCATGGGGCCTATTATTTTCAATTATGAACATGACTTTACTACCACTTTACACACTGGGGGTCATTTACTAAAGGCAAATCCACTTTGCACTACAAGTGCAAAGTGCACCTGAAATTGCACTAAAAGTGCACTTGGAAGTGCAGTCGCTGAAGATCTGAGGGGTAGATCTGAAATGAGGGGAAGCGCTGCTGATTGTATCACCCAATCATGTGCAAGCCAAAATTATGTTTTTTATTTTCCTTGCATGTCCCCCTCAGATTTACAGCGACTGCAGTTCCAAGTGCACTTTCAGTGCAATTTCAAGTGCACTTTGCACTTGTAGTGCAAAGTGGATTTGCCTTTAGTAAATAACCACCAGTCTTTAAACAGCCTCCCTCTTGATGTGCACAATCCTTGCTTCTCCCTGTGTTAAACTATCACAAGGAAAATGCCCTTCTAAACAGATACGCACAGGGGCTGATTTACTAAAAGAAAACAGACTGTGTGCTTTGTAAAATGCAGTTGCTCCAGAGCTTGGTAAATGAGGTGACGCTTCACTTTGCAAAGAATACCCAATTGCGTTTAAGGAAAATAAAAAAAACTGCATTTTTGCTTGCACATGATTGGATGATGTAAGTCAGTAGAGCGTCTGCTCATTTACTAAGCTCTGGAGAAACTGCTTTAGCAAAGTGCACAGTCTATTTGCCTTTATTAAATCAAGCCCAATGTGTCTGCAGACTGAATCAGGAAATTGCAAGTTTCTTATATAGAGATCCGTCCATTAACAACACTTGCAGCTGATGCAGACTGTCAATGCTAAGACCATGCCTCATAATTACAGCAGCATTGTTGGCCTACCGCACATGCTCCTTCAGTTGTCTCAGGTCTGCAGGAGTTGTGTGTGCAGAAGCGGCTTCTCTCTCATCTCTTTGTCTCATATTCAATGTTTAATCATTTTTGGGCAAGTGCTGGTATCTGGAAAAATCTTTGTGCTCCAGATTGCATGATACTAGTGTTTTTTTGGGGGGGAATTTCTATAAAAAATGTTACAAAAAAGTTATTTACAAGACAGATAAACTGCGGTTATTGAAAAATATGGCTTAAATCACTAAATAAGGGATGATGGAACTGACATATTATTAGGCCTGATGCACACAGGCAGTTTGGCCCATCGGTGTCAAATCCCGGTGGTTTTAGGTGCCCAGAAGGCAGAGGGGCAGCATCCCGCCCCACTGCAAGCAACCTGTGAAAATCTAGGACAGGCTGAAATATGCAGCAGCTGGATGCTGTACCAAGCGGTACAATAGGGGGAACGTGACCTGGTGATAAATGTGGAGAGACCCTTGATGGCGGTTGAAAGCACCAAATATAGGGAAAAGCACGAAGTGAACTATTTTATAGTAGAACCATTATCTGGGTGAGCAGTGAGTGTCGCGGGTGGTGGAGCACACCATAAGCACTGATCAATTACAATTCATTACACATGGACACACATATGATGCAATAGATTTATTTGATCTAAGATTTAAGATCTAAGTAACAGAGTTAGTTTTTCTTTTTCTAATTCCATTAAATGTGCACTTGGGGAGGGGAAGGCTGCTGGCAGCGGGACTGGACACTGCCTCCTGGCTGCCCGCAAATGGCAGGATTGAACGCTGATGGGCCAAACTGCCCATGTGAATGAAGCGTAATGCCGTGTACACATGATTGGAAATGCCGCCAGCAAAACTCCGATAAGAGCTTTTTGTCGGAAAATGCGACCGTGTGTTTGCTCCATCGGTCTTTTGCTGGCAGAATTCCAGCCAGCAAAAGATTTAGAGCAGGTTCTCTATTTTTCGGTCGGAAAATTTCCTATCCGAAAATGTGATGTCTGTATGCAATTCAGACGCGCAAAAAATCATGCATGCTCGGAAACAATTTGACGCATGCTCGGAAGCATTGAACTTAATTTTCTCGGCTCGTCGTAGTGTTGTACGTCACCGCGTTCTAGACCACAGGTCTTCAAACTATGGCCCTCCAGTTGTTCAGGAACTACAATTCCCATCATGCCTAGTCATGTCTGTGAATGTCAGAGTTTCGCAATGCCTCATGGGATGTGTAGTTCTGCAACAGCTGGAGGGCCGTAGTTTGAGGATCCCTGTTCTAGACGGTCAAAAGTACAGAGAACTTTTGCGTGACCGTGTGTATTCAAGCCAAGCTTGAGCGGAATACCGTCTGAAAAACCATCCAAGATTTTTCGGATGGAAATTCCGCTCGTGTGTACGCAGCATTAAAGCTCAGAAAGAAATAAAAAAGTAGAGTTATTGTACATTGTACCATTTTTTTTTCTTTTAACATTTAAAGTACTAGCTAAGGAGTCATATGATTTCATGCATCAGCACAGAATTCTGCAGCGGATATATTTAACAATATTCTAATTTTTATAAATCCAATAGTTTTTGCAATTTACCATGATTACACTTCCCATCAGTGCTGACTCTGGGACTGAAAGATGTCAATAGCATGGGGAAGTTCCAGAATATACAAAGAGGACTACATCTCCCAGAATTCTTAATGATCACTTCCTGCAGTGGGGTGTCTTTGTGGGTGGCTTGAGGGGGATCAGGAAGGACTGGGCGAAGATTGATGTGTACACTCAGTAGGGGAAGGTATCACTTGGCAGGATGACGTCATTGCGTAACACTGTGGTCCAAGCTGACACAGAGCATGAAACTGGTGGCTAGAGTGATGGGAGGGTAGCCACCACTTTAAAGGATCTTAAAGAAAATAACAAGCATAGATCCCCATAAAATCAGCGCCCTACAATTATTTTTATAATTAGAAGAAAGTATACATTCTGCCTGGTGCTGCTGCATAATTTTTCTTTTCTCTGAGCCTATAGTTCTACTTTAATTAAAAAAGAAAAAACTCTAAGCAAACTGTTAGTAGTTCTAAGAGGCACCAATCAGCGAGTGAATCTCACGATATCTCTGCAGCTTGTGTATCTCTTGCATGTAAACACAGGAAATTAATTAAATTACCTCTCCTACATGAGGAATGGGTGTTTTATTAAGACAGCCGTTCACTAGCTGCAAGTCATTTTTGTCAAGGTGCTAGTAATTGAATTATAATTATGCTGCGATAAGGAAAGTTAGGGTAGTCTGCTGGTTGCTTATTAGGGGTCTCAGTGACTGGGGGACTGGCAATGCCACCAATCCACAAGTCTGCCGCCCGGAATCGCTCAAGGACTCTCTCAGGAGGTAATGGGCCTTTTATTCTGCATCTGTCTATCTGGCTGGTCTTTTTGTCTTGTATACAGCCATGCCTGTTTTCTGAAGGAACACAGTAGGAATTAGTTGAAAAAATGAAATTCTCGTCTATCCTATTATATATTTTACTGTGTTCTGCTCCTAGAACCTATACTCAGCCCCCCGCAGTCATTTCCTTACTCCTGAATCCCTTTTACACCTTTTTGTTTCTCCACCTTTGCTGTTGCTCCCACAAGCAGAACACTTCCCCTCATCGCCAAACTGAGACTCAACAAACTAGGCTGCTAGTCTTGGATGAGTGAAAAGAGATATCTAGAAAAAGAATTAAACAAATGCCACTCTCAGTTCTATACAAATTAGACATGTGCGCCGTCAATAAATTTGTTTCGTATTAGAATTAATTCGTATTCGAAATTCAATTTGGATTTGTACGAATTTTCGTTAGGTTCGTTAACTTTTCGTAACAATTACGAATGTTCGTTATGATGAATTTATCATTATGAGTGGCTCCCACCATCCCTGTGCTGTGCTGACTTCCTGGGGTTTAAACTTTTAGGTTCGTTAACTTTTCGTAACAATTACGAATGTTCGTTATGATCATGTTATCATCATAACGAATAATCGTAATTAACGAACATTCTCGTTTCCGTTGTAACAGAATTTGGGATCCGAAATTTGTAAACAAAATTTCGTAATTCGTACAAAATTCGGAAGCATAGCAATTCATATTTCGGATCCTCCCGAATGTACGAATTTACGGAAATTTGTACAAATTTTCGATTCGTAAGAAACTAATCGCACATGTCATACAAATAATGTTTAGTTAACTCTTTACTACATTTACACTGTTCATTTACAGTATATCCTGTAAAGCAATAGTAAGGTATGCACTTTTTCTCCAAATATTCATGTCCAATGAGGGTTATCCTCTATAACTCACAACCTTTAGTATGACATTATGCTGCAATATGACTTTGGTTGTACTATTTTGAACTCGATTTATAACATGTCAAAAGTCCTTGTCCTATTCTCTTTGTATCTTACATCTTTAGCTTCAAAAACTCTTTCTTCATGGGAAAAAGAATGCAATCCTGTAGTAGTGTAAGGTTTTGTGAAATTCACATTGCAGTAGAGCAATGGGACCCCATTGAGGCTCAGCCAGGCGCTCAGGTACCCGCTATGTATTTATATATAGATGATTAGAAATTCCACTGTTTCAATGGCAACAGATTTTTTTATGGACTTCAGAATTCGACACAAATAGACATGATGAAATTGCCTTTATACTGTAAACTGTTGGCAAAGACAAAATATACTCCACTAACTCCGCTAGAATGTAAATGCCCACGTGGCTTTTGAACTGGTTCTTTTGGATCATTTTAGTCGTCTACAAAAATTGCTCCAAAGTCCACTTTCCACATTCAGGTACCCATCTCTTTTTTGTTCCTGAAACTTCCCAGACAAATGTTTGCAGTGGGGAAGCCCTCCAAAGTCTGGACTCCCGGAATGCAGCCCCTGGGGCCAGCTTTTCAGAGCAGGTAAAAAATAATGTTGTGAATAGTTCCACTAAAGACAATGAATCACACACAGTTTGGGGAGGCAAAAACATTTGGGATGCAAAAATGAGAAGAAAGTGCCAAATAGATTTTTTGGGGTTATTTTCACCTATGTTGAAGTGCGCCAATAATAAGCAAATAAATTATCAGTTTAAGGGAAAACGGCAGTTGTTGTTTCCTGAAAATGATAAAATATCAATTTGAAATGTTTTGAAAACATTGTCCTTAGTGAAGGTTTTAAAGAAGGCATGCCATCGTGTTCTATGGGCTGCATGGGCCTTCTTGCCCCTTCTCTGTGGCCCTCTTCAGTTTGAGGGTAAAAACAGGGTTGTCATCCTGGGACTGGACTACAAAACACTCTTCTTATCTCTGTAGCATAACAGGAAAGGGTTCTGTAGATCATATAGGTAAATTGGGCAGGGCTGATAACAATGCTCAGGATATGAACAGGAAGCTAGAAGCTTACAGGTTTTCTGGCAGGATACATTTTTTTTTTTTTGCACTTATTAAACAGATATAGTAAAACACTTCAAATTGGATATTTAACAGACCAAAAGAAAGCAAATACAAGATGTTCATTGTTAGGGTGTATGTAAATTTTAACAATTGCCTCCTGGGTCAAGCATTCATTGCTGCCTGTGCCTTCATTTGAAGGATTTCCCCTTAGCTGTCATGACAAAAAGATAGGAAGCGAGGAAACATCCCTTTAACAGTGACTGTGCGATAAAATCCCCTTATTGCTCTATGAACAAGCTTTGGATGCAACTCCAGAGTTCCTGACCTTTCAGTTCTACATCAAATCACTGTCCAAATCTTGCCACCTTCACCTCTGATACATTTCCAAAATTCACCCCTTCTTAACAAAAACCACCCAGCCACTCACTCCCTTGTTATCTCTCCTTTTGACTGTTGCAACTCTCTCATTTTTGGTCTACCAATACACAGACTATCCCTCTATCATGAATGCTACTGCCAGACTCTCACTTTTTTAATGGCTCCATGTCTACCACCCCATTCTGCTAATCCCTCCAATGGCTTATCGCCCCCTCCAACTCATACGCCAAAATACTGACAACATACAAAGACATTCACAACTCTGTCCCCAGCTACATCACCAGAATCATCTCAAAATAATGCCCAGGCCATACTTTTCACTCCCCCAAAGACCTCCTGCTCTTTAGCTCCCTTGTCACTTCCTCCCATGTTCACCCTCAGGATTTCTCCAGAGCCTTTCCCATCCTCTAGATCTTCCTACCCCAATCAGCCCAGCTATCTCCTACTACTTTAGGTGATCCTTAAACTCATCTCTGCAGGGAAGCCTATCCCATCTACATACTGAACTTTTACATCAGCTCATTATTGTTTCCTTTTGTATTACCTGCCATTCCAAGCCTTGCCATACCTGCCATACCAGGCCCACCTTGTCCTGAGTTGTATCGTAACTGTACTTTTTTATTGTAAAGCTCTGTGCAAATGTTGGCGTTTTATAAATCGTGTGTAGTAATAATAATAAAGTTGATCTGTTCTTAGTTTATGCAACTTGCATATCTGTTTTATCTATTAATGACAGTAAAAATGGCTTGTCCCAAGTTTTTGTAAGATTGAGGTTGGTTGCCAGAGGCTTACTGCTTTGCAGCAATCTCTTTTACCGGTGCCATTAGACTCAGTGTTGCCAGGGTAGCCACAGTTTCACCCGCCATTGTAGCAGTTGTAGGCCCTCTGGGTGTCGGAGGCATTTCCACAGAGGGCAGAAGTTCATCGCAAACACTTTACGATCAGCAGTTGAGAAGACATAAGGCTGTTTGTAAAGACAGCAGCTATTTTAGTCTATCCATCATGGTTTTTATTGAAGCCCTTAAAATCTATTGGCATGCATGTTTTTTTTTACTGCCGAGACAAGCAGGGCGGCCAGCGGCTGGGACCAGGGGAACTAAGCAGCGCTCAATCAATGCTATCGATTCCACAAAATAAGCCATCCACATATTTTTCAGGAGGACGACTAATTTGCAAGTGTAGTTATTATCTTGGCGAAGGGATGATCAGTTGTGGCTTCAATCCTGCCCTTGTGACACAGTGCAGAGTGAGACTATTAGAATTTCACTTTTTTTTAACAAACTCCAGCTAAATATAATAAAATAACTACATAAAGTAAAAAAAAATGTTACCAACGTCTGATTTGTTTAGTGGTTAGAAGACTGCTGTAAAATTTGCAGTCTATGACAATAAATGAAGCATCCTTTATCAACATTGTGCTGATCAGCGACACCAGCTAGCAAATAGACACAATGGGGTAGCATACAGTACTTTAACCTTCCCCGATCATAGTCTTCATTAAAATCTTATGGCACCAGTACAAATGAAAATCTGAAATCTAGGTAACATGACTGTTTCTATTGTGATTATGGAAAGGCTGGATGTAACCTAGAATAAGTGCGAATTTTCCTTTTCTCCAAAACTGGCGAAATGCACTGTAATCAATAAAAACTGTGAAATTATCTGTAAACTCAAGTACAAAAAGGTAATATATTGCAGCTTACTAGTCCTTAAATTTAGTGGCTGCTTTAGTTTTCATTTTAAAGTGGTTGTAAACCCTTACAAACCACTTTGGCCTATAGGTAAGCCTAGATTAAGGCTTACCTGTAGGTCCAATAAATATCTCCTAAACCTACATGGTTTAGGAGATATTTAGAAAAAAAGAGGCATCGCTGTCTACGGCGCATGCGCCGTAGACAGCGGCGCGCAGGCGCACTGCACATGCCGAGTTCACGCGATATGCCGCTTTCCTGCGCATGCACGGGAGTGAAGTCATCGCCGCTCCAGCGAATCACAACGCTGGAGCGGCGAGACCTGGAAGTCACTCCGGTATTGATGGTGCCAGAGAAGGTCGTGGATGAGGACCGCTTCGGGGGCTTCGTTCTCAGGTAAGTTATTCATAATGAGCTAGTTATGCTTTACTTCCTCTTTAAGGCTTTACTTCCTCTTTAAGAAGACATTTTCTGCAAGTGCGTAAAAATACCTGTTGATCCCGTCAGCAATCCAGTGGCCTTGTAACTTCATGTGCACGGAACACGAGGCTTAATCACTTCAGCCCCGGAAGGATTTGCCCTCTTCCTGACCAGGCCATATTTTGCAATTCGGCACTGCGTCGCTTTAACTGAAAATTGCGTGGCAGTGCGATGTTGTACCCAAACAAAATATATGTCCTTTTTTTCCCACAAATGGAGTTTTCTTTTGGTATTATTTGATCACCTCTGCGGTTTTAATTTTTTGCGCTACAAACAAAAAAATTGCGATTTTGAAAAAATTAGCAATTTTGAAAAAACACAATATTTTGTACTTTTTGCTATAATAAATATCCAAAAAAAAACTAATTTCTTCATCAGTTTAGGTCAATATGTATTTTTCTAAATTTTTTTGGTAAAAAAAAAAAAAAATCGCAATAAGCGTATATTTATTGGTTTGAGCAAAAGTTATGGCGTCTACAAAATAGGGGATAGATTTATGGCATTTTTATTATTTTTTTTTTTTTCACTAGTAATGGCAGCGATCTGCGATTTTTATCAGGCCTGCGACATTGCAGCGGACAAATCGAACACTTTTGACACTTTTTTTTGGGACCATTGACATTTATACACCTCACCTTATAGACCTCATATTATATGGTTTTGTAAATCTGAAGACAAATATCTGCATAAAATCTAATAGTGTGTATGGGGCTTAAGGGAGGGTTATAACCCCCTGTCAGATTTTTTTTTTCTCTGTGTCCCATTCCAGAGATTTCCCTTAATTTCCTGTCCCATGGCCAAACAGGAAGTGAGAGGAAGACCCTGCAAATTAAGGCAATATCTTGGAGGCTGAAATTCCTTGCAGTACGTCACTACGTTTGTGTTTGTTGCCTGACAATTATGTACCATTTGTATGCAAGACAAGTTCCTGGCACACGCCCAGGGCCGGACTTTCCATAGGGCTTGACGGGGCTCAAGCCCATGGGCCCCGTCCAATAGGGGGCCCCGCGTCCCCCGCAATCCCCGCCTGTTTCCCGGACCGGACTTTACACTAGGCGTCCGCGCTATAGCAGGCTACAGCGCGGACGCCAATTGCTGGGAGGACGTCCCTGGACGTCCTCTTGTTTACTTCCCCGATGCGCGCCCCCCCCCCACCCCCGGCGCGCATCGGGGAAGTTCTCTCTGTGTTGGCAGTGTGTCCCTTGGACACAGCCAATCACAGATCATGCTAAATGGCCAATCACAGCGGCCATTTAGCACTGATCTGAGTGTCCAATGAATGAGAGATGATCTCATGAGATCATCTCTCATCGCCGGCTCTCCCCCTCCCTCACACAGAGACAGCCTGTGAGGAGGGAGAGCGACGTGCAGCTTTCTTGTAAGTAAAAAAAAAAAAAGTGGAAAATAAAGTGCTGTCAGTGCCATGATAATCTGTCCCCACAGTGCCATCTGTCCCCAGTGCCACTTGTCCACAGTGCCACATGTCCCCTGTCCCCAGTGCCACCTGTCCACAGTGCCATATGTCCCCAGTGCCACATGTCCCCAGTGCCACCTGTCCACAGTGCCACCTGTCCCCAGTGTCACCTGTCCCCAGTGCCACATGTCCCCAGTGCCAACTGTCCACAGTGCCACCTGTCCCCAGTGTCACCTGTCCACAGTGTCACCTGTCCCCAGTGCCACCTGTCCACAGTGCCACCTGTCCCCAGTGCCACCTGTCCCCAGTGTCACCTGTCCCCAGTGCCACATGTCCCCAGTGCCACCTGTCCACAGTGCCACCTGTCCCCAGTGTCACCTGTCCCCAGTGCCACATGTCCCCAGTGCCAACTGTCCACAGTGCCACCTGTCCCCAGTGCCACATGTCCCCAGTGCCACCTGTCCACAGTGCCACCTGTCCCCAGTGCCACATGTCCCCAGTGCCAACTGTCCACAGTGCCACCTGTCCCCAGTGTCACCTGTCCCCAGTGCCACATGTCCCCAGTGCCACCTGTCCACAGTGCCACCTGTCCCCAGTGTCACCTGTCCCCAGTGCCACATGTCCCCAGTGCCAACTGTCCACAGTGCCACCTGTCCCCAGTGTCACCTGTCCACAGTGTCACCTGTCCCCAGTGCCACCTGTCCACAGTGCCACCTGTCCCCAGTGCCACCTGTCCCCAGTGTCACCTGTCCCCAGTGCCACATGTCCCCAGTGCCACCTGTCCACAGTGCCACCTGTCCCCAGTCAGTGCCACGTATAAGTGTCATCTGTCATCAGTGCCACGTATTAGTGCCATCTGTCAGCAGTGCCACATATTAGTATATATAACGATTGAATCGATTATATTGTTACGGCACCAGATGGCGACAAATGAATATAGACGGTAGGGCCCGAAAGTGACTCAAGCCCAGGGGCCCCCAGCACCTTAAGTCCTGCCCTGCACACGCCCTTCGGACAAAAGTCTGACGCTTTGTTGGCCAACAATCCGATTGTGGTGTACGAGGCTTAAGGGCCCCAATCACATTCTTAAGTTGTGGTGTGTTAGCTAATAGACTTCCAATGCACCACAATGCAGCCAAAATTGGACATGCAGCATTTTGCTGACACATTTTGCTGACGCAGCATTAGTGTGTTGCATTAGTACATTGAGGTACCAATCAAAATGAACGGCAATGCACTGCACAGCAATAACTGTACCACAACACATAGGTGTGAAAGGTCCCTGATTGAAATCATTTAAGCTCCCCAAATCTCCTTCAAAAACTAATTCTCCCTCTAAATAAAGTGAAAAGAAGAGTAATGTCTGTTTAATTTTTTTCGTAAAGCTAATTTTGCATAAGCAGCTCGCTGGGAAAAAAAAATGGGAATTTTGGTGAACTCACCTTTGTTTAAAATCAATTTTTATGAGAATTATTTCACTCATCCCTAATTGTGGCTGGATCTACAAATAATGAAAGAAGCATGGGGGGTATGTGATCCTTAGGGCTATGTCACACTAGCGATGTTGTTGCTGGTGGGAATTTGCCAACTTTGAGATTGCTATACAGGGCTAAACAGGAAAAATGCTCTCCTACTTCCACATAGCTCCCAACTGTCCCCGATTTCAAGGGACTGTCCCTGATTTGGAGCAATGTCCCTCATTCCTCCTCACTTGTCCCTCATTTTGGGCAGCACAGTGGTGTAGTGGTTAGCACTCTCACCTAGCAGCAATAGGGTCGCTGGTTAAAATCCCTACCACGACACCCTCTGCCTGGAGTTTGCATGTTCTCCCTGTGCCTGCGTGGGTTTCCTCTGGGTACTCCGGTTTCCTCCCACACTCCAAAGACATGCTGGTAGGTTAATTAGATCCTGTTGATAAAATTGGCCAAATATATGTATGTTGTATGTGTTTGTAAGCGTGTCGGGACCCCACAGGGCAAGGACCGCACTATACCACAGATGGACACCAGTGGCAAAAAGCGCCCTGAGGCGATTCAGTTCGCATAGGTAGCGCTATACAAGTCACTCATTCATTCATTTTGGTCTGATCCATATAGATGTATATAAAATGCACTTTTTATCTATCAAAAAGGGTTTTCCAGCGTTAAACCTTTTATCTGATGTCTAAATTGCTGCATTTGTAAATTCCAAAAGCCAATAAAAAGGAATAGTAGTGGTAAAAAAAAAAGCACTTCTGGGTTTAACCAAACTTGTTTTTTGTACAATTCCCCTTTAAAGGGGCATGGCAAGGGGTGTGTCCTATGCCTGCATACTTTTGCTGATAGGTGTCCCTCGTTCCCATCTCAAAAAGTTGGGAGGTATGCTTCCGTATGTCAATCCCTCGATGACAACTTTCATTCTTTAGCATTTCCATCAATTCTCCAGCTGACAAGAGAGGGGCACAAGGTAGTAGGTGAGGATTTTGTCTGCACATTTTAGTGATCCTATATGGCGTTGTGACACAGGCCTTAGTTGGAAGGTTTGTATCGGTGTGGCCATACGATGGGCAACACTCTGCATGCACCTCTCTGTTGAACCAGAGGTAAACGTGAAAAGTAATGGTTTATGATGATACCTCTGGTGTATATATGAAGGCTGTGATATGCACCCTTGTATGAGCTGACCATGTATTATAAAGTCCCTCATCACCTCGGTGCCACATCGCTTTGCAGCCTGGCCTAAAAGAAACCAATTTTCATGGTTTCAAAACAGCTTGAATACTTTTTATGTTGTGTGAGATTAAAGATGAAATTCCAGGTGCAAAATCATCTTCTTAGTTCTGCCTCCAATTTACTGATTCTGAGCCGCACAGCTCCACTCTCACAAGCCTTTCATTTTAAGTGGCTTTACCATGTTGCTGAAATAACTTTAAAAAAGGTAATAAGCACGGTGTGAATAATTTAATGCCTCTGATTTAAAGCAAACCTGTCACTGGCTCACAATTCTTAAAACTGCCACAAGAAGATAAAAGCAAAGCGCCTCTCGGTGTCTTCATGATTATTACACTGTAATGTCGCGTACACACGATCGGAAATGCCGCCAGCAAAAGACCGATGTGATGTTTTGGTCGGAAAATGTGACCGTGTGTATGCTCCATCGGACTTTTGCTGGCAGCATTTCCGCCAGCAAAAAAATTTAGAGCAGGTTCTCAATTTTTCGACCGGAAAAAGTTCTGATCCTAAATTCCGATCGTCTGTACGCGCAAACAATTCGACGCATGCTCGGGAGCATTGAACTTAATTTTCTCGGCTCGTCGTAGTGTTGTACGTCACCGCGTTCCTGACGGTCGAAAGTTCAGAGAACTTTTGTGTGACCGTGGTGTATGCAAGCCAAGCTTGAGCGGAATTCCGCCGGAAGAACCATCCAAGTTTTTTCCGACGGAAAATCAGGATTTTTTTCGTAAAGCTTTTTTCAGAAAGGCCTTTCTGGGCTTTGTTAGCTTGGAGCATTGATGTGCATTAAAGGGCACACTGAGTGCTTATGGCATGGCAAGGGGTGTGTCCTATGCCTGCATACTTTTGCTGATAGGTGTCCCTCGTTCCCATCTCAAAAAGTTGGGAGGTATGCTTCCGTATGTCATTTACAGCTACCTACATCACTATATACTTCACTAGCAAGCTTTTGAAATCCATGGTGCTGCTCTGAGTGGGGATCCCTGACTTGTAAGTATTCAAATAAATCTTCCTATTGATTATCAATGTTATTAGAGCCATACACCTATGTATTCCATGATCTTTTCTAATCTCTGTTACTCATTGTGACACATTACTTGCATTATAGATTTTATGTGCTTGAAACAACTGTAAATCGCCTATGAAAAAGGACCGAACAGTCCAAAACATGTCGGCGTTAGTTTCTACCCAACACATGGTGATAAGTCTTTTCCCATGTTTGCACCTTATGTACATATGACATCACTGTCAATGTTTGATATTTCTGCATTTTGTATAAAATTTTAGAATTTTTTTTCAAATGTTTATCTAATAAATAAATATATACTTTTGCAAATACTGGCTGGTTTGTCTACCTTAAACATTCCAAGGGGTATGTGCTGTGCCTTGTGAACTAGGCCTGTTTTTTGATACTATATTTAAAGGGATGAGATAGACCAGTCACCCCACACACCGCCACCCCACACCAAATGTATTTTGTTCTGACAAGTTAAGGTCAATCAAGATAAAGCATAACAATGGAGAACGCAACCAGGTATACAATGTATACAGGGTTCCTTACAGCGATTTCAAATCCCAGCATGCACTGTAAACCCAACAGCATAAACTATAGCTCTCAGATGAGCCACAGCATGTGACACAGGTGGATAACAATTTTGGATAGAGGCTAGGTCTCTTGGGAGCTCTCACAAATGAGGGGCTAAGCCTAGGCCTGTGGTTAAGACTTAAGTTCAAATGCAGATTTGCCCTCAGGATCAAGTATCCCGAATACAGTCCTTAGAGTTAATCTTCTGCCAGCTAAGTTGGGGCCCTTGAAGATGTTGCCGTGTGTGAATAGGATGTGTCTATGGAGTAAATAGTTATAGTCCTGCACCTAGCGGGATGGGCTGGAAGATAGTAGGAATCATTAAGACACTATTGCAATAAGTCGGATAATGAAGCAGAAAGGAGAGGCCAGTTTTGGCCCAGTCCAGTAGAATAGCAGAGTGTTTGGGCAATTGTGTGTACTGAATATGAAGCACAAATTCCTTGAAAGAAGGACAGTATAATCAATGTCAGTATCCAGAATAACGGTGGGTCCAAGATTCTCTGACTGCTCTCTCTTCTCAGCATCCGGCCGAGACGTTGGAAGGGCCCCTCTTTAATGTCCTTCAGCTGTCTGGCAGGAAAGAAGGAACAGGCTGTAGCAGTAGGATGCCTCACTCATTCCTGCAGCAGGCCTGGTCAGTGGGTGGTCTGGATCACTAGGTATTGTGGCATCCCCACAGCAGTGAGTTCAGGTTATCGACGGAGCAACCGACCATCTAGCAGTCTGTGAAGGAATCCAGTGGCTCGTAGTGAAATATGGGCCCACCGGCTATTTCTCAGCAGCTCTCCTCTATCTCCAACTACCCTTTTCCCAGGCTTTTCATTTATACCCCCCCCCCCCCCCCCCCCCCCCCCCGGTTTGCTCCTCCTGCTCCCAGATACATTTGGATCTAGTAGTTCTCTCACCCAGCAATAATAATCGCTCCACTTACTGTCCAAACTACATTTCCCAGCGTTCTAGGTTGAAACTCACTAAGAAATATATCCATTATAGCCATCTTGTGGAAGAAAGAGAGACCTGCATAATTAAGTAACATTAAGCTCTGGTTACACATAATTATGTGATGAGAGGCTGTGAATTGTAAAAAGCCTAATTAATGTTGATTACCAAAAATGCAGTTGTAAAACTAACTGAGCCGACTGTGAGGTTTTAGCACCCTTTGCAGTTTCCCAGATCCATCTCATTATTTTTACCTGCCAGACTTGGCTATAAAGGTACCATCTTGGTCTGCCCTAAGGGACTTTACACCTAGTAAGGTTTGGTATTCCTGATTGGTAGTTGTGCTACACATTGCTTGTACTTTGCTGTCACTTAGCAGAATGTGTAACAGTAAAGGGACTCCTGTATCTGAGATTGCCATCACAGTCTGGCAAACTAGTTGTGCCTAGCAGGGACAGAGATGGAGGATGAGGAATGTGTGTGTACACTTCTCAGGGGTTGGAGAGAAAATCCTCATACATCATAGAAAAATAACAAAAGAAGGTGCAATATCAGCATCTCGGAGGGGGTGGAGGAGAGATAGATGTGTATCTGGGAGCAGAGGAGAGGATAGATGAATAATGTCGGCAATAGTGGAAATAGCTGGAGAATGAGAGACAGTCACAGCCTGTCCGGTGATGGATGGAATTTGTGACACCATGTGCGGAGAAGAATCAGAGATGGATGAGGGGCAACATGAGCAGTCTAAAACAATGCATATTGTGCAGGGGGGGAGAGGGACTTGGTGTAACCTGGGAGTTGATACAGAGCACCAATTAAACATTGGATCTATTTATGAAAGACCCTAAATTTATATTTTTCCATTTGTATCATATGCCAATAATCAATTGCCAGCTTGCTGAGTGGAGGGTAGCATAGTCCTCAAGAAAGAGGGATATACTAGTGAAAACAACAGATGATTGGTGGTCAATGGCTATGTGCACCAAATTCCTTTGCAAACCTAAATATTACCTATATTTTACCTAAAGGTAGCAATGACGTCATTACTGTGATGTACATTGCCTGTGCCATCATAGGTGCACATAAGCAAAAGACCTATGCAAAAGAATAGATGCTGAGAGACTGAAGCACATACATTGGATACAGAGAGCCTAGGGGTTAACCCATATAGGATGGCCGGGGACCATGCACATATGGTTAGCACATATGCACAGAGGAATGGGCGCTGAGGGATTAATGCACCCAAATTGACGGTGGGCATAAGAGATTATTTCTTATATGCTTGGGACAGTTCAAAGCGGGATTAAGGCACACACACTGAATATTAAAGTGGAAGTAAACCCTTCCAAAGCACTTTGGCCTACAGGTAAGCCTAGATTAAGGCTTACCTGTAGGTCCAATAAATATCTCCTAAACCTACATGGTTTAGGAGATATTTAGAATATATCTCCGAAGTCACTCCGGCCCTGGATGGCGGCGCAGAAGATCGTGGATAAGGACTGCTTCGGGGGCTTTGTTTTCAGGTAAGTCTTTCATAATGAGCTAGTATGCTATGCATACTAGCTCATTATGCCTTTGTCTTGCAGGGTGTCTTTTTTTTTTTTTTTACTTCCTCTTTAAGCACTGATGGGTTGGTGCAGGTTATTGAAGCATATCACATAACCCTCAGTGACCTGTTTGTAACACATGTAAGCTTGGCAACTGAGGGACTTCAAGGTTAACACATGTAAGCTTGAAGGATTGGGTTGTCTTCTGTGGTGACTAATCACTGATGCACATGTAGCGCTACCCCTTAGGAGCCACTAAGTATTTTGGGTTCCCTGTCTGTTTGGAGCCTGATCTGGGAGCAGTTTTAGGTGAAAAAATACTTTGATTGTATTGAGATCAGGGTATAATGCCGCGTACACACGAGCGGACTTTCCGTCGGAAAAATCTTGGATGTTTTTTCCGACGGAATTCCGCTCAAGCTTGGCTTGCATACACACAGTCACACAAAAGTTCGCTGAACTTTCGACTGTCAAGAATGCAGCGATGTACAACACTATGACGAGCCAAGAAAATTAAGTTCAATGCTTCCGAGCATGCGTAGAATTGTTTCCGAGCATGTGTTGGAATTGGTACAGACGATCGGAATTTCCGATCAAAACTTTTTCCGACCGAAAAAAAAATTGAGAACCTGCTCTCAATCTTTTGTTGGCGGGAATTCGGCCAGCAAAAGTCCGATACACACGGTCGCATTTTCCGACCAAAAGCTCTCATCGGTCTTTTGCTGGCCCAATTTCCGATCGTGTGTACGCGGCATAAGAAGTGCAAGTACAAAAATGTTAATTCCAGCACGAAGATATTTTTTATCAAAGTAAACCGAAATAGGCTATCAAGAAATTGAGCTCACTCACTTCTGGGTTCTCAATGACTGGGAACAAAATTTGCAAATAATAATGTCCCATTTGATATCACTTCAAAATGTAGGAGCAAACTCTTATGTGTGCTTGATGGGGCCCTAGTTGGTGCACGTCAAGGTTCAGGTCCCTTTATGTAGGAACAAGATTTCCTGAGGATGGTACAGCAACAAGAAAAGTTCCCCTTGGCCTAATGGCAAGAAACTGGTGAAGGTCCTTTTAACACTGAAGATGAATGCAGAATGGCTAAAGTTGGAAAAGGGACGGAAATAGACTTCAGCAGAATTGAACCCCTGTAGGTGGCAATTTCAGAGCAATAGGGAAACAATAAGCAGTAGGCTACAGCTGAATGGGCTAGAAAGTCTGTGTCTCAATGTGGCAAACTGTGATGCAAGGTGTACTAAACTGAAACAGAATCATTTGTAGCTTGTGATAGTTTGGGTTATGGAACACCCTCAACCAGTCTGTAGTCTTGGCAGAGGGAAGGAAGGTCTCTTAGTCCCCCTTGTTCTCTCTGTGGTAGAAGCAATGCTGATGATGATGCCACGATCCGACTGCCAGCAGAGTCAACTCCACTGCCTCTCAGCCATACCAGCATTCCCTCTTTCCGGTGTGACACAACCAGGTCTGAGTCCTCCGAGTCCTGCACTGTCATCTCACACACATTCTCACAGTCACCTTCATTCTTCCCCCGAAAGTTCCCAGGCTTTAAATTATATAGGCTCCCACCTCTTTGCCAGATCTTTTGGGAAATGTGGTCAGCTTGTCTGGGTACAGAAGTCCTGCTTATCAGCATACTAGTTCAACAATGCTTTGCTGTACTTTACTAAAGTCTGAATAACTAAACTTCAGAACACTGCCATCTTGTGGTTAATTTACATCCTGCAATAAGTAACAGTGCAGTATGTTACACACATATACTGCAGACTGATCACTGATGGGTTAATGCACACACTCACAACAGGTGATGGGTATGCATTATACCCTTTGGGTGTAAAACTTGCTAGAGAGCTCTATACACTGGAAAGGGGGGGGGGGGAACGACAATATTACTGCTTGTTTGGATACTGGGGAGTCATGTGTGTGTGTGTGCTGGGGATAGGATACAGTGGAAATACCAATGTGTGCCCTAACACACAAACACAGTCCTGCACTACACAACATAAAATAATAAGAAACTTTACTTCTGCAGAAGAGGAAGGGGACATTAGATCCAGAGGCTCTAATAGGCTTCAAAATAGGGTGGGCTTGGGACGCAGAGAGTGTGCGACCGGAGCTCACCCAGGTGTGTTGCAACAGCGAATAAATATTGAATGATCCTCCTCCCAGCCAATCAGGAAGTGGATCTGATACCCGTCACCCGATTGGCTAAAAGGACAGGCGATCCTATTGGATGCCTAGGAGGAGGGGAGGAGAGGTGGAAGCGGGGAGGAGAAAAGCCTGCGCATCTGCAAAAGGCAGCACATTTTTTGCAGTGCAGGAAAACACCAGATTTTGCCTCGTCCCCCAGTAGAGGCCCATCCATACGGCGCGCAGGGGTGCTGCCCCCCTAATCTACATACATGGCACCGGACCCATGGATTCCAATGGGGCTTCTTTTTTTTTTTTTTTAAGAAACACGTGATTAGAGCCAGAGGCTCGCCCCTCCCCCCCCAGAAAATATACCACCAGCCGCCACTGCTTCCCCCTCATCAAACTAGATTACAAATTACATCTTAGATAGAGAATTGTCGCCAAGTGTGGCAGGGCTGTAGCTGCAGGATCAAGAGTTCCTGGCTAGCAACACAGCAGGGTGTGCATACCTCCCAACAGTTTGGGATGGGAATGAGGGACACCTACTAACAAATGTATGTAGGCATATGACCCGCCCCCTGCCACACCCCCTTAAGGGAGAATTACCCCAAAAAAAGGTTAATCAAATCCACAAGGACTTTTTTTTACCACTACTATTCCTTTATATTGGCTTTTAAAATGTACAAATGCAGCAATTTAGAAATTGGATGAAAGGTTTAGCACTGAGAAACACTTTCTGAAAGATAAAAAGTGCATTTTATATAAAACTATATATATACATCAGACCAAAATGAGGTGAAATGAGGGACAGAGGGACATTGCTCCAAATCAGGGACAGTTGGGAGCTATGGGTGTGGCCCACAAGATGTACATAATTCAGATTAAACACATAGCTTATTTAGTAAGGCAAAATTAATACCATGCAATATAAAAAACAAAGTAGCCCAAGTCACACAGCTGGATATAGTGAAGTAAAATGCGATAGCCATTGTTTGTTGCACTGTGCTTTATACAATGCCTAATGTATCTTGGGAATGATCCCCCTATTAACTGGACAGGAGATCGCACACCAAGGACTGGAGATCGCACACCAAGGACTGGAGATCGCACACCAAGGACTGGCGACCACCCCAAGGACCGGCGATCGCACCCCAAGGACCGGCGATCGCACCCCAAGGACTGGCGATCGCACCCCAAGGACCGGCGATCGCACCCCAAGGACCGGCGATCGCACCCCAAGGACTAGCGATCGCACCCCAAGGACTGGCGATCGCACACCAAGGACTGGCTGTACAGCAATAGGAAACGTTTGAGTGACAGGCAGCAGCTGTCATAACCACTTGAATACAAGTTTTTCATTCATGAGCAGGGGTGACTCTTTAAATAGATCTATGTGGCTAGGCAGACCCTTCTTTAATATATGAAACTGGATTTCAGGTGTTCAGTGAATATTTTCGACCTTCGTGAATAGTAGAGTTAATAATCGGCATAGCGTGTCGCCTGCCCCCCCCCCCCCCAACCTCCTCCAGGAGTTTAATCTCAATAAATAAAAGTTTGTGGCGCGACCTGTGGGGAGGAAAATGAGATGACCATATAAGCTGCTCCCGGAGGCCTCCATCGGGGACTTTATCCTGGAAAAAAAAATACGTTTATAACAAGACTATATTGAAATCCATTATTCATTTTTGCCTTTAGGGGCCCCTGGGATAAGTGCGGCCCCTGCCCCATTGAAATCCCACCTCATTTTTTAATCTCTGCATTAATCACAGAGGAGTAGCCCCTCCCATCCTCCTTCCACCTGATTACAGATTGCGGTGGGCTTACTGTGAGCTCTGAGTATAAACTTTCCCATACACACAGTGACATGAATTATGCATTGCACTGACGTGCTGTCACAATTCATTGATTTATTTTTCTATTTTCCACTGTTACCGCTTCCCCCAGCCCCTTCCACACTCCAAACAAATTCTCCAGCACATAATAATGCCTAACCTCAAAGGTACAGGAAGGTAGCGTTGTGTGGCGTACTCGTGCTACATAGCGGAAGACTTGCAGTGAGGGTATTCAGTGTGGGGTAAAGTGATGAAAATCCCTGTTAATATACTTTAGATTGTAAGTTCCGTGCGGGCAGGGACTGAAGTGAATGTGCAATATGTAAAGCGCTGTATATATTGTCGGCAATATATAAATGCCTGTATTAACATATTTACCCCAATAAACCCTAGCTGCACCTAAAATTGGAATAACTGTAAGGCTAAATAAATGACCGTGTTGTTATTAAGCAAGGAGGATAGGCTACACCAGTGTTTTTAACGCTATTAAAGCGGTAGTAAACCGCACAATTATTTATTTTTTTAAACCCTGCAAGGTAAAGGCATAATGTGCTAGTATGCATAGCATACTAGCACATTATGAAATACTTATCTTACAATGAAGCCCTCCTGTGGATCGTGTGTACGGGGCACAAGGCTTTGGAACTCCAGTGAACCACGGGGAGAACCATTATCCACAAATAGACATAACTTGGAAGAGTGGTGAACCTTCTCAGGAGTGGCCGGCCTACAAAAATTACTCCAAGAGCATGATGACGACTCATCCAGGAGGTCATAAAAGAACCCAGAACAACATCTAAAGAACTGCAGGCCTCACTTGCCTCAGGTAAGATCAGTGTTTGTGATTCAACAATAAGAAAGAGACTGGCCAAAAATGGCACCCATGGGGGAGTTCCAAGGCCAAAGCCACTGCTGACCAAAAAGAACACAAAGGTTCATCTCACATTTACCAAAAACATCTTGATTATGCCCAAGACTTTTAGGCAAATATTCTGTGAACTGATGAGACAAAAATGGAAGGTGTGCGTCCCGTTACATCTGGCATAAAACTAATAAACCATTTCATAACAAGAACATCATACCAACAGTCAGACATGGTGGTAGCATGATGGTCTGGGGCTGCTTTGCAGCTTCAGGACCTGAACGACTTACCATAATTGATGGAATTGTGAATTCTGAGCTCTACCAGAAAATCCTAAAGGAGAATGTCCGGCCATCAAATTGTGACCTCAAGCTCAAGTGCACTTGGGTTATGCAGCAGGACAATGATCTGAAACACAACAGTAAGTCCACTTCCAAAGGGTTCAAACAAAGAAAAATGTAGGTTTTGGAGTGGTCTAGTCAAAGCCCGGACCTAAATCCAATTGAGATGCTGTATAATGACCCTACACAAGCCGTTCATGCTGGAAAACCCTCCAATGTGGCTGAATTAAAACAATTCTGCAACGAGTGGGCCAAAATTGCTCCACAGCAATGTGAAAGATTCATTGCCAGTTATCAAGCCAAATGCTTGATTGCAGATTTATTTATTTATTTATTACAGGATTTATATAGCGCCAACAGTTTACGCAGTGCTTTACAATATAATGTTTTTTAAGTGTGACAAATATGGAAAAAATAAAAATCAGAAAGGAGGCAAATACCTTTTCACAGCATTGCATACTGAATATTATATGTGGTCCTTGATGTCAGGGGCCACAATTTAGGCCTCCTATAGCAAGTAAATTGACTACCACTGCTGTTTGTATATGAATCCTCATTCTGTCAGTGTGCGAGGCAATAGCTGTAAACCAACAGCAACATTTTTAATGTTTTATTAGGCAATCTGTTGCCCAATAATTATAACTACAGGTAAATCTTCCTTTATACACAGTAAATAAAAAGTATGTCATTGTGTTTGCTGAGCACATTGCAGAAGATAACTCTGAACATTTCAAAAGCTTTTAGGTAAATCTAGCAAAATAACGGCGATCGAAATTGTGCTTTTCTGCCAAAAATGTACTTTCCTGCGTGCACCGTGGTCTGTTAATTAAGAAAGTTCCCTGGCCTTGTCACTTTGTGTCTTCTTTCTTGACGGTGATTTGCTGCAGTGACCTGGCCTGCCCGCCGCCTTTTTTGCTGGACCGCCACGTGCGGCAGACACGTCAGCAACAGGGTCTGCATTAATGCTTTGGCGTTCGTCTACCAGTAGCCTATACCTGCCGCCTCTCTGCGACTTGTCTGGAGGAGACGCATCCTTATTCCTCCTTATTTATGAAGCTGTGATTGATTATTTAGTTCTTTCTGTCACTTTCAAAGCAGACAGCGCTGGATGAAATCTGGAAAAGTACATCTGAGCTACTGCAATAACTTCTGCTTCTAATGGCCATATATTCATACAATGGATAATACAAATATATACTACAGTATGTATAACCACTTAAAGGGAAACTAATCTTTCCAAAGTTTTTGTATACAAGTACTGTATATGTGCATGTGAACAGCTTAAAGAAAAACTCCAGGCAAACCACTAAATACACAAAGTATAAAATATTATTATTATAAAGGATTTATATAGCTATAAGAAGGAAAAAAACAGTACTAACTACAATCAATAAAATAACACTATTTCTCAAACACATATATAAAAAAGTGCATCAATTTGACCCAATCAATAAACATACTATCCCTACTAAAATTGATTCAATCCCCACATTAAATATATCACTAAATAAAATATGTGCAAATCTCAAATAAAAAGGGCAAGCTAATGAATTAATCAAATACATGCAATAAGTAATGAATAAAAACATGCAATCCAAAATATCTAATAATTATATAAAAAAATATAATCAGTAAATAAATCTTCCAAAAACTGTGCAACAAGTTGAATAATTTAAATATTTCCGACGGAATCAATCCCTATCGGGAAAACCGCTCGTCTGTATGCTGTTCCGACGGACCAAAAACGACGCATGCTCTGAAGCAAGTACGAGACGGCAGCTATTGGCTACTGGCTATTGAACTTCCTTATTATAGTCCCGTCATATGAGCTGTACGTCACCGCGTTCTAGACAGTCGGACTTTGGTGTGATCGTGTGACAGTTTCAGCGGAACTCCGTTGAAAAAACCGTCAGAGTTGTATGCGGCAATATTAATTTATCCTTACATGGACTAATTCCCCAAAGAACCTTCTTATTTCCCCATTTTTCTTCCCTCATCCATTTTAATTTTAATTGTAATTTTAATCTCTATCGTCATGTAGCACTAACCCCCGAAGTAGTTGCTGGTTTGATTTGGGCCTGCACTCTGTTAATAAACCCCCACTGACTTGACTCCCCTTGACACAGCTGTGGTGCAATATAATATAATACACTATAATATACCTGTACTATCACCTCAGGATCCACTGGCTCCACCTGCAATGGGAGAATAACAATACTCCACACAATAAGGTACTTAGCCAAACATATATTTTACTGTACTTTCTGATAAACAGGTGGTTACAATAATTGTACTGTCATCTTAACATAAAACGACAGGACAATGAATTTTGAGCAACAATTATACACAGTGTAACTACAAGGGAGCTCCCCCTACTTTTATAGCTAGTTGTGAGATCTCAATAAAAGTACACAGTCTTTAATCTTCTTGTCTTCTGCTAGCTATGATGGTTCCTTTATCAATTGTAATCCAAAAGGATAAAGAAATTAGGATTTACTTAACGGTGATCCTGTTAATGTTTCTGTAAATGTTCCAGAAAGTGTTTCTTTAAGTATAGTACAACACTTAAGATCCAATAAGAATTAGGCCTTATGCCTGCCTAATGTCAGTTACTGTAATCCTCCTCCGTGGGACTACTGGTCCCAGCGAAACTGTATGCGAGTCTGACTGGATGCAAAGGTGTAATAAAACTGTGGGTCATAACCCGCTCACCAACTGGATACGAAGCTCTGTATAGTAGCTCTGGTTCGGTATCTGTGGCTTGCTTCAATGCCGGCCGGCTCCGTCACTCTGCTCCGTTCCGCTGGGTGAACCCGATCCTCCGGTGCTCAGATGAGTGTCTCTGGATCTTCCAAATCTGGTCACTGTGTCTCCCACACCACCAGGTCACTCACACAATCTGTTGAAGTTGCGCTCCGCAATGGCTGTAGACCGCTTCTTCTGGGAGACCTCCTCACAGACAGGCCACGCGTCCAGAAGAGACCTAAGATGGCCGCTCAGGGTCCTTTTATGTTCTACCCAGCATGCAGTGCAAGAGAGGGTGTCCATGGGTAGGTCACCTGGCATTCTGGGTAAATAGGTCAACTCTCCAAGTAAATAACAGTCACTTCCTGTACTTAGTTCAGTGCTTTGTTAACAGAAAAGTCATCCGAGTCCACTTTTAGTGTTTGGCAGCTAGATGGCGCCAAAGACTTAACTATAACATGCTAACATTGTATTAGTAGTCAAGAATATCAGTGCTACAGTCATATTCAGAGTGCGCCATATTATCTAATTGTGTAAGTGCAGAATATGTACCTGTAGAATAGAACATAGTATTAACATGTATAAAATTAATAGTATGTGTGTGGTTGGGATATTAGAGTGTAAGCTCCTCTGGAGCAGAGGCTGATGTCGCTCTGTACAGCACTGTATAATATTTTAGGGGTATATACTTTATATATTACAGTGCTTAACCAGAATACTCTTATAGATTTCTACTTTACAAGTATATTATAGCTACCACAGTTTACTAAACCAAATACATATACATAAGTACGAGACGTGTATATTATATAAAATACAATGAGAAGAGGACACATTTACAAGAAAAATGCAACTTGTGAACTTTTTTTATACACTTTTAGGTTTCAAAGTGGAAGTATGTAAAGTGGTTTCCAGAAACATTGGTTTTCAGATGAAATCGATTTTCTGCCAACAGTGTGTGAATTGAAAGTTTGCAGACAGATGGGGCAGAGAGGGATTTGCATGTGATCGGAATTCCGCCAGAAGTAGGGAGGAATGGATATGATGTATTGCCTGGTCAGGCTCTTCTGAAAGGGACTTGTCACCCACTGGGCGATAAATATGTATCATACAGTCTATACAGAGATGACAGGAATCACAGAGAAGGAAATTGCACTGTGGGGGACAACTCTAATCTGCCATGTTTATTCTTGACAGATTTATGGACTATTAGATCCTCCTCTGAGCCATCTATCATTCCACCAAAACCTGAAGCATGCATTGGATGCCAAAATCCTGGACAGTGTCCATGAATCGGCCCGAACATACTAGTATAAGATATATTTTTTCATGCTATAATCAGCATGCTAAATAATGTGTAATTGTATTTTTTTTACAGATATTTACCCCTTTCTATATAGATATATGATGATGATATAGCACAGTGTCCCCCCTGATGAATGCCTTCATCTGCTTTCTTCTCCAGAAGCGCAGCACCATTTTTTGTTCAAGCATTACCCAGGGTCACCATCTACTTCCTGCATTGAGATGTCTGCTCAGAGATGACACAATCATGAAAAACCTGATGCCTGTGTGGTTCTTTCCTGTGTTGACATAGTGTCTGACACAGAGAGGGCCGGCGCTACCAGAAGGCAAACTAGGCAGCCACCTAGGGCGCACTGCTGCCTAGGGTGCCCGGCCACTGGTGTTCCTACTCTCTTCTCTCTGCAGCAAGCAGCTAAGTCTCAGCATCAGCAGGCAGCCACCGCTCCATTCGCACATTGTCAGAGGCGCATCGGCGGCGGAGGACTGCGTCTGTGTCCCAACTCCCCAATGAATGGAAGGAAGCAAACATTCATTGATGGGCGCTGGTGAGGCTGTATTTGATGGGCACTGGTGAGGCTGTATTTGATGGGCGCTGGTGAGGCTGCATTTGATGGGCGCTGGTGAGGCTGTATTTGATGGGCGCTGGTGAGGCTGCATTTGATGGGCGCTGGTGAGGCTGCATTTGATGGGCGCTGGTGAGGCTGCATTTGATGGGCGCTGGTGAGGCTGCATTTGATGGGCGCTGGTGAGGCTGCATTTGATGGGCGCTGGTGAGGCTGCATTTGATGGGCGCTGGTGAGGCTGCATTTGATGGGCGCTGGTGAGGCTGCATTTGATGGGCGCTGGTGAGGCTGCATTTGATGGGCGCTGGTGAGGCTGCATTTGATGGGCGCTGGTGAGGCTGCATTTGATGGGCGCTGGTGAGGCTGCATTTGATGGGCGCTGGTGAGGCTGCATTTGATGGGCGCTGGTGAGGCTGCATTTGATGGGCGCTGGTGAGGTTGCATTTGATGGGCGCTGGTGAGGCTGCATTTGATGGGCACTGGGAGGCTGAATTTGATAGGTTGCATTGATGGGCGCTGGTGAGGCTGCATTTGATGGGCGCTGGGAGGCTGCATTTGATGGGCGCTGGGAGGCTGCATTGATAGGTGCTGGTGAGGCTGCATTTGATGGGCACTGGTTGGCTGCGTTTAATGGGCGCTTCATTAAAAAGTGGGATATACATGGGCAGGGCAAAGGGGGTGGGGCCGGCGCTACCACAAGGCAAACTAGGCAACTAGGCAGCCACCTAGGGCGCACTGCTGCCTAGGGTGCCCGGCCACTGGTGTTCCTACTCTCTTCTCTCTGCAGCAAGCAGCTAAGTCTCAGCATCAGCAGGCAGCCACCGCTCCATTCGCACATTGTCAGAGGCGCATCGGCGGCGGAGGACTGCGTCTGTGTCCCAACTCCCCAATGAATGGAAGGAAGCAAACATTCATTGATGGGCGCTGGTGAGGCTGTATTTGATGGGCGCTGGTGAGGCTGTATTTGATGGGCGCTGGTGAGGCTGCATTTGATGGGCGCTGGTGAGGCTGCATTTGATGGGCGCTGGTGAGGCTGCATTTGATGGGCGCTGGTGAGGCTGCATTTGATGGGCGCTGGTGAGGCTGCATTTGATGGGCGCTGGTGAGGCTGCATTTGATGGGCGCTGGTGAGGCTGCATTTGATGGGCGCTGGTGAGGCTGCATTTGATGGGCGCTGGTGAGGCTGCATTTGATGGGCGCTGGTGAGGCTGCATTTGATGGGCGCTGGTGAGGCTGCATTTGATGGGCACTGGGAGGCTGAATTTGATAGGTTGCATTGATGGGCGCTGGTGAGGCTGCATTTGATGGGCGCTGGGAGGCTGCATTTGATGGGCGCTGGGAGGCTGCATTGATAGGTGCTGGTGAGGCTGCATTTGATGGGCACTGGTTGGCTGCGTTTAATGGGCGCTTCATTAAAAAGTGGGATATACATGGGCAGGGCAAAGGGGGTGGGGCCGGCGCTACCACAAGGCAAACTAGGCAACTAGGCAGCCACCTAGGGCGCACTGCTGCCTAGGGTGCCCGGCCACTGGTGTTCCTACTCTCTTCTCTCTGCAGCAAGCAGCTAAGTCTCAGCATCAGCAGGCAGCCACCGCTCCATTCGCACATTGTCAGAGGCGCATCGGCGGCGGAGGACTGCGTCTGTGTCCCAACTCCCCAATGAATGGAAGGAAGCAAACATTCATTGATGGGCGCTGGTGAGGCTGTATTTGATGGGCACTGGTGAGGCTGTATTTGATGGGCGCTGGTGAGGCTGTATTTGATGGGCGCTGGTGAGGCTGTATTTGATGGGCGCTGGTGAGGCTGCATTTGATGGGCGCTGGTGAGGCTGCATTTGATGGGCGCTGGTGAGGCTGCATTTGATGGGCACTGATGGGCTGCGTTTAATGGGCGCTTCATTAAAAAGTGGGATATACATGGGCAGGGCAAAGGGGGTGGAGCCAGGGGGGGGGGGGCAAAATGAGGTTTAGTCTAGGGTGTCAAAAATCCATGCACCAGCCCTGGACACAGATCAGCCCTGCTTCAGCCCCATACCTTGTGCCTTGTTGCAATGTGAGGTCTCATTCACACTGGATCTCTTCAGTTCAGCTTTTCTAAACACAGGAGAAGTTATCTGTGAAGTAGAAACAACTTTTATTCTATCATTTCTCCCTACTGTTAGATGTCCCTGCTTTAAAGCAGATTTAGCTGTGTTTAGAGATTGTAAATAGATCCTGTATGCACAGAATCCCACTTTCTCCAAATGCAGCTTAATTGACATTTAAATGTAGGTAAATCAGCATTGTGAATTGCAGCACTGAAACATCATTACATGCATTTACATACTTATAGAAATGTTCTCTGAACACATAAAAACACAGATTTGACAGTGACAGTGTGAATGAGGCCATACAATGTTGCAGTCTGATCACTGAGGAAGAGGGGACTGAGGAAATGCTTTCTCCTGCTTTGTTGGATTCAATCTGGGATCCCCACATCTACAAGATACACCCCCCCTCTCTGGTGGAATGTAACCAGTTACACCTCATATTGTCATGAGTCTAGGGCTATTGTACGTGATGAATGGCGGCTCCTATCTGTCTGATAACATCATCTCAGCCTGGGCAAATTCACTGGACTTGAGCTCAAGGATGGCTTTTTGTTGATAAAAGGTTAAACTTTTTTGTAAAATGACACGGTTGCTGTATACTGTGACATGCCAAAAATGTATCCACTCAGAGCTGTAAACTTACTAGCAGGTCCACTTTAACACTGACAATTATCAGGCAATCTCTACTACAACCAAATCAGCTTTCCATCCCTAAAATATTATATGGACCAAAGAAACCATCAACAGTTTTAATAGTTTCCTGGTTGGCCTGTCAGTGCTCAGACTATACGTTGCACACTGCATAAAATTGGTCCGCATGGTTGTTGTCCCAGAAGGAAGCCTCTTCTAAAGATGATGCACAAGAAAGCCCACAAACAGTTTACTGAAGACAAGCAGACTAAGGACATGGATTACTGGAACCATGTCCTGTGGTCTGATGAGACCAAGATACACTTATTTGGTTCAGATGGCGTCAAGCGTGTGTGTCAAGCAGGTGAGTACAAAAACAAGTGTGTCTTGCCTATAGTCAAGCATGGTGGTGGGAGTGTCATGGTCTGGGGCTGCATGAAGCACTGGGGAGCTACAGTTTGAGGGAACCATGAATGCCAACAAGTACTGTGACATACTGAAGCAGAACATGATCCCCTCCCTTCAGAGACTGGGCCAAAGGGCAGTATTCCAACATAACGACCCCAAACACACCTCCAAGATGACCACTGCCTTGCTAAAGAAGCTGAGGGTAAAGGTGATGGACTGGCCAAGCATGTCTCCAGACCTAAACCCTATTGGGCATCAAACGGAAGGTGGAGGAGTGCAAGGTCTCTAACATCCACCAGCTCTGTGATGTCATCATGGGGGAGTGGGAGAGGACTCCAGTAGTAACCTGTGAAGCTCTGGTGAACTCCATGCCCAAGAGGGTTAAGGCAGTTCTGGAAAATAATGGTGGCCACACAAAATATTGACACTTTGGGTCCAATTTGGACATTTTCACTTAGGGGTGTACTCACTTTTGTTGCCGGCGGTTTAGACTTTAATGGCTGTGTGTTGAGTTATTTTGAGGGGACAGCAAATTTACACTGTTATTATACAAGCTGTACACTCACTACTTTACATTGTAGCAAAGTGTAATTACTTCAGTGTTGTCACATGAAAAGATATAATAAAATATTTACAAAAACGTGAGGGGTGTACTCACTTTTGTGAGATACTGTACATGTATTTCCATTTTTTCCCCCTGTTATATCTTATAATGTTTACTTGGTTCGTGTTTTTGATTTCTCAATTATTATGAACTTCTTGACCCATCCCGCCTGGCCTAGTTTTGTCTGACTGCGCTTTTTTTGTGTTTTTCGTACGAAAACGCATACACACATAGGGGCAGCTCATTCATTTCAGTGGGTTGCCCTACGTGCCACAAATGTGCCAATGTAGGGTGTGACAAAACACAGGGAACTTTAGTTTTTTTTTTGCAAAGATGTGGTAAACGTTTTGTTTTTTTAGGCAGAAATACACTTCAAACATAAGACACCGTGCTTACAGTAGCCTAATCCAGGTGCAAATTTGTTATTTTAGGTTAGAAAGCTGAAGAAACGATTTTAGTCAATGTAAAGTCATTCTTTTGTGATTTATCTCAAGTGTATAAATAGGTCAGTTAGTCTTTAAAAAAAAAAAAAAAAAGACTCTTTCAGAGAATTTATCAGAACAATTCTCTGTAGTAAATGATCGAAAGTTTGCACTTCCCACATAATTCAGGGAAAATAAACGATCAGATATTTTTTTTGCTAATATTGGCTGTATAAATGCAAATTGTAGTCCTGAGGGGGAAGGCAAGCGATATTAAGTTTATGTATAACCTTAATAACAGCACTGTAACTAGCTGACTCCATAGATTTAAAGGTGCAATCCAGGATGCGTTATTAAAAAGAACAATTTCTTTTATTGATGTTTCTTTTTTACAAGCCAGTGGTGCTACATAGCGAGGTGCTTTCATTATTTTCTTGCATTATGGCTGCTCAGATATACATTCCTGTTTGTGTGCAGAAAACAACATAATTCCCCGAAACCGCTGTGCACTTGCAAGTTCTTTAATTAAATGCCTATTAAGTAATTTGTAATATAATTTTAATAAAATGCCTTACAATATCTTTACATGTTTAATTACCCATCTGCCCTTGAGGGCCAAAAAACGGCCTGCAAGTTCCTCTGTTGTAGATCAGCCATAATGGCAGTGAAAGAATAAAATCTTTCCTCAGAAATTCAGTGGAAATTTCCCATTGCACACTTTTATTTTCCATATGCTGGTCCACACCTAGTGGACCTAAGTAGGCCAGTCCAGACTTTCCTCAACCGGGCATGAATTTCAGGAGCCTTTTGGGGGTTTTCATGAGGTTTTCGGGGTACCTTGGAGGTATAACCCCTCCGGACTTTATTTGCAGGTGGTTTGAACATGGTGAGCTACTGTGGCATACCTCCCAACTTTTTGAGATGGGAATGAGGGACACCTATTAGCAAAAGTATGTAGGCATAGGACACACCTCATGTCACATCCCCGTAAAGGAGAATTATTTTATATACAACTATATACCGTATTTATCGGCGTATAACACGCACCCCAAGCTTAGGAGGGAATTTAAAAGAAAAAAACTTTTAGGAGGGAAGTTTAAGGAAAAACACTTACATTTAAATGCCCATTAATGCAGCCTTGTCAGTGTCATTTGCAGCCTTGCATTGCAGCCTTGTCAGTCATTTGCAGCCTTCCATGTCATTTGCAGCCTTGTCAGTGTCTTTTTTATTTTAAAAATGTGTATCTCGGCGGCGCTCGGTAGTTCTCGGCCGGCTTTCGGGTATTTTCGGACGCACTCGGCCGTTCTCGGCTATCTTCGGCTTTCCGAAAGCAGCCGAGGACGGCCGAGTGAGGCCGAAAATAGCCGAGAACGGCCGAAGATACCCGATCGCCGCCGAGAACGGCAGAAAAGCTTCCAAACGAGGGAAAAGCTTCCAAACGGCGGGGGGTTGGCGTATAACACGCACCCCCGATTTTCACCTGATTTTAAGGGGAAAAAAGTGCGCGTTATACGCCGATAAATACGGTAGATCAACCCAAAATGAGGGACTGATGAGGAGGAAAGTTCTAAATCGGGGACTGTCCCTCGAAATCAGGGACAGTTGGGAGCTATGCTATGGTGAGCCTCTTTTCGATATTCTAACCACCCTAACTGGTACCTCTCAGTTTAAAATGGCAAAAGGTCTTTTCTGATAAAGTAAAAGGTCTTCTCTGATGTGCTAGTTGTCTGCAACGTTCCTCATTCTGTATCGGAGCACATGTGCAGTAATCCTGGTGGGAAACATAATTTTTATGTTCCTCTTGCACCTGCAACCTATGTTTGGTAATTTGACATTATGGCCATAGGAGGTGATAGGGGTATCAAATGATATACCAGTCTTTTCCCACAAACTCAGCTAACATTTTCTTTCCTTGGGGCAGTACAGGGTTTGGAAACTTAAGCCTGGCTGTTGGTTAGTGGCTGGCATATGCCTTTTTGGGCCTGCCGCTGCATTTGGTAACTTACAGGCCACTATTGGAGGCCATACCCCGTACTATATAAGCAAATCAACCATAAACTGATAAACTAGATGTAGGCCTAACCAGCATGATGGTAGCTTTAGCCCCAGCCATAGGTGTGCGCAGCCTATTGCATTAGGGTGTGCACCCCAAAAGCTCAAATACACACCATCGATCATTCACAATGTTCACTCGGAGAAGGGGCCAGTAAATTACATGTGTACCGCCCCCTTCCCCCACTCATCCTAAAACATCCCTGCGACAGTCAGCAGGGGAGGAGAGGAGAGGAGGGAAGCCGAAAGCCCTGTGGGGGGAAAGGGGGGGGCTAGGGTAGTAGGGGAAATTTGTGCTGCACGGGGTGATTGGGTTGTTCCTGGGCACCCCTGGCACACCCTGTGCGCACGCTTATCGCCCCAGCTGTACCTGGGTAGGATTTTCAGATAGCTTTTGCTGGCTGACTATGCAACAGGAAGTGCCCAATGACTGGGCAGTATTATAACATTATAAATTTGTTACAGGCTACTGTTGAATAATGCAGTCCACAACTCATAAACCTAAGAGCCCTTTCACACCGAAGCATTTTTCAGGCGCTACAGCGCTAAAAATAGCTCCTGTATAGCACCTGAAAAAAGCGGGTCCTTTCACTCCAGTGTGAAAGCCAGAGGGCTTTCACACTGGAGCGGTGCGCTAGCAGGACGGTAAAAAAAGTCCTGCTAGCAGCATCTTTGGACCGGTGAAGTATTCACCGCTCCTACCCATTGAAATCAATGGGACAGTGCGGTAATACCGCCGGCAAAGCGCCGCTGCAGCGGTGCTTTGCGGGGGGTTTTAACCCTTTTTCGGCCGCTAGTATACCGCGGCTAATATGACGGTAAAGCAGCGCTAAATATAGCGCTGCTTTACCGCCGACACCTGCACCACCCCAGTGTGAAAGGGGCCTTAGTCGGTTCACACTGGGGCAGCACAACTTGCAGCGCGACTCACAGAGGCGACTTGCACACGACTTCAGCAGCGGCTTGCAAAATTACTTCTGTACTTCTGCCTGAAGTCGCCCCAAAAGTAGTACAGGAACCTTTTTCTAAGTCGGAGCGACTTGAGTCGCTCCTATTAGAACGGTTCCATTGTACAGAATGGAGCTCAACTTGTCAGGTGGCTAAGTCGCCTGACAAGTCGCCCCTGCGTGAACCGGGTCTTACTGTAGCCATTATTGTTAGTTTTTTATTTTTTTTATTTAGTTAGGCTTTTATCTCTATCTATGACCTCACTGAGGAGATTTCCCCCATTTCCTGCCCCTGTGACACCTGTGCAAGAAATAAAGGGCATGTTATCAGCAGGTCAGCAATAAAAACACTGATATAACTTCCAATGCTTTTCCAAAGTAATGTTTGTCGGGAACCTTCTGATAGGGGCACAATCTCATCTGTTCTGTACCTTAGTCCAGTGTTTTTCAACTCCAGACCACAAGGCGCTCCAACAGGCCATGTTTTCAGGATTTCCCTCAGATGATGTGGCTGTGGTAATTACTAAGGGCTCTTTCACACGGGACGGATCAGCCGCTGAGCAGGAAAATGACAGGTCCGTCTCTGCACACAGCGCAGGGACGGACCTGTCAGCGCCCCGCTCTCCCCTATGGGAGATCGGGTGACGACGGACCGTAGAGTCTGCAGACGGATGGAAAAATAAAGTTTGCGTCTGCAGAAACGGACCATAGCGGACACAGACGAGATCGGGTGTCAGCGGATACTCATCCGCTGACACCCGCTATCCCATAGGGATACATGTATGTCCATTTTTCATCCGAAAATGGAAGGATGAAAAACGGACATACGGACCGTCCGTGTGAAAGAGCCCTTAGGCCTGATTCACACCTATGCATTTTTAGTGCTTTTTGCAGATTTGAACTACAGTCCATTTAACATGGTTTCCTATGAAACACGTTCTGTAGTGCAAATCTGCAAAATGCAAAAAGCACTAAAAATGCCATAGGTGTGAATCAGGCCTTAGGCAGTGAAACTGATCAAATCACCTGTGCAAAATAATGTAAAGCCTGAAAACATGACCTGTTGGGGCGCCTTGAGGACTGGAGTTGAGAAACACTGGTCTTAGGCAACCATACAGAACAGCAGGGACGGAGAATCACCAACAGCTTAAACTGTCCCTATATTTGTGTACTAACATTCTTATTTTGTTGCTTTGCCCTTCTTGCACTGTAACCAAGTTTACAACTTTTCGTGTCTGATGCTAAAATTATAACAGCGCACCCATTTTTCAATAATAAGAGATAAAAAAAAAAAAAAAAAACAGATCACAAAGCTCTGTAATTAAATGCTACATCATTTTATATTTTACTAGAATGCAGAAGAAAAAAAAATCTGTGATATTAAACTGTAAAATAAAAGCCGTTTCTGCTCCAATGGCTAAATACAAAGAATGCAAAATGTTCACAGTTAGGAAAAAATTATTGATTGAAATGCAATTTCTGCTCAGTGTGTGTGTGATTGCCTCTACGTCTTTGCCTGTCCACTTCCCCTAGCTTTTATTTAACATATTTTTGTACATAGGGATAAAAAAAGCCCATTATTTGCCAAAGTGCCTGGGTAGTATGCAGATATTACAAGTAATTCTGAGCAACCCCAGTTAAGTGAACAACTTGATGGTAGCGGTCCAGTTAAAGGAAACATGCAGTGAATGATTATGAGCTCAGATATTCCCCATCTGAAAACTGCTTCTGGGTCAGTGACTTATATTTCTGAGGCCAGTCAACTAGCATTGCAGTGACGATTGGTGAGGTAGAGGACAGCTGAACTCTTTGATTAGCCAATTTCATACTGTAGGTAAAACAGATGACACCGATCTATTCCACAAAGAGCAATTACATGCGTTTTTTTGTATCGTGGAACAAGAACAAAGCACCATTGTGAGGGGGGCATTAGTAGATGAGTATATAGTTTCATAGTTATAGTTGGTAAGGTTGAATAAAGACACCAGTCCATCCAGTTCAGCCTGAGTGAGTGTCTACAATTGTCCCTATCCCTGTACATTGCACACTTACATCGGTCCCTACCCTCAAGGAGCCCCCAATCCAAGGTCCCCTTTCATATACTAGGGCCAATTTTTTTTTTTGGACAGAAGCCAATTAACCTACCTGCATGTCTTTGGATTGTGGGAGGAAACCGGAGTAACCAGAGGAAACCCACGCAGGCACAGAGAGAACATGCAAACTCCAGGCAGGTAGTGTCGTGGTTGGGATTCGAACCAGTGACCCTTCTTACTGCTAGCTGAGAGCGCTAACCACTACACCACTGTGCCGCCAAGTTGTTATATTCCGCGCTTAGGTTTCAGTAGGCTGCTGCCTCCCCTGGGGTGCTTTTTTTATTTAAAGCTCCAATATTACAAGTTGTGTGTATGCCGGGGTAAGTGGCGCTGCCTGTCACCTGAAGAGTGATCATCTCCAATAAATCACTTCTCCCAGGTGAGTATGCAATGGATATTAGTCGCTGTAGGCAGCGTTTCCCGTCACCCGAAGGGCGACTCCCTACATTGAATCACTCCTCCCAGGTGAGTATGCAATGCATATTAGTCACTGTAGGCAGCGTTTCCAGTCACCCGAAGGGCGACTCCCTACAGTAAATGACTCCTCCCAGGTGAGTATGCTATGGGTGGCTAGTGCCTGTTTCTGTCACCTGAAGGGTGATTCCCCAATGGGTCACTCTACAGAGAGGAAAAAAAAATTGTGCTTAACCTGTGACCTATATTGGATGGTGTACTGTTATAGCTCTTTTATTTGTGCGGTTTGTAACTTTATATCCAACACCTGATCCTAAAATAATCGTGCAAAGGGGGATGCTAATCTCATCAGATCATCTGGAACAGACATTATTCATTCCTGACAGTACATCCTAAACATAATACTTGTGCAAATTCATATATGAATAAATTGATTATAGTTTGAAAAAATGTAAATAAGCCAAAGTCCAGTGAAAAAATATCAAAAAGAAAATATAAAAAAATAAATAAAAATTAACAATAAAGTTCAATCCTAAAAATGGTGCAAAAAAAGAAAAAAATTGCAAAATATAAAAAGTGACTTGTGCTTGTCCAAAGTGACTTGTTCCTGAATTTAACCACCGATGTGCAGAAAATCAAGTGACTTCCGTGCTCCCCTTCAGTTCCCCACTCTCCAGATTCTAGCACCCTGTAGGGGTAAGACGCATGTGCTGAGTATGCTGACTATATCCAGAACAGGCACCTCCACCTCAGCAAACACTGGGGTATCCTGGTCCCTCACACCCCTCCTGGGGTGGATCTCTTTCACTGTAGTAATCACTTCTTCCTTATCAAAAACCACAGGGTATCCTCATAAACCAAAAAAAGACGGGCACTCATAGTGTAAATCCGGATGGTTTGTTTATAAAAAAATATATATTAGTTAAAAGCAAAACAATATCAAAATTTGACTCAGTCAAGTGTAAAGCTAGCGTGTCCTGGTTGCAAACCATGAGCTCCAGACCGGCGTACGTTACGCGGGCCGGAACTCTGCAACCGGAAGTGACGTGGGTGCATATCAAGCTCCATCCTACGCGTTTCGTCACAGGACGTCACCTGAGGCGGTGCCATCTTGGTGCACCCCACGGCTATTATAGTGAACGGTCTGCAGGGTCCACCCTCCATGGGCGGGTTTGCAAATACGGGAGATCACATATTCACAAGCTTGAATTTGTGTAACACATAAAGCCCCTGGGTCTAATTATACTATATACACCCCCCGTGAATCCCGGAGGGGAGTTTATCCGGCCAATTCAATTAGGTTGGCTAAGCCCCATTGGAGCCTAATTAATTACAAGCCATGCCCACCCCCCCAGTGGCCAAGCATGGAATTATTCCCTGCAAACTCCCTCTCCATTACGATTCAGATATTACCCGGTAAAATTGGAAACCTAAAAAGTAATATGAATTATTCTGTTAAACTCAGGATTGTTTTCTAAAATTAGATGTACAGTATTCAGAGGAAACAATGTGTCATTGGGTGGTGAGAATATTAATCTTTGTATAATAATTGTATGAGCCCCAATCTTATCCTTGTAGGATGTTAAACCGTATGTGTACCCCAGTACACATATTGAACCGTATTTTATTCCAGTTGGATAGCCTTCCATATTTTCCAACTACCCTATTTGTTCAAAGTATAAACTTCAAATCTTCATTATTAGGGTATGGTCTGTAATATTAAGGGTCATCCCTACCACAGGTGTTTGATTCCTGTATGGGTAGGTCACCCCTACCCCAGCTTGTTGTTATGGCTTTAGAACCACTTTAAACACTTATCTTCAAATCAAAATAGTATTGCCCTGATGAAGGGGGTACCTCAAAACAGAAACATGTTGGCTTATTCGTGAATATTTTTTTCATCAAATAAATTTACTTGGACTTTAAACAATCAATCTAGTATTGCCTTTTCCTCACAACTCATTAATAGATCAGAGGGCAGGGTGGCCTTAAACCATACTTTTGTCATGTCCAACAGCATTTGCATTCAACTGAGCACAGACAAGTATCTCAGCTGTTCTCCGTTTCTGCTGCCATTGCATTATTTTTCATTGATTCGCCCATGAGAAAATGTTAGGGCTATCATTGACGTTGTTTATTTTATCTCAGTGAATTTGGGATTGGGTACACAGGGTCTCGATTGTTTTTTGTTTACGGAAAGCCTGAGACTGACAGTTTCGCATCTTTCCTCCACAGTAATGACAATCGACAATAATTATGCAAACAGAGGTGAAAAATTCAACAGCATTTTGTACATAACAAATCACAGGGAGACTGGCAAAGAATAGATCTTCTTCCACTTAATAGCTGCACACATAAAATGAGCAAAAAACTGATTAAAAAAATCACTTTGCTTTGGCACCTCAATCTCGCAATGTTTTAGCATTTTGAGATAACAAGATAATGTAACCGCAATATTCATCAATTCACAAACAAATGAGAAAATGCAGCAAGAGATCTGTTTTTGACATTGTGAAGATAAAAGAGCAATTTGAGCGGGGATGGAAAAGGTATTAATTGTTTTGTAATGTTGGAGGATTCCTGCCCCATTCTCTCTGCTCAACAGAGTTGATACAGTGAAACAAAAAGGCCAAGCTCTGTAATTCAATAATACTTGCGCCACCAAGTGGCAGGTTATCAGATGGCAACAACATCAAATTGGCTGCAGCCCAATCACATCATTCACTGTCCCGCCTGTCTAGAAATTTATGGACAGGCTGAGTTAAGGCCCATTTTCACTACTCGTTTGTCTGTGTGTTGGAAATAAAGCAAACCCTTCAGAAAACATGGCACAGTCACTGAGAAATGTCTGTAGCACTTGCGATGTTACAGTTTCTATCTGTAGGCGAATCATTAACAAAAATGCAGCTCGCAGCTTTTTGTGTCCAGTGTTCATCACTTTATATATTCTAGCATGCAAAATGCATACAGAAAAGAAGCAAAGTACATGCGTGCCACTAGCAAAACGTGTACAAAACACAAGAATTTTCAAAAAGCAACAGTAGAAATGGAAGCCACTGGTCTGAAAAAAATAAATAAAAATATTTGTATTGAAGTATCAGCGAATTACAGTGTTTGGATCATATGGTACATTTTTTTAAAAATTAACTTACATTTTCGGCTGATCCCAAAAATGTGATTTGTATGTTGGCCAGTGCCCTGCATTGTAATGCCAACCTGACGTCTGTCACATGTTAAAGTGGAATTCCAGTTTCAAAGTAAATCAGCCTTCAGAAAGAGAACACCTATTTACCCAGAAAATGCAATAAGACCCCTTTCACACTGGGGCGTTTTTCAGGCGTTTTTCAGGCTCTTTAGCGTTAAAAAAAGCGCATGTAAAACGCCTGAAAGAAGGCTCAACTGCAATCCCAATGTGAAATCCTGAGTGCTTTCACACTGAGGCGCTGCGCTGGCAGTGCATCAAAAAACGTCCTGCAATCAGCTTCTTTGCAGCGCTTTTGGAGCGGTGAATACACAGCTCCTAAAGCGCCACTTCCCATTGAAATCAATGGGAAGCGCCTGAAAAACATCTGAAAAGCACCTGAAAAGTGCCTGAAAAGCGCTTTGTGGGCACTTTTAACCCTTTATTTGGCCACTAGCAGGGGTTAAAAGCGCTCCACTAGCGCTCGAAAAAGGCTGGTAAAGCGCCGCTAGTTTAGGCGGCGCTTTACGAGTGTTTTTCGGGTGCTGGCAGTGTGAAAGGGCTCTTAAAACACTCAGGCTTTCACATTGGGATTGCAGATGAGGCTTCTTTCAATCGCTTTACAGGTGCTTTTTTAACGCTAAAGCGCCTGAAAAATGCCTGAAAAATGCCCCAGTGTGAAAGGGGTCACAGTAATCACTACTGTAAGGGTTTAATTTTTTTTTACTGTAGAACTGTGAAAGTAATATTTACAGTAGCGATTATTTGCTCTTTTTGTACTATAAAGGACTAATTTTATTTTTTATTTTTTAACCCCATTATGTTACTGGCCGATTAATCGATTATGAAAATAGTAATCGATTCATTTCATAATCGATTAGTTGATTAGTTGTTTCAGCCCTAGTTGTATATAAAATGCACTTTTTAGTGTTTCCCAGTGCTAAACTTTTCATCCAAATTCTAACTTGCTTCATTTGTAAATTTCAGAATCCAGTAAAAAAAGGAATAGTAAATAAAAAAGCAATTGTGAGTTTAAAGTGGAGTTGCATTAAAAAAAAAAAAAAAAATAGCATGAATATTCCAAAAAATAAATAAAAAATAAACATTTGGAAATTATTTTTTTTACTCACCGCTAAATGGCTATTGCTAGGGGGTCCCTCGTAGTCTGCCTCCTTCAGTGCCCGGGCTGGTGACATCACTTCCCCTTGGCGCAGGAAGGGCTCAGCTCTGCCCCCTCCCTCTTGTCAATCATCTGGGAAACGTGACAGGTCCCAGATGACTGCGCGGCCAATCACGGCGCACAGCGCCGCTCGTGCATGCGCAGTGGGTGCCTGGCTGGGAAGCCACAGCTGGGTGCCCACAGTTACAATGCCGGCGCTGCCGAACGGAGGGGGAGACGAGCGGGGCTTCGATCCCCCACATTGCTGGACCCTGGGACAGGTAAGTGTCCGATTATTAAAAGTCAGCAGCTGCAGTATTTGTAGCTGCTAATTTTTAATATTTTTTTTTAGAATGGGAACTCCTCTTTAACTAATGTTTTTTTTTTTTTCTCTTTTAAGGGGGCGTGCACAATTAATCGTTAAGAATCGTTATCGTGATAATTTTCCCCATTGCGATCTTGACAAAGTATTTCCCGGTTCTTTCTATGCAGAGAATTCTCTCTGCTCTGCTGAAGCGGACAGCCGTCAAAACAAAGGTTACAATAAATAACGGCCAGGAATCACAACATTCTTTAGCAGTGGAACTTACCTATAAACATTGTAAGGATTTGTCCTTCAGATCAGGAATACACTTTGGTCTGTAAATGAGGGAAGTTTAAAAACTAAACACTAAACCTTTTTCTGACATTTGTTGGTTTCAAGCTAAAATCATATTTTTTTGCTAGAAAATTACTTGGAACCCCTAAACATTATATATATTTTTTTAGTAGAGAGCCTAGAGAATAAAATGGTGGTTGTTTCAATATTTTATGTCACACTGTATTTGCGCAGCAGTCGTTCAAATGCAAATTTTTGGGACAAAATTACTCTTTAATTAAAAAAAAATAAAAATAACCAACTAACCAGTAAAGTTATCCCAATTTTTTTTTTGTATACTGTGAAAGATTTTTTGCCTCGAGAATCGTGATCTTTATTCTAAGCAAAAAACTAGTGATTCTCATTTTGGCCAGAATCGTGCAGCTCTAGGGCGTGTCCTTTGCCTATATACTTTTGCTAATAATTGTCCCATTATTCCCATCTCAAAAAGTTGGGAGGTATGCAGATTTGGGGCAGGGAAAATGTTACCTTATCTACCTTAAAGGGGTTAAAGAGGAACTGCAGTCTGTGCACATAATTTGTAATAAAAACATCTTTGTATTTTGAAGCTTCCCTCCAACCACTTTGCCTATTATTTTATATATACTGTGATTCTGTATTTGCAAAATATGCTGCAGAAATCTCACTCCACTAAGTCTGGCTGCTACCGTTTTAATTGTGGGCAGCTGAAGCTTCTGCCTGTTCACTTCCTGGATTTACACAGACACACAGAGGCACACCTCCAGCTCTGCAGCTCTCAATGGCCCTCTTATGACTCACCCCCCTCCCTTCCTGGCAAACTGTCACAAGAGTGAGGGAGAGAGCTGTGCATGATGTCATAAGCCTAGGCTTTTTACTAGAGGAAGTGGGCTGTTTAAGGTATTTACTGGCAGAAAAAAAAATGTTTTACTATCCAAAGTTAAAACAACAAGGGAAGAAGATTTAATAGATGGAAAGCTGAAAAAATGACTGAAGGTTCCGCTTTAATCTTTGTGTTTTAGCTCTAATAAAACAAGCAAATGCTGAACACGCGGTATATTTTTCTCCCGCAAACTGAATGTTTTTTATACTTCATAATTGCATCTTTTTTATTAATACAGAAAGTAATTCACACAAAGAGTTCTTTTTCAGTAAAGCACATAAACTAAAATAGTATAGAAAAACCTTGCGCTAAATATAGGTAAGACTGCTGAACTTTTACTACTCCTTGAATATGAGGAGTAATAGTAGCCTATTAAGGACAAAGCACATAAAATGCCAAGTTCTCAGTTGGCATAAGCCCTTACAAGTATTCCCCCGCAGTCTTTTTACTTTTGTGTATGCGTCAGTGCTTTAAAAATAATCATAAGAGCAGGAACTACAAATCAAGGCCCAAATTGTCACAAAGGGCCAGGAAGAATCTTTTCGCTTGGGCTCCGTTCAGGAGTAGAATTTCTATTTTTGCCTTCCAGTAAAATAGCAGATATACAGTGTTTGTGCCCCTGCTGCATTCTGTATTTGGGCCTGTAGATGGCAGGTGGGAGAGGCAGAACAGGCACAAAGAAAAGAGATGAAAAGAGATGCCAGTAGGTGTGTATAGCCATGGCTGGGTCTCCCTTTTAATCCCTGTGCTATGGGTAGAATATGCATTCAGTGTCTTCATAAATGTATGATACTGTTTATTTCTGTAATTCTGGGCATATTTCATTAACCGCTTCCCGACCATCCGCCGTCATTATACTGCGGCAAGGTGGCAAATCGCTGTGGCTGTACGTCGGCATGGGAACTCGCTTTTGTCGGCGTGCGCGTGCTCCCATTGGCCAGCGGGGGAGCCAATCAGTGGGTCCGGCGGATTCGATGTCTGCTGGCCACCCGCGATTGTTCCCCGCAGTGACAGAATGGCATACCTCCAAACTGTCCCTGATTTCGAGGGACTGTCCCTGATTTGGAGCAATGTCCCTCTGTCCCTCTTTCACCCTCATTTGTCCCTCATTTTGTTCTGATCTCTATAGATGTATATAAAATGCACTTTTTATCTTTCAAAAGGTGTTTTCCAGCGCTAAATCTTTCATCTGATTTCTAAATTGCTGCATTTGTAAATTACAAAAGCCAATATAAAGGAATAGTAGTGGTAAAAAAAGCACTTGTGGGTTTAACCAATCTTGTGTTTTTGTACAATTCTCCTTTAAGGGGGCGTGGCAATGGGTGTGTCCTATGCCTGCATACTTTTGCTGATAGGTGTCCCTAACAAGGCAGATCTCCATTCTGACAGGGGAGATCACACAGATCCCGTCTTTCTGCTATGCAGGAAGACGGATCCGTGTGTTTCCCCAGTGACACAGTCCCCCATACAGTTAGAACACACAGTGAGGGTGTTTCTTCAAATATGGCGACCCATCACATTTGGCTACCCGATGGACTGCGCATGGGTGACGCAGAATTTTGTGGCTACACCCCTGAGTCCAGGTTTAAGCCCCACCATCCAAGTGGACATAGAGTTAGAGTATAATTATGCCGAGCATAGCGAGGCTGTGCCCAAAGCGTGGCGAGCGAAGCGTGACGAAAGAAGCCTGGCGAGGGGCCCTGTGGCAAAGTGGTGTCTTACAACAGTGTTGGAATGCATATGGTGGCGTTGCGCATGCGCACTCCAGTGGGTAGCAAAATGTGACGGGTAGCCGAATGTGACGTGACAAAGGAATAATTTTAACCTCTTGGTCGCCCCTGATGTTAACCGCATCCCTGCCAGTGTCATTAGTACAATAACAGTGCATATTTTTTTTTAGCACTGATCACTGTAATAATGTAACTGGTTCCCAAAAAAGTGTCAAAAATGTCAGTTAGGTGTCCGATCTGTATGCCGCAATCCCGCTAAAAATCACTGATCGCCGACATTACTAGTAAAAAATAATAAATATGCCATAAATCTATCCCCTATTTTGTAGACGCGATAACTTTTGTGCAAACCAATCAATATACGCTTATTGCGATATTTTTTTTACCAAAAATATGTAGCAGATTACATATCGGCCTAAACTGATGAATAAATATGTTTTTATTTTATTTATTTTTTGGAAATGTTTTATAGACGAAAGTAAAAAAAAATGTAGTTTTTTTTTTCAAAATTGTCGCTCCTTTTTTTTTTTTCTCGTATATAGCGCAAAAAATAAAAAACACAGAGGTGACCAAATACCACCAAAAGAAAGCTCTATTTGTGGGGGGGAAAAAAATTATTAACATTGATTTTATTTGGTTACAGCATCGCACGTCTGCGCAATTGTCAGTTAAAGCGACGCAGTGCCGTATCGCAAAAAATTTCCTGGTCAGGAAGGGGGTAAATCCTTCCGGGGGCCGAAGTGCTTAAACGACCTCTAATCTCCCAAACTAGGATTGTGGGTAGGAGTAGAATGTTTTCAGTCTAGACTAGGGGCTCCTGGTTGTGACTATTTTGTACGATCGCCTATATAATGCAAAATCTTAAAATTGCTTGAGGGAAGCTCCTAAAGAAAACTGCGCTATGACAAAACACGCGACAATCTCATTGTAAAACCGCGCCGTGTATCCTCCGCATCTGAGGCAGCAGCACAGCGGGGCTAATGTGGCCGCTCTAATGTTTGTTTGTATAAATCAGAATACAATTATTAAACATAAATAATGTACCAGCAAGGTGAAATCTATTTACATACAAAATTGGAGTTTTATGACATTCAGCATAGTTCCTGGGAAGCAGATGGTTGGCTTCACGTGTCAAGGAAATCGCTAGCTGCGTTATTAATTGAAGTCGCATATATAACTGCTATACAAGCAACTTGCAAGCTCCTGTTACCGGAAAACTGCCCTTCTGTGACAGTTATGAATTTCTAAAACAGCCAAAAATATTCAGTTTGCTTCTTTTCAAAAATGTGGACAGTAAGCCTGTAGAAAGTTATTGCAGAGTCCTTACCCCCCCCCCCCCCCCCCCCCTCCCACCCCCCCCCCCCCCCCCCCTTCTTCTTCTGCAACCCACTAGCTCCCCCTGGAGTCTGCACAGGGGTCAGAGGACAAGCTGCAGAAGTTGTTTTGTTTACTTCTAAGTACATGGCCGAGGGAACAAAGTGTTTCTCGTAGCAACACAAAGGCTGTCTGTGCGATTGAAGTAAAGGCAGAACAAGACTGACATTTACCCTCTGCCTGGAATTGTCTTGCAGCGCTCATTTCCAGGAGAATAATGTCTAGATTTCGCTAAGCAGAAGAAGTGCGCTAGAACTCCGATACCAGATAAAGACAGGAGCATCATGGGTAACTATTGTGCTGTCTATGACCTCCTAAAATGTGAATCATGGAGGCAGTGCCGGGACAAGCTCATCTAGAGCTCAGAGCGTACATGCCAAACTGCGCACCCCCCCCCCCCCAAGATGTATGAGCATTGTGTGTCCGCAAAGATCCCCCCCCAAGATGTATGAGCATTGTGTGTCCGCAAAGATCCCCCCCCAAGATGTATGAGCATTGTGTGTCAGCATAGATCCCCCCAAGATGTATGAGCATTGTGAGTTTATTCAGCATGAATTGGAGTTTAGTTATGTAGCATGAGGCTGTATATTCTGCAATATTAAAATTTTTGGAAAGCATGCACTGCATTGATGCATTCTAAAAAATTTCACAGTAACCATGCGATAAAACCAAGACCTAGAATATTCCTTTATCCCATTGTTTTTCAAATCTATTTACACTATAAACTGTGTTATTATGTTTGAAGAGAAATGCATCTGTACCAGGATCTAAGTGTGAGGAGGAAGGGAATATTTACTAACCTCGCAGCTTTTTATTCGAAATAGGAAACCTTCATTTTGTTTGCAAATATTAAAGATTCTAACTACCAGCAAGAAGTCCTTACATTTAAAGAGCACCTGTCATTTCAGATCCATCATGGCAGCGCCTGTCAGCGGGCATCCACTCACCTGCTGCTGCCACGTCCCTCACCTTGTTGTGTCACTGCCGCATCACCAGCCATCCTATTAAAGTGAATGGGACTGTCGCTGAGTCAACAGCGGGTCAGAGGAGGAGCCGCAACGGGACAGAGATGACAGCTACTCTTTAACCACTTAAGCCCTGAACCAATTTGCAGCCAAAGGACCAGGCCCCTTTTTGCGATTCGGCACTGTGTCGCTTTAGGCCCCATGCACACGAGACGCAGATGCAAACTCTGCTGAACGCATGTTTTAAAAAGCAGAAACCTGCTTTTAAAAACGCGGGTTTTGCTGTGTTTTCATGCCGCGTTTAGTCGCGTTTGCGTATATAAGCATTTGTAAAGATAACATCATATGCTCCCCAAGCTCAGAAAGCATGTATTATTAACTATTTCTGCAATTTTGATCAGAGTGAGCAGCAGAGAGAGCAGTTGCACACTTGCATTTGCCTCTCTTTCTGTGTTTTTTTTTTTGGAAATGGATCCCATATTGAATATATGTCAGAAATTGCTCCTGATGTTGCTCTTGATGAGGCAGCAACGTCGTTGCAAATTTGCATGAGAGGTCCAGAGTCAGAGCTCGTCGATATTGGATATTTCACAAACATGTTGGCATCAGTGAGTATATATGCTCTATGAACTATCTAAAGTAATTACGACATTTTAAACCAATTTTTCTAGTATTTTTTATAGTTTACCATCATATTTCTGAGTTTTCTGGTCCAAAAAATTGGGTTCCTTTTAAAAAGGCGTATAAACGCAAACGCGGCTTAACGCAGGTGCCTGCGTTTAGCTGCGTTTTGCGTCTGAAACGTGGAAAAGCAAAGTGTCTGAACGCATTTTTTTGCTTCTGGAAAAACGAGGTTAAACGCAATGCATAAAAACGGGAAAAAACGAGACTGTGTACATGGACACATAGGATAACATTGCATGCGTTCAGGTGCAGTTGAAAAAAGTGTCCAACTGCCTCTGAACGCGCGTTTAACAGCGTCTCGCGTGCATGGGGCCTTAACTGACAATTGCGCGTTCGTGCGACGTGGCTCCCAAACAAAATTAGCATCCTTATTTTCCAACAAATAGAGCTTTCTTTTGGTGGTATTTGATCGCCTCTGCGGTTTTTTATTTTTTTGCGCTATAAACAAAAATAGAGCGAAAATTTTGAAAAAAATGCAATATTTTTAACTTTTTGCTATAATAAATATCCCCCATAAAATATATAAAAAAACATATTTTTTCCTCAGGTTTAGGCCGACACGTATTCTTCTACATATTTTTGGTTGGTTTGCGCAAAAGTTATAGCGTTTACAAAATAGGGGATAGTTTATAGCATTTTTATTAATATTTTTTTTTTTTTACTAGTAATGGTGGCGATCAACGATTTTTATTGTGACTGCGACATTATGGCGGACACATCGGACATTTTTGACACATTTTTGGGACCACGGTCATTTGTACAGCAATCAGTGCTATTTAAATGCACTGATTCCTGTGTAAATGACACTGGCAGTGAAGGGGTTAACCACTAGAGTGCGGGGAGGGGTTAAGTGTGACCTGTGTGTTTTTTTTTTTACTGTAGGGGGGCGTGGCTTGGCGTGTGACATCACTGATCGTCTTTCCCTATGACAGGGAACAGACGATCAGTGACAGCCTCACTAGGAAGCACGGGGAGAGGTTTGTTTACACTTACCTCTCCCCGTTCTTCAGCTCTGTGACCCGATCATGGGACACCAGCGGCGATCGGGTCCGCGGGTCCTGCCGCCACGGAGCTCAGGACGGGTCGCGAGCGCGCCGCCGGTGGCGCGCGCGACCCACAGCTCAGCTCTTAAAGAGCGACGTACCTGTACGTTGATGTGTCCAGCCGCGCCATTCTGCCGACGTAAATGTGCAGGAGGCGGTTAAAAATAAGTGTTTTTTTCTTGTTAAAAAAAAAATAAGTGGTTAAAAATTATGATTTAAAATCGAGTTGATTTAAAACGAGCCTTTTTACTAGTGATTTAAATCATGATTAAAATCGACTTGATTTAAATCAAATCCACCCCGGGTTAAGTACTCAATTTCTTCATTTGAAAAACATTCTTTAAATAGCCCCATGTTGATATTTCCCTGAACTTGCCAACACTTTTTTTTCTTTATTTTTATGACTTTTAGATTAGTCACATTTCTCTGATGTCTAATTCTCCAAGACCCGTGCTATATTTAGAGGGGATTATATATCAGAGCACATAAATGCTAATCAACAAACAAGATTTGGTGAGCTTTAATGAGTTGCGTTCTAATTTTCTAAATCCATAGTGGTCACATATCACAGGAAAGGCTTGAAACCTTTTCCATCCAGATGAACAAGTCTTTTCTCTCTCTTCCAGAATGTGTCTAATTAATGGATTACCTAGTTTTGCCACTCAAAAGAACCACTGCAGCATTAATCATTGTAACCCAATTTTCCTGCTAATGAGGATTACTTAATAAACCTTGGATCTTGTGGCGGTGCTGGGGGCTTTGGGAGACTGGGGATGTGTGCGTTTACAAAACAAGTAAAGTTATTCCTTGAGAAGGATGAAAAGGCCGTAGGCAGGAGGACTGTGCGAGAACCCACTGCAACCGAGTCCAATAAACCAAAAGCTGATTGGCTATGAAACACTCGTTGACATGGGATGATCGTATCGAGAAAGGATTGTATGTTTTTGGGTATCTTGCAGCCACTGCAACACACAAAGGCAACAATCAGGGCTCTATAAATGTACAACAATCACTGTGATAGTACATTAAAGTGTAAGCTCTTCTGGTGCACAGACGGATGTGACTGGCTCAGTGTTCTCTGTATACAGCACTGCAACATATCTCAGATCTATATAAACATAACAGTGGGTGATTGAGGTGAGGACATTAGAGTGTAAGCTCCTCTGGTGCAAAGACTATGTGAATGGTTCAGTGTTCTTTGTACAGTGTTGCAGAATACAGTATGTCAGAGATAAACAATATTAAGTATACTAATGTATGACTGTGGTGGTGACATTATAATGTACTCTTCTCTTGTACAGAGACTGATGTGATAGGTTCAGTGTTCTCTGTACAGCACTGCAGAATATATCAGAGCTATATACAGTAAATGTATAATAATTGTGTGCTCCTAAAGCGCCCCTGCCCATTGAAATCAATGGGCAGCGCCGCCGAAGTGGTGCTGCTGCGGCACTTTGCGGGCGCTTTTAACCCTTTTTCGGCCGTTAGCGGGGGTCAAAAGCACCGCAAAAATGCTGGTAAAGCATCGCTAAAAATAGCGGTGCTTTACCACCAATGCCTGCCTGGCCCAGTGTGAAAGTGCCCTAAGCTACTCTATGCAGAGACCGATGTGAATAGCTCAGTGTTCTTTGTACAGCACTGCAAAATATGTCAGTGCTATATAGATGTATAAGTACAAAATATACATCTGTATAAACAGTTTGGTTCTTTAGACCCAACTATGCCTATAGTTATAAATAGTGAAGTCTAGTATTTAACAGTTTTTTGATCCCAGGAATCTATTACGCTTGGTACCAGAAGGGAAAGTGCTTCCTAATTTGCACCTTTTGGATCTGTGTAGGTGTGCGCACAGGGTGTGCCAGGTGTGCCTGGGCACACCCTAATCACCCTGTGTGGTGCAGACTCCCCTTGTTTAAACCCCTGATATTTCACCAAAGCCCTAATGAGGCGCCTAAAAAACATTGTGAAAAATAATGTATAAAATAAAATTGTAAAAAATAAAACAAAAATTCCCTGGCCCCAAAAATAGCAGCATTCGCGGATGACCTGCTTTTCTTTATCTCCAACCCCCTGGTCTCCATACCTAACCTGTTGGCGGAATTACAGAAATACGGGACGCTGTCCTTCTTTAAGATTAATTTCCAAAAGTCGGAAGCCCTAAATATAACCATGCCTGCTACCTTATATAACCTGTTACGCTCAGACTTCCCCTTTAAATGGGCGAGCTCTCACATCAAATACCTAGGCATTCGCCTACCAAGTAGGATAGAGGAGATTTTCTCCCTAAATTTCCCCCCCCTGTTGTCGGACATCAAAAAGGATCTTCAGAAGTGGCAAACGGGTATGTTTTCGTGGTTTGGAAGGTGCAGTATAGTGAAAATGAACGTTTTGCCCAGACTTCTATACCACCTTCAAGCTCTCCCGATCAGGATCCCGAAAGCTTTTCTTAGAGCGGCAAACCGAGCACTTGTTGGGTTTATCTGGGCTCAGAAACCCCCGCGGCTTGCTCAGTCAATTCTGCGTCTTCCTAAGGCGTTCGGGGGCATGGCATTACCAGATGTGTCATATTACCACGCGGCATGCCATCTGACGAGAGTCGTCGACATGGCCCACTGAAACAATGGATTCAAATAGAACGTCTTCTCTCTGGGGCGGACTTAGAGGGCTTAATCTGGTGCCAGAAGAATCAGCCACACAGTGTGACGTCACACCCAACGGTAGGGGAAACATGGCGAATGGGCCAAAAAATACTGCGTGAACACCCGACCGCCCCCACGCCTTCACCACTCACCCCGATAACTGGGAACCCTAGCTTTAACCCGGGTCTGGCTGATCCCAGATTCCAGGAACTGAAGGGGAGTGGTCGAGGCCAACTCCGCCACTTTACCAATGGGGGAGCATGGATGTCGAGGGAACATATCATGGTTGATCCTCTCCTAGCTAACCTATCCTTTTGGCATAAAATCCAACTTGCCCACTTCATCCGATCACAGCCCCCTCCGGAGCTTTTCTCTAGAGCTCTGACAGCTTTCGAGCTCCTTTGTTCAGAACAAGAACCAATGCGCCATGGCATCTCGCTAACATACCAGTTGCTTATCACGCCCCCTGGGGGGTATAGACCCAACTATATAGCCAAGTGGGAGCGGGACCTGGGAATACAGCTAACCGACAGACAGATAGATAGGATAATCTTTTTCACGTATAAAACGTCGATCTGTGCCAACCAACAAGAAGCAGGGTTTAAAGTTCTGACACAATGGTACTACACACCAGCCAAATTGCACAGGATGTTTCCCCAGAGCTCAGAACTTTGCTGGAGATGTGGGGAAGAGGTGGGATCTCTCCTACACGTCTTCTGGTCCTGTAGGCTCTTGACACCCTTCTGGACAGAGGTCCACTGTGTAACACAGAAGTTCACGGACCGGGTGCTGCCCCTGACCCCCGAGTTTTTCTTGCTACACCATCACGAAATCCCTAACAAGACGTACAGGAAATCAATCTTGCCCTTGCTGTCCACGGCAGCAAAGAGTTGCATCTCCTTGTTCTGGAAGCCGTCGGAGCCTCCGGGTGTTGCGGTATGGCTTAAGAGGGTAGCAGATATCCATAGAATGGAGGATCTTGTGGCTACAGAAAGGGGACTCCGAGAACAATTTCTCAAGAAGTGGTTCTTCTGGCTCGAATTCTATTACTCTGAGGAGTATGCAGGGCTGACCTTGTCAGTGCCTAGTGTCTAGGTATCCCGGACTACAACACATAGATTCCGATGTTGGGTTTGGAGGAGGGGGGTCCCTCCCCCCCTCTTTCTCTGTTTTTCTTTTCTTACCTTTCCTCTTTTTCTCCTTCCTTCTCTCTTCCCTTGGTCCTCTCCCCCCCTTCCCCGCTCCCCTCAGCTGTGCCTCCTCCACCTATTCCCAGACTCTAACCGCCCCTTCCTGTTATCTGCATACATGAAGAGTACGCTTGAACCAAGGCGAGGGGGGGGGTGGCCCAGTGGTCACCCACCCACGAGGACTACTCATCTCGAAAGGGGGCCGCGCATGAGGGGGTGGGGAGGAATGTAGTGAAAGAATAAAATAGATATTTACGACTGACACAGCACACAGTGCGTTACCTATTATAAAGTTATAGCAGCGTGACCATGGTTGGGGTATAGACACCCATAATATTATGACACCAACTGCTTGTTTGGATATGCGAATGTGACTGTATCTGCAACACCTATATCGCTCACTGTGTTCCATGTATATCATATGTTTGATGATTGTACCTTGTTGTAATGCAAAATAAAGAGTTTATAAAAAATAAATAAAACAAAAATAAAAACGACAGACACCATCCACTGCCCTACTGACACCAATCTCTGCCCTAATGACACTGTCCACTGCTCTACTGATATGTCAGTGTGTGTATATTTGTGATATATATATATATATATTAGGGCTGCGGAAATTAACGATTAATTGTTAGATTAATCGTTGATTTCTTTGATCGATCAAAATAATTTTGATCGAGGACGATCCGCGGAGTGAGCTCCGCGGTCTCGCCCATAGGTAAGGCCGCGGCCTAGCTCCAGAGCCGCGGCCATCTTGGTCCACCCGACGACGAATTAGTAGCGGCACCCTGAAGTCATCATCGCCCGCCTGCTTGTGCCGTCTACTCGGAGGACGGACGGGTCTGCCTGCTGTCTATTCCGGACACAGCAGACAATACTGAGTATTAAGGTATGGGGGAGGTGTGGGGACATGTGGACAGTACAGTATGGGGGGGGGGGGGGGACATGTGGACAGTACAGTATGAGGGAAAATTTTTTTGGAAAAAACTGTATGTGCGTTATAATCAAAATTAGTCGATTAATTGATTTAAAAAAAAATTGATTAATCAAACACAAACATTTTAATCAGTAACAGCCCTAATATATATATATATATATATATATATATATATATATATATATATATATATATATATTGCACAATCTGGCTTTTTTTTTTTCTGGCTTTTTAGGGACAAGAAAGGACCAGATCACTATTCCTATGTACACAGAGTTCTGTGTGTTTGTGTAAAATATATACAATATATCTATCATGTGTGTTTGAGCTTCTGTTTGGGGTGCACACCCTAATGCTACGGCTGCGCACACCTATGATGTCTCTATATTGTATAAAGCAAAGGTTTCCACCAACCCCTCATCTTTGTATGCATGTATCATTTGTGTCTGTATAATGTGCAAAAGGTGAATGGACTTAAATGTCTTTTGACCTTTTTCTATTTTGTCATGAAAAACATAACGATCGAAGTATACTCGTACATTGTATAAACCATACAATTGTTTTCATCAAAAACCCAATCATGAAACTACAAAGCACTAAATGTCTCTGAAAAGATTACATCTAAGTTTATTATTCATTTCAGGAGTGGTGGACTTCGGAAGCGAGAAGCCAACAGCGCTAAAACATTTTTTACACTAATAACATGTTAGTGCCGAAGTATATTGCCTTATTAAATACAATTAGTAATGAATCTGGATTGTTTAGATCTGAAACCACAATAAAATATGTGTTGCAACATTTTATGGTCAAATAAAATTTGATTGAAAAATTTTAACATGAGCAATTCTATAGCTTGAATTGTTTTCACGTCAAAGCCTTGAAATTTTGAATTTCTAATCTGTTATTATAGCTGTCATAATATTCTCATTAATTGAAAGGCTTGCTGAATAAATTGGCTGTTTTCCCTTACACATGAGGGGGATTGTTATAGTTAGCTGCTGGTACCAGATGTCTTGCCTTCTCTAGGGGCAATTTACTGTAAAGCCGCTGGAAAAAATGAAAGTGTTTGTGTTGCCTCTAGCAACCATTCCGATGGCAGTTGTTTAGTGTACAAACTATCCTAGCTTTGCAGAGATATTTGGGGGGGGGGGGGGAATAGACAGGTTCTGACAACTTAGCTTCGACTGTAGCTCCCCATGAAAACTATTGCCAAAGTCCAAAATAAATGTATTTTAATAAAAAGTTCAAGCAGAGTCCTCGTACAATTGCCAGCATGCTTTTGGGGTTCCATGGTGGCTCCATTAATTAGGGCTTGATAAATAGATGAACTATCAAAGGAATTAACTTTTGTGTACTGGGTTCACAGAGTCCTTAATAAAGCAGCATCTGCAACAAATGGTGACTAAAGCAGTCTAGCCTCTGTCTCTTTCTTTATGCAAGTAACTGAAGGCATTGCTACTTTCCTGGCTTCAATTTTCTTCCTCCGAGTACACTCTTATGCCCTGTACACACGGTCGGATTTTCAGACGGAAAATGTTCGATGGGAGCTTTTTGTCAGAAATTCCGACCGTGTGTAGGCTCCATAGGACATGTTTCATCGGAATTTCCGACACCCAAAATTTGAGATCTGGATCTCAAATTTCCCGACAACAAAATCCGTGGCGATCGGAGGGAATCATCCGGAGATCCCGCCCCTTGTGACGTCACAGACCCATCATGTCCTGTGTGGTGACGTCACAAGGGGGCAGGGTCTCGGAATGACGTCACATGCCCCATAGTTAGCAGACAGATCGGCGGGGAGCAGATATTACAGAATGGCTGGAGCAAGACTGAATTCAGTATATTGTAATCTGGACACTGAGATTCTGCAGAAACATGCTACTTTATATAATTAGTGAAGTGCTGCATGCCCATGTGATCTTTTTATTTGCAATAGGTACCCTTTAATAAATACCCTTCAGAACACCTTATGATAAGTACCTATGAACAAATCTTACATTAAAGCTTATCTATGGCCAAAATGTAAAATCATATACAGTATTCATATTCATATTGTGTTTCAATTGTTTACAGTCTACTCCTATTAGTCTGAATGCTCTTGAAGTTTGTAAACTTACTTTGTAAAGATCCCTACACATTTACCTTGAATATTGTGACATATTTTCCCTATGCCCGCTTGATAGGCATTGCTGTGTCCCAGAAATCACAGAGCCTGCCTTCTGGACTACAGAGGTGCTAAGGAGGCAGAGTCAGTACAGGAATCACAGGTTGCAGGCATCAAGGTATCATGGGATATGTAGTCCTTGGAAATAGAAAGTAAACAGCAGAGGAGAAGCTGCAAAGCATGCAGGGAATCCAATAAGCTGTTGGAAGGGACAGCCAGCAGACAGGCGGCATTCACAACATGAAAGGATATTTTAACTTAGCTTTTATTGGCTTGGCAAAACTATTGTTTGTATTACTTGTACAATGCAATGCTAATGTTATAAAATGAAAGTGTATGCTGTGACCATAGTTTTCTTTTAAGTTCCTATGATCTGCAAGACCCACATTAGCCACTTATATGGGGACTCAGTTCCAGTTACTTATGCTGGGTAACTGGGAGACATCAGCCAGTTAAAAAAAAAAAAAACGTCCGACAATCGGCCTGTGTGTATGCCACTCTGTCCAAGAGAAGCTGGCTGTTTGGTCGGCTTCTGCATAGCTCCTGTCTCTTATTTCAAGGGACTGTCCCTCATTCAGGACAAAGTCCCTCTGTCCCTCTTTTCTCCTCATTTGTCCCTCATTTTGGTCTGATCTATATAGTTGTGAATAAAACGCACTACTTTATCTATCAAAAACTGTTTCCCAGTGCTAAACCTTTCTTCCAATGTCTAAATTGCTGCATTCGTAAATTCCAAAAGCCAATAAAAAGGAATAGTAGTGGTAAAAAAAAAGCACTTGTGGGTTTAACCAATCATTTTATTTTTCCGGATTCTCATTTTAAGGAGGCGTGGCAGTGGGTGTGTCCTATGCCTACAAACGTTTGCTAATAGGTGTCTCTCATTCCCATCTCACAAAGTTGGGACATATGCTTCTGTCGGATGAGAATGCTGGAAAACCAGCAGCCGACCGACTTCCGATCGGTGTTCTCAGCCAATGGCAGAGAGCGCTGATCGGAGTCTTCTGGCGAGGGGGGGGGGGGGCTGGGACAGGGTTGAACGGGGAAAAAAAAAAAAACTCATAGTGTGTACCAGGCTTTAGTCCCAAAAGTCACCAGAACTTTCGTGCTGACATACAATTACATCATTAGGAACAAACACCATACAGGCTCATGAAATATCTTTACCAAGCAGCTGCAGAATTTATTTTTAAAACATTGACTTTAGTAAGTTCAATATTGATGTGACACATCTTCTCCTTTTTGTTTTCCCAACAGTTCCCCCTGATGATCCGGTAATTATTGGTGGTCCGATAATAAGCCTACGTGCCGGAGACCCGCTGAATTTAAGCTGTCATGCAGACAACGCCAAACCAGCAGCGACCATAATCTGGATGAAGGACAGCGATGTGCTGAACGGGGCCACATACTCCAAGGTCAGCATTTTCACAAGCTGTGTGCTGAAGTTTTGCTGCTGCCGAGAGGGGCGCTCAGGGCAGCACATCAGCGCAGGGGTAGGGGGAGCTGCCGCTGCTCTCATTGTCCTCATCTTTGTTATATCTTCATTATCCAAGAATTTAGGGGAAGTGATTTTCTCAGGGGTAAAGCTCTGCAATTCAAGGCAGCTTTATATGATCAGGAGAGGTATATCTGAACATTTTGTTCTGTCAGACTGTGCACGGATTTAGATCTTGTTCTTTTTGGATTAAGCTGAACCTGTCTCTAGAGTATAACCTAACATTAAAATCGACATCAGTTGGTATAATGTGCAAGTAGATACCTCTACATGTCAAAATTTTGCCCTTAGCAAAAAAACAAATCAAAACCAAAACTCACATTACCCTAAATGACCCATTGAGGGTTGCCATTACAAATCATAGGGCTACCTGACAGGGCACTGTACAGTCTACCAGACAGGCACTGCCCCCCCTCTGCCCCCTATAGCTATATGGTCAGTTGGTCACAGGGATCAGCTAAGAGTGAAAGTGTTGTTGAACTATTGATTTAACTTACCTTTCTGCACTCAACACAGCAGGAAGAGTTGCCAGGAACATTACATACAGAGAAAGGATAATCTGGGGTATGAATGCTTCATCACATCCCAAGCTCTTTCCTCACTCAGCTCCATCAGCCCTTGATGCTCCTGAACCAGAAGTTTATTGCCTATCATTAATAGGGTGGAATAAGGACAGCCACTCACAGACTCATCCTGCTTCCAAGCCAAACCTGGGTGCCCCTGCTGACCCCATTAGGCCCAAGCCTGGTACAGGAGTACTGTCTGTACCCCCCCATCAGCATTGCTGCCAGCATCTCACAGTGCAAGGTGGGAACCAAAGTAACCCATAGACAGGCAAGCACATTGCATGTGACAGAGCTTTCTTTGCCTTGTCATGCACATGGGTTTATTTCCCAAAGACAGGGGTCTCCAAACTTTTCCAACAAAGGGCCAGTTCATAGGCCTTCAAACTTCAAAGGGAGGGGGGAGGGGGATATTGTGGCCAGTGGGGGTAGAAATAGTCCTGGGCCCATCATCAGTAAAAATAAACATAACCTCAGGCTTGGTGGTTCGTAGGAGGAGGAGTAGTGCCCTATCATTGGTATTAGTGTAAAGAATATACGAGAGTTGCATCATTTTTTGTTATTCATTTAGTATATTAAGTTTAGAATCACTTATGGGTGTTGGCCAGCAACTTTTCTAGCAGAAGTTTTTGTACATATCTTTGTTGTGGTTCATACATTATTGGATTGCGCAGGTTGATTATTGGTACACTGTGTAAAGAATATCACCCCATCGCTGGTATCGGTGGAAGAAACAGTTCCCCATAGTTGGTGTCAGTGGGAGGAATAGTGTCCCATCGTTGGTGTCAGTGGGAGGAATAGTGTCACATCGATGGTGACAGTGGGAGGAATAGTGTCACATTGTTGGTGTCAGTAGGAGGAGTAGTGTCACATCGTTGGTGTCAGTGGGAGGAGTAGTGCCTCATCATTGGTGTCAGTGGGAGGAATAGTGTCCCATCATTAATAATTGTGGGAGGAATTATGCCCCACTTCTGGTGTCAGTGGAAGAAACGGGGCCCCGGTGTTGGTGTCAGTGGGAGGAATAGTGCCCCAAGGGCCATATAAAGGCTAGCAAAATGCTGCATCCGGTCCTCTGGGTGGAGTTTGGAGACCACTGCCCTAAGACAAGGTTCGGGGCAAGTAAAAATTATTATTTTAGTAACCTGTTTATTTGTTTCTGTTGTATTTTTCATACCACATAAAAACAAATGCACATATCTACATATAATAAAGGAAACAAAGCTGTATCTGGGCCAAACGTAAAGTAAAAAGGATGAAAGATAACTGCACTGCTTTGGAGGGGATGACTCCAACCCAACATTTTATGCAATTTTTCTGTTAATCACATCCATCACTATCCAGATTGTACTTGCATTATAAGTCCTAAAGAAAGGGGTCTTTTGACTCTCCTGGAATGCATTTATCTTTTTTTTATTCAATGCAAACAACAAATAATTTGATCTGTAAAGAAATTATTTCTTTTGCACTCTTTCTTAGGCTTTACCTTAATTTTTTATATTTTTTTGCTGTCTGAATTTACATTGGTGAGATTTTAACTTTACTTCCTGTTCTAGTGACACAGCAGGAACATAAGCTGAAGTGCGGCTAAATTGTGGCTTTGACATACATCAGTAGGACAGATGTCCCCGCTGGGAGATTGTTCCTCGCCTGCTGTTCTTGTGACAGCTGTCAGCAGTTGAATTTCTTCTCACTTTCTGCCCTTTTATGTCTCATCAGCGATACAGAAAGCAATAAGAAATTGATAGATGTTCTAATCCTCCCCTATTCTGTTCTAAACTATAATAAAAAGAAATAATCTCGTACTAAGTTTCTATTTAATATGAACCTGTCAGATCCTAAACATTGGGGGTTTATTTACTAAAGGCAAATCCACTTTGCGCTGCAAGTGCACTTGGAAGTGCAGTCACTGTAGATAGATCAGAGGGGGACATGCAAAACAACATTTTTGCTTGTACATGATTGGATAATACAATCAGCAGAGCTTCCCCTCCTTTCAGATCTCCCCCTCAGATTTACAGCCAGTGCACTTGTAGTGCAGAGTGGATTTGCCTTTAGTAAATCAATCCCATTGTCTACACTAACAGTAGTGTTGAAATACAACAACTTGTGGTCCCAGAAATGACCTGTGTTAGTCTAAAGTCAATTAAAGATTAACTCCAGGTACAAACACTTTTATTTAACTATATGCTTAGTAACCACAATGGATATCAATTTACTTTGTGTGCACCAAAAAATAGATACTACCTTGTAAAAGTAGCAGTGATTCCATCACTGTGCTGTACATAGCCTGTGCAAAGAGCAGAGCTGTGGGAGAAGCCCAATATCACCACTAACTACAGGCTGAATACAGAAAATTACAGGAAGGGGTGGAGTCAAGACCAGTCGCCCTGTACAAAAAGAGGGGGGCAGCAGTGACTGGTCTGTATTACAGCCTTAATGGAGGGAATGCATTAAGGTAAAATAAAAAAAATTGTGATCACTTTGTCAGCTATGCAAGTGTTTATTTGCTGGCTCCAGAGTGGGGTGCAAAGGGCTAAAAACAGGCAGCTTTGAACACTACAGTTGGAGGTCTCTGGACCGTCGGGAGAAGTGGATCATCCAAATCCAAGAATTCTTTAAATCTCAGATGTTAAATAAATAGTAAAGACATCTGCTAGATATGAAATCTGGAGTAAACCTTGGTTAAAGTAAGGTTTTACGAATTACATAAAGAATGGTTGACTACAGTTTGTAGCACAGTTTAAAGTTATAGTCACTGCCTACTGGCATATTGTTTTTGGCACAGTCAGTTTAAGCTTAATGCCTATGGCAAACTGCTCTTCACTGCAGAATATTTTTGCACTTTCTAACCATATACCGTATATACTCGAGTATAAGCCGTGTTTTTCAGGAAAAAATTTTTGTGCTGAAAGTGCCCCCCTCGGCTTATACTCGAGTCAAGCATTTTTCTGCAGCAGAGAATTACATTTTCCGACCCGAATTTGGGGCCCCCGTATCTCGGGGCCACTTGGTGCTAGGAACCTTTGGTGTACAAACCCAGTGGAACCAACACTACAACATATCCAAATTTGGGGTCCCTAGCATCAAGCGGCCCCCCGAGATACGGGGCCCCAAAGTTGGTCAACTGTGTCCATCTGCAGCAATGTCATTTCGGGACCCTTTGGGTCCAGAGACCCCAAATTTTGGCTGCAGCTAGGGGGCATCTAGGAACCCTTAACTACCGAGTTTGAAGTTCAGGGGACCTATGGCTGCAAATGGGCACAGTGAGGCTGCAAATGGGCATTGTTGACCCTCTTTTCCACTTACAGTAGCTGCGCATTTCTCACCCTAGGCTTCTACTCGAGTCAATACGTTTTCCCATTTTTTTTGTGGTAAAATTAGGTGCCTCGGCTTATATTTGGGTCGGCTTATACTCGAGTATATACGGTAAGTCCTTTGTCTCACATGCTCCTTTCCAGCAACCAAACAGTAATCTTAGTGGGGAAAGCATGCCCTAAATGCCTTGTTTTACAGCTGCTCCATCTTTCTGGCTTTTACAACCTCTATTTTGTCACTCATGTGGCTGTAGATTTTGTAATAATATTTCCTTCTGTGTATTTGCTCCCAGCAAGCTGATTCCATAATCCCTGCGGCCAAAGCAAACAGGTAATTAAAAATGCCTGCTTAAAATGCAGGCCAAAGCTTTGCCTGTTCCTTCCTGGAACGCTATGTGGCTCACTGCGCTCTATGGTGGCGCCATTGAACCAAGAGAATGAGAGGAAATTGAAAGCTTTTGCATGCATTTAGCATATCATTACGTTTCTCACATATCTATTGTGCCTGAAAAAATGCCACAATAGGGGAAAAGAAATGAATTCAGTTCCTCTGGAGAGGAAAAAGTAACATTCATAGGAATATTTCAATAACCCAGATTTAAATATTCAGCCCTTTCATGGTTTTCTGTGTAGGCTTGCCACAATAGCATGGTATAATTTAGAGGAGAACATGACAGCGATGATGCAGGGGATTAGGGAGCTGCGGGGTTGCAGAGGGCTACAAGTATAACATAGACACTGTTACAGGTTATAAAGAAACACCCGGGACAAGTCTGCAGAAACAATGTCACCTCAAGGTGAAGAGTGAAGAGGTTTTGGTGATCAGATTACCGGAGTTGTGACAGGGTGAGAGGTCTGCTGGGAACACAATCCACACAGCGGGTTCCTTGCCGACATTCTCCATCTTCTACTTCTTCAAGCATGCAGGTGTCGGGGAAAATTAGAAGCTTCTTTGTAAATCTCTGTACTGTGAGCAAGATGCTAGGGTGCCCAGATTGCATTCGCTTTCATGTCTTAGTACCGACTTTTAATGAAACATGCACCGTTTCTTATGTTATAGTCAGGAAGGAAGACACGCTCGGCTCTGTATGCAACTTCTTTTATACTTCAGAAGTTCTCTGAAGACTGTGGGGCCTAATTAAATATCCCATCAAAGTAATTGCTTCTATTGACCCCACTTCATTGTATTTTGCTGCTAATTTTTTCTCTGATTTATAAGAGTTTGAAGTGGAAACTCCAGCCTCAAACTATAGGCAAATCTAAAAAAATCAACATTTAATCCAGTAATGCATTCTTTAAAACAAAAATATTGAATGGCTATAAAAAAAATAGCTGGGTTCAGTACTGGAGTCTAAAATACAAGCATTATTGAAAAGGGAAAAGTATAACTGTATTCCAAAAATAATGAAAACATACAGTATATGCCATGTGTGAAGGTGCTTTCAATTTTCCAGGACATGGTATAGCTAGTAATGATTAGTCACATCCAGCTAGACTTATTTCGTAATGTTAAAGAAGTTTGTTTTACTGCTCTTCTAAGCAGCTTCCTCAGTTAAAAATTTGTCTTAGGAACATACCTGGGCATTTACACGGACAACGTAATTTAACCACCATAGTGTCTGTCAAGATAGAAGTTTTTCCAATAACTTGTTGGGAGGTGTGTAGGATTGAAGAACTGTTTACACTAGAACAGGAGGTGTTCACAGATTTCCACAGCTCCTGTCACTATTAACATCTGCCTTGACACAATGGCACCATGGTCATCAAGGGTCTCCAAACTATGGCCCTCCAGTTGTTCAGGAACTACAATTCCCATCATCCCTAGTCATATTTGTTTATGTCAGAGTTTTACAATGCCTCATGGGACGTGTAGTTCCCCAACAGCTGATGGGCCTTGGTTTGGAGATGCCTGGATAGGGTGTATGAGTTTCCTGTGTGCACATAAATACTGGGGTATGTCCCAAAACTCATTTGAACTGAGAAAACTACTTGGACAAGCAGAATAAGTTCAGGTGAATGGAACTACTACTAGTCATATGTGAGAGGGTTTTTAAGCACATCCTATGCACTATATGGCCAAAGCTTTTTAGACATCTGATCATCACACCTACAATATGGCCAAAAGCATGTGGGCCACCTTTTAATGATTGAGTTCAGTGTTTCCAGTGTTAATGCAATAGCATAAAAATATACTTTAGCCCAGTGGTCCCCAAACGGGGGGATTAATTTGGCATTTGCTTGCCTTTATCTGGCCCTTTGGGGCACTATTCCAACTGACACAAACAAACAATGGGGCACCTTTCCCTCTACTAACACCATCAATAAGGCACTATTCTAATCATTGATATTAGAAATGGGGCATTATTCCTCCAATTGAAACCAATGATAGGGCACTATTCTTCCAACTGATACCAACGATGCGGCAATGATGCTACTTCCCGTAGCCACAGCGTGCCCCCTCTAGAGCCTCAAGGATAGTAAACTGTGTGGAGACCCCTGCTTTGGACAATTGTTCACTTCAAAAACTTTTAACAGTTTTGGGAAGGACCTTTCTATTTCAGAATGACCGTCTCTCTGTGCAAGTGCAGTTCTACTCATTTTCCCCATAACTTGGTGAATGTGGTAAAGCTAAACTTTGTAAAGAATACCCCATTGGGTGCAAGGAAAATGTATTATTTTGCACATAATTATGGAAATCGGCAGAGCTTTAACACATTCACTAAGCAAAGTCTATTTGCCTTTAGTAAATAATCCCCAATTGTATTGGTAAATATTATGCCTCATGCACACTTGGCTCTTCTGAATAGACATGTTTTTTTTCGTTTTTCATTTTTTTTCGTTATTTTCGTTCGTTCGTTTTCGTACGAATGAACGAACGATTCACTAAAAATTTTAACGAATCGTTCGAAACGTACGAATCCGATTAACGAATAATTCAAATCGAACGAATCCGAAAAACAACGAAAATCCGAAAAAAACAAAATTCGAAACAACGCATGTACGAATGAAGAAAATCTGAAAAACTAAAAACAGGAACAACGAAAATGAAAATGAACGAAAAAATTCGTACATTCGTAACTTTTTTTTTTTTTTATTGAATTGGTAATTTTCCGTGTCCCTTACAATGGTGCTGCTTAACGTGCTTCGAATAGATTGAACGAAAAAATTCGTACATTCGTAACTTTTTTTTTTCGATTCGCAACTTTTTTTTTTCGATTCGTAATTTTCCGAGTCTCTTAAAATGTAATAATAGCATACACATTACATAAAATTATGAATTATGCTCCGATTACGAATCTACGAATGTTACGAATGTAGAAATGTACGAATAAATACTAATGCGTCCGAATTTCGAATAAACGAATAAACGAAAATTAAATTAACGAAAACATAACTCTTACGAATATACGAATCCGAACACCGACGACTTACGAATTTACAAATCGTTACGAATCAACGGAAACGGAAAAAACGAAACGAAAATAAACAAATTTTTTTTGGAAACTAAAAAAAACGAAACGAAAATAAACAAATTTTTTTGTTGTGCACATGTCTACTTCTGAATGCTTTTCTCCTGACAGGACCCGCCAATGACCCTTGTTCCCCTCCAGTTAAACCCCCATTTTCTTCTTCCCTCTCACCTCCCCTCCTTCTCCCTTTCACCACCTTTCTTTATAGTACTATTTATGCCTACATATGTCTTAGTAGACAATTGTTCCTGGGACAAGCGTCCCCATCCACAGTCATTTAGGCTTTGCAATTCATAGTTCTTCTTAATTTATCTTTACTTTGATATTCTGATCTTTGTTTTGATCTCCATGATACCTCTCTGTTTGGTCCATGTATGCTTGACATATGTTCATCTGTATTTCTAGAAAAAAAAAATAGGAATTTAAAAAGTGCTTGGGTGTTCATTTATTTCATTGGGCCAAATGCTAATTTGTTCTGGCCATTTAAAAAAATAAATGCTCAAGCGCTAAACTCGTCTAGCTTTTAGGTGCAAGTAGACGCGTTTACACACGTTTAAGTGTGTCAGGCTTTTTACTGGCCAAATGTTCCTCTCCTGAACACAATTTTGGTGCGTTCAGATGTCCTAATCGCCCCTGCCTCTAAACGCCTCTAGAAACCTATGTGTGCATAGACACATAGGGGTTTATTTACTAGAGGCAAATCCACTTTGCACTGCAAGTGCACTTGGAAGTGCAGTCACTGTAGATCTGAGGGGGACATGCAAGGAAAATAAAAAACAGCATTTTAGCTAGCACATGATTGGATGATAAAAATCGGCAGAGCTTCCCCTCGATTTGCAGTGCACTTGTACTACAGAGTGGATTTGCCTTTAGTAAATAAACTCCATAAACTAACATAGAGGGAAGAAAAAAAAAACATCAAACGCCTGTATAATGGGTGTTTGACAGCTGCAATATGAACAAGGCCTTATTCTTCATTATACCACCTCTTTTTCTAATCTCTGTATCTTGTAACGTTGCCGAAAACTCTCACATTAACTAGTTTTACAATGTTTTTTTGTGACCCATTGAGGAAAAGCTCATAGTTCACCATATTTTCTTATAATAAGCAGTGTTACTGGAAGTGGCCTTAATATCCGGTGCTAATGATGGAGTGTCCACTGTTGGATGCTTATTGCCCCACAATATTACACACATAATTTCTCCTATCTGCCTATAAAAGTATTGTATTAAGAAATATATTGGAGACAGATTAGTGTGTTGTCACTAGAGAGGGCCGTACAGGGGACATTATAGAACAGATTTACAGTGTAATTATATCGAATAGATTCAAGGCTGTATTTAGAAACTGCACTGCCACAGGTCCATGTGAATGATGGCATTTTTCTATACAAGTTCCACCTCTTTTTCCCAAATGGAGAAGGAAGAATGACAAAAAAAAATCTCTAACCCTTTTCGATTCTACTGTCCAAGGCCTCCTGGCCTTTATGGACCATACAGCCCGAAACAGAATAATGAATAACTAGCTTGCCATGTTCTGGAAAAAATTGTTGCTGAGCAAGCAAGGCATTTTAGCTCTACCGATTTCAGGCACCATGCTGCTTAAGATATAACTGCTATAACAAAAGGCATTTCTTTTTTTGTTGTTGCTTTACATGCAATAAGGACTGGTTAAACTCATATCCTGTCCTGAAGGCATCCAAGCAGTGACAATAGACACCACACCAATTTTAGCATAATTGCCAAATGTGTTGCATGGCATTATCACTTTTTTTTTTATCACAATTCTCCAAAATGTCTTTGCATGCTGTAGCTTTAAAGTGATTGTAAAGGTAAATAAAAAAAACATCTCCATACTTACCAGATCTGTTCAATGGCCGCAAACCACCTCCTCTTTTCGGGTACCTCGTCAGTGCTCCTGGCCCCTCCTCTCTGTTCAGTGTCCCCATGGGAAGCCGCTGCCCATGGGGGCACTCGTGCTTGCTCACACCCAAGCCCCACTGCTGCGTTCATTGACAGACAGCGGGACTCAGCCCCGCCCCCCACTCCCTCATCACTGGCTTTGATTGAAAGCACTGGGAGCCAATGGATCTCAATTCCCCAGCAAAGCCAGCGAGACCCGGAAGTGAGGAGAGAGAAGAGCTGCAGACGTGCACAGTGCTGGATTGAATGGTAAGTAAAAGGGGGGTAAGGAGGAATGCTGACACCTACAATTTTTACCTTAATGCAAAGAATGCATTAGAGTAAAAAATGTTGACTTTACAACCACTTTAAAGCTGAACGCTAGGTATGATTGTTATAGAATAATTACATTGATTCAGCTTGAAGCAATGACAGTATAGATACGGTATCTCATACTTGAGGGGACGCTGGGGAACCTGACAATCCCTGTAGTACTATTACAGCAAAAGTCAAGATCTTCTGGGTCCTGTTCTGCACACTTACCACAGACTATTACTTGCTCGGTACTGCAGCCTTTCACAGAATGCCTTGTATTTTTTCAGTAAATACAAGGTGTTCTCTGAATGGGTAAGGTGGAGATGAGGGGTCGTGATGTCATGATCTCCACTTCATTCAATCAGAGATCACCTAATATTCACTGAAAAAAATTAAAGTCATTCTGTAAACGGCAATAGTGGTGAGCCCTTGGCACAGGACCCAGATGATCGTGGCGATCACTGTAGTAACGCCAACTTCAACAGTAATTGTCAGCTTCCCAGTGACTCCTCGGGTATGAGATATGCATTAAAGTGGAAGTAAACCCTTTGATTTAAATAGTTAAAAAAAAAATGGCATGCTGGAAATGCTACCTGTCACATTGACTATGCTTTCAACCAAACTGTCAAACCATCCAATGGCTGGTGTCATAACTGATCACATGTGCAGCATCATGGCAGTTGAAGATTGAACAGAGGCCAAGATGGCAGCTTCCTTGGCTGCAAACGATAGGAGGGTTTACTTCCACTTTAAGTAAATATGCAAAAAAGATCATACCTGAAGATCAGCTTTAGCAGCAGGCTTCACCTGAACTCCATCATTCGTCTTCGGAATGGGATGTCCAACAAGCTTATAGAAGTGTGGCGATCAGGTGAGCACAAATTGTTTGTCATATAGTGTATCTTACTGGTTAAATGGTTAATCAGTTAAGGGCTTTTTGGCAATAAAAATGGCATCCCATGCTGGAAAGATAGATTTGTAATCTTAATAGTTTTAACTGCACTCTGAATTATTGATGAATCTATTATCGTAATGATACTTTAGGCCGCCGGGAGAAGGGACCGGGGAACAACAAAACCCTGATATTTTCTTATCATCTGATCAAAGTACTGACAACGCAGACATCAGTGCATCCTTTCTGCCTAATGAGCATGTTCCTGAACAAAGTAGCACTGAGCGGAAGCACCACCTCGGAGCTGGCCCAGAGATATTATTGCTGATGTATATGGAAATATCTGTCTGATATTCTAGTCAGAGTTCAGGGTTTTCTGAAGCTCAGAATTTTTTGGAGAAAAGATGCAAAGGAAAACTTTAGACAAAATATGTATCACAGTTTCTTTGCAAGGCATTCTGTAAAATAATGTTATTAAATATTAAATTTCCATTTTAATCTGCAGCCTGCTTGAGTTTTCTATAACAGAAAATGTAAATGTCTCTTCGTTGCAAGCATGGTCTAAATATTCAGTCTGTAGAAAGGGTGATTTTCCAGAATTCTCACTACTACCCTTATAACTGGAACATTACCCTTCAGGGGTTCACAGAGAGCTTATAGGTAGCCTGTTGCCGCGGGTGTAGCATTCCCACTCACATTTGTGAGATTGTGTGTGTGTGTGTGTGTGTATGTGTGTATGTATATAGATAGATGGATCGATAGATAGATAGATAGATAGATAGATAGATAGATAGATAGATAGATAGATAGATAGATATAGAGAGAGAGAATGAATCATGCGCAAACACCGTCCTGTCAATTAAGCAGCTGAACACTCTAGGCCAAAATATCAAGAACATATAAAAATATTAGTGCAGCGCTAAGCAAATTTATAAAAAAGATAAAAGTTCACAGGAAGCAGGACAATGTAGATCCCAGACAGTGTTGAGCTGTGCCTCACCTCACTGTGTGGACTCCTGATTAAACAGACAGGTCAAACACACATTCCCATACAGGGTAATACAGTGGAACCTCGGATTGCGAGTAATGCGGTTAACGAGCATTTCGCAATATGAGCACTGTATTTTTAAAAATCGTAACTTGGTTTGCAACTGTTGTCTCGGAAAACGAGCACAATTCAGGCCAAAGCGTGTGCAGTACCGCGTTTGGCCTGAGGTGGGGGGGCACCGGAGCTGACCTCGGCAAATCTCTGGAACGGAGTCTTTCCGAGGTTTGCCAAGGTCAGCCGAGGTGTCCTCGGGCCTTTCTGGCCGTTTCTGAGGCTCTCCGGCGCCCCCCTCCACCTCTGGCCGAATGCGGTATTGCATGCCATTGAAGTCAATGCGGAACAAATTATTTTTGTTTCCATTGACTTCAATAGGGAAACTCGCTTTGATATGCGAGTACTTTGGATTACGAGCATACTCCTGGAACGGATTATGCTCGTAATCCGAGGGTTCCTCTGTAATAAGGACCGATGATGCCTGAAAAGGATCTCCTGATGGCTGTATGCCAGAGTCAGCTGGAAGGATAAACTCATGTGCCAACAACTGCTGTATATTGAAACGATCCAGAACTTAAAACACAACTAAAGGTGCAAAAAATGTTAAAACGATATAGTGCTCTCCTGCTGTAGAAGATTTATTCCAATAAAAAAAAGATACTTACAAATCTGGCACTGGCATCCCATGATGTGAAGAGGCGTTTCACTCTCAATCTGGACACAGTAGGTGTATAATAGACAGATGTTGTACGTGGTTTTGTACCTGCTGAAGAAGTCCCTCCTCTTTTTGGGACATAACACGTGCGGGAAGGAGCTAGGTCACGCCACCCGCGGTTATCCTCGCTGATTTTACTTGTATTGAACGTTCATCCACCCGGCACTGGGTCAAAGTGCCAGATTTGTAAGTGTATCTCTTTTATTCAAATAAATATTCTACAGCAGAGAGCACTATATTGTTTTAAATTTTTTTGCATGTTCGTTGTGTTTGGAGTTCTGGATCATTTCAATATACAGCAGTTGTTGGCACATGAGTTTATCCTTCCAGCTGACTCTGGCATACAGCCATCAGGAGATCCTTTTCAGGTATTATCTGTCCTTATTATTACCCTGTATGGGAACGTGTGTTTGACCTGTCTGTTTAATAAGGAGTCCACACAGTGAGGTGAGCGGCTAATATTGTCTGTGGTGTAGACTTTTGCACGGATACAATCACTGGGTAAACTTAGAAGGCACATCTCGACACTGTCTGGGCTCTGTATTGTCCTGCTTCCTATGAACTTTTATTTTTTTTTTATACATTTTCTTAGAGCCCCACTAATGTTTTTATTTTTATATATAACCAAAAGTATTGAGACACCTGCCTTTACACGCACATGAACTTTAATGGCATCCCAGGCTTAGTCCATAGGGTTCCATATTGAGTTGGCCCACCCTTTGCAGCTATAACAGCTTCAACTCTTCTGGGAAGGCTGTCCGCAAGGTTTAAGAGTGTGTGTCTATGGGAATGTTTGACCATGCTTCCAGAGGCGTCAACATACCAAGACATTTTGGACAATTTCATGCTCAAACTTTGTGGGAACAGTTTGGGGATGGCCCCTTCCTGTTCCAACATGACTGAGCACCAGTGCACAAAGCAAGGTCCATAAAGACATGGATGAGCGAGTTTTGTGTGGAGGAACTTGACTGGCCTGCACAGAGTTCTGGCCTCAACCGGACAGAACACCTTTGGGACTGCCTGACCTCACAAATGTGCTTCTGGAAGAATGGTCAAACATTCCCATAGACACACTCCTAAACCTTGTGGACGGCCTTCCCAGAAGAGTTGAAGCTGTTATAGCTCCAAAGGGTGGGCCAACTCAATATTGAACCCTACGGACAATAACTGAATTGCCCATGTGCGTGTAAAGGCAGGCATTCCAATACTTTTGGTAATAGAGAGAGAATCACCTACTAAATGTAGCATAAGGACTCAATAAAAACACAAAGTTGGCAACTCACATTGTTTAGAAGGCAAACAGGCTCATCAATAAAAAAAAAGACAGCTGTTCTGTGTGTGATGTCTCTGTCACTCCGTGTGCTGGCTGGCTCTGTGTATCCAGATAGATGGTGGAAAGACTGCGCCTCAAACTTCTGCCTTCTGGGAACCATGTTGGAATGCATGCTGGTGAAAGTGACATCACGACAGCGGGATGTAATTGCCTACACGTTTTGGAACATACACAGTGCTTTCCCAAGCCAATGTGTTCCTGCGAGGCACCAGTCCCAGCCATCCTCTGGGTATAACGGCACTCCTGGAAACACAAGACCTATTTTGTTCTTCCTTTCTTTAGCCTATTCTTCCTGGCCAGTAAAGCATTTCTGGGGGCAGACAGGTACCAGTAGGCTAGGCTTGCTTGGTTTATAGGAATGGGGACTGCTTTAGGTGACACTACACTAAACTAAACTATATTCCCTGACCACTCATATAGAGGCAACCATTACAGTACACTGGTTTGATACAATTGGTTGATTTGTGTGATACATAAAAGATACATTGTCCAGTACATAATACATTCCACATTTTCCAAAAACGTGTGGTAAAATAGTGAAGTGTTCAAAAGCCTCACAATGCCTCTCAGAAAATATCTTTGTTGGTGTGCTTTCCAAAATGTGGTCATTTTGTGGGTGTTTCCACTATTCTGGTGCTCCAGGACCTCTACAAATGTGATAGGTAGTCAGGAAATTAGATGCATAATTTATGCCCCTTGAAAGCCTGAAGGTGCTCCTTGGGTTTTACCCCCCTCTGTGGCCAGGCTGTGAAAAAGTCCCACATATGTGGTATCCCCATACTCTGGAGGAGTAGCAGAATGTGTTTTGGGGTGTAATTCCAAGTATGCATATGCTCTGTGTTAGAAATATCTTATTAACTAACAACTTGTATTAAAAAAAAAAATTCATTTTATTTCCTGCATTTTCCAAAACCTTGTGGCAAAAATGGCATAATGACTCATTATGCCTCTTAGAAAATACCTTGGAGTGTTTGGTTTGCAAAATGTGGTCATTTTGTACGATAGGTAGTCAGAAAATCAGATGCGTAATTTATGCTCCTTGAAAACCCTTTCAAAGCCTATGCATCTAGGCTGTGAAAAGTCTCACACATGTGGCATGGGGAGGCATAACAGAACGTCTTTTGGGTTGTTTATAAGTATGTTTATAATTATAAGTATTCCTACACTGTGTGTGAGACTTTAACCACTTGCTGACCGCTGCACGCCAATATACATCTGCACAATGGCAGCGGTGGACAAATGGGCGTACCTGTACGTACCCTTTAATTGGTGGGGCTAGCGGGCGCGCGCGTGCCCACTGCGTACAGCGTGACCATGCCCGTGGGTCCCGCTGACTCGATGTCCAGTGATCGCTGTCATGTCAGTGGTAGCCCCCCCCCCCCCCCACAGTTAGAATCACTCCATATATGTATACTATATATACCATAGTTTGTAGACTTTATAACTTTCACACAGACTAAATAACATATAGTGATTTGGGTTATTTTTACCAAAGAAATGTAGCGGAATACATTTTGGCTTAAATTTACGAAGAAAGATTATTTATTTGCAAACTTTTATGACAGAAACTTTTATTTTTTTTTTAAAGATTTGGTATTTTTAATCTGTGTAGCAAAAAAAAAAAAAAAAAAAAACCCCAGAGATGATTAAAGAGGGACGGTACCTGAAAAAAAAAAAATTAAAAGCCAGCAGCTACAAATACTGCAGCTGCTGACTTTTAATAAATGGACACTTACCTGTCCCGGGGTCCAGCGATGTGGGCAGCAGAGGCCGATCAATGAATCGTCTCTCTGCTGCTGCCGGTGCCATTCTCAGTGAGGGAATCAGGAAGTGGCTTCACTTCCCGGTTCCCTACTGCACATGCGCGAGTCACGCAGCGCAATGAGAATCGTCAGCGCTGTCTGCCGGGACACGTGTGTGTCCCGGCAGACAGTGCGCCAGGACAGGAAGTGGCGTAAACTCCCGTGGGAGTTTATGCCCGGAAGTGGGTGCAGATACCTGTCTTAGACAGGTATCTGCACCCCCCTCCCCCCTGAAAGAAAAAGTACTATAGGATGTGGCATGAAACACTAAATTCCCCTCCCCTTTACATGTGCGTTCTCTGCTAAGCCTACAACCTTCTCCCCCCTGAAAGGTGCCAAATGTGACACCGGAGGGGGGGAGGGTTCCGAAAAAGCTTTAAATACCACCAAAAAAAGCTCTGTCTCAAAAAAATGTAATTTCGGTACAGTGTTGCATGACTAATTGTCTTTCAAAGTGTGATGGCACTGAATGCTAAAATTGGCCTGGGAAGGAAGAGGGTGAAAGTGTCTGGTATTGAGGTGATTGATGATGAATGGAATCATAAATATATCCTTTATACCCCCAAGACCAACTTCATATTTAGAGTTTCTGGTTTATAAATATATTTATCCGTACCAAATGCCGTTGTTTTGGACTTGCTACCTCATGTTCAGCAAGATAAAAAAAAACTAATCTCTTGGTAGTGAAATGGTAGGTAGGGTCAAAGAACTCAAGGACAGTTGGACAACACCGATAAAGGTTTTTTTGGAATGTGAAAAGAACATTCCTTGAACTGAGCCATAATCACGCGGAGGGATGTACTTTGCTCCTATCTCCTCTGCCAGGACAACAGCATGTCTAGGATGATGTCTCCTTTGCGCCAACTTCCCAGGCATCTTCCAAGCCTCTGATGGCACATGGTCTTTCATGTATTTTTGGACAAAATTTCCAAGCTTTGAAGGCCCTGCCAGGCTGGGTCTCCAAGAGATGCCATGACTGAGTGATTCTATAGGATGTTCTTTGCTCAGCTGGCATTTGGCTTCTTATGTGGCACCATATGGGCTTGTACTATCCCTTTTTCTTTGTCAGCAGCAGAAGATAAGCCTATTGCAAAGGACGGGACTAAAGATGTAGCCGCCAGAAATAATCATTTAAGACTGTTTTACAGTGAATCTTCTTAGTGTCTCCATGGTCTTAAATAGCTTAACATCTAAATGCTGAAATTGGTATTCATTTCACAAAAAAAAAAAACAGTCGGATAAATTACCTTAATGTCACAGCTGCACGGGGAGAAGATTTTGCTTTGTAAGAAAGAAAAATATAAATGCCTAGACAAAAATGATCTTCTAATGTTTGCATTGGGGAAAAATGTAGGCCACATTAAGGTTAACTGTCTGACCAAAATTATAACATAAAAATAGGTTTCATCCATTTTCTGTGCGTGATTATAAAAAAAAATAAAAAAAAACGCTGAAAGCTTTCAGTAGTGGTTGATTTGCTGCCAGGCTATTATTCCATCAGACCATTGACTAGTGTAAAAGGACCCAGTTGATTCCCAATGCAAGCACAACATTTCTCTCAAGCAGGCAGAACACTGTTAGGGTTCAGACACTTTGCTTTTCCATGTTTCAGACACAAAACGCGACACCCACGTTTATAAGCGTTTTTAAAGGAACTTAATTTTTTGGACCAGAAAACTCAGAAATATGATGGTAAACCATAAAAAATACAAAAAAAATTGGTTTAAAATGTCGTAATTACTTTAGATAGTTCATAGAGCGTATATACTCACTGATGCAATGCCATAAAAAAACTCAATTTTTTTTAGGTTGCTTAGACAATGAGGAATGCCTCCACTTCTTTGCCCCAACCCTTCATCCAATTTCTAATCTAATCAGTGACTCCACCTAGTCTGACCAAAGCATATCAATGTCTTTTTTTCACAAAGAAAAACCTGCATACCAATGTCTAGTCAGCCCCAACCCCCCACCAAGTTTTTGAAATACCCAACGGACATTCGCTGTGCGATCAACGGATGGGTCCAATATCGACGAGCTCTGACTCTGGACCTCTCACGACGTTGCTGCCTCATCAAGAGCAACATCAGGAGCATTTCCTGACATATATTCAATATGGGATCCAGTTCCAAAAACAAAACACAGAAAGAGGCAAATGCAAGTGTACAACTGCTCTCTCTGCTGCTGCTGCTCACTCTGATCAAAATGGCAGAAATAGTTAATAATACATGCTTTCTGAGCTTGGGGAGGGTCTATATGATGTTTTCTTTACAAACACTTATAGACGCAAACGCGGTATGAAACCGCGGCAAAACGCGTGTTTTTAAACGCAGGTTTTTGCTTTTTAAAACGTGTTCAGCAGAGCGGCGTCTCGTGTGCATGGGGCCTTAAAGTATCTGCAGCCAAAACTTGAAACTTTGCTTAGTTTTAAATAGTGTAGAAAATATAGTTTTTTTTTTTTAGCTGCTTATATCCGCTTGGCAAAAGCACTAAAGAAGTGCCTTTTGTAACTTGGAAGTGACAGTGACTCGCAAGCTTAGACAACCTCACTCTGCCCTCCCAGCAGTGACATGCTAGCCCATCAGCCCCGTCTACTCTTCAATGTAAAACACAGAGCAGGAACTGTAAGCAGGATCGCTAAGAGAAAGTCTAATGCCTTGTACACACGGTCGGACATTCCGACCATAAAATCCGTCAGATTTTTTCTGACGGATTTTGTCCGAAACTTGTGTTGCCCACACACGGTCGGACAAAGTTGTCGGAAAAACCGATCGTTCCGAACGAGGTGATGTACAAAGCGTACGATGGGACTACGTAGAGGCCAGTAGCCAATAGCTTTCGTCTCCAAATTTCTTCTGAGCATGCGTGGCACTTTGTGCATCGGAATTCTCTACACACGATCGGAAAAATTCCGATCGGATTTTGTTGTCGGAAAATTTGAGATCCTGCTCTCAAATTTTTTTTGACGGAAAAAGCCCGCACACAATCGGATTTTCCGACAACATAATCCGATCAGACTTTTTCCATTGGAATATCCGACCGTGTGTATGGGGCATTACAGTTCACATCACATGCAGTCCAATGTGTTTTTTTTTTTTCTGCATCAAAAATGCATGGAAAGTAGATTATATGGTTTCCAATGGGATAGTTCACACCAGTGCAGTCAGTTCCAGGGCATTGCAGTTCCAGAAAAAGAACGTGCTGCATTTTTTTCTGCACTGGCCTGTACTGGAATCCAGTAAAACGCATCAGAAATGCACCAGAATGCAGTGGTGCGCATAAAAATGCATCAAAAATGCACAAGAACACACTAAAAATGCGCATGCAGAAACTTATCTAGAAAGGATCTGGAGTGTGTTTTTGTGGTGTGAACCAGCCCTTATGGGGCATATTTATAAAGCAGGGAATGTGACTTTTTACTAAAGGTTCTCTGGTGGCGACCAGGAAAATTCACCTGCCGTGAACGTTTATTAAACGTCATATACTGCTTTACAAATACACTATATTGTAATAAGTATTGGGACACCTGCCTTTACGCAAATGAACTTTAATGGCATCCCAGTCTGCATCCGTAAGATTCAATATTGAGTTGGCCCGCCCTTTGCAGCTTTAACAGCTTTAACTCTTCTGGGAAGGCCGTCCACAAGGTTTAGTAGTGTGTCTATGGGAATGTTTAATGGCCATCTTGTTACACCCAGCCCGAACTATATAGACTGGGTGTAATAAGATGTCTGCTGCTGGCTTACTGCAGCCGAGTGCAGGGTGTACCAAGATGGGCGTCGGGATGTCCAACCGCTGACGTCAACACGGAGCGTCACTTCCGTTCCGCCCGCTGACTTCTGGTTGCGCAGAGTCGCTTAATCCTCTCTCCCAGGTACTAGTATCGGTATCGGGACAACCCTAATTACAGAACAACGCTCCCTCTCCAAGCCTAGGTTTCACACTGACAGTGGGATTGAAATCGTGCGAGTTCAGCTGAACTCACACAATTTCATTCCTGCATGTCAGTCTCAACTTCAGGGGCGATTTAAGAAACATCTCTGCGGGTTCCTGCACAGATGTCTATACAAATCGCACCCCAAAGTCGTCAAAAGTAGTACAGAAGCTACTTTTGGGAATCGGTCCGGCACAGTTTCGGACAGTGAAATTGCCAGCAATTGCTGCCCATTTGGCATGCAATTTGACATAGGCGCAATCTTCATTAAATAGAAGGGGGGGGGGGGGGGGTTCTGTAGTTCTCAGACATAGCTGCAGAGAATGTAACTGATAAATTTGCAGCATAGGCAGAGAGCACAGGAAGTTTTCGGTTCACAAGATTTCTCTATTTCTCTTAGAATCCACAGGTATTTTTGTACACTTATTGAGCCAATATAGGAATACACTTACACTAGATCAAAAGAGAGCCAATAAGAGAAGTTCATTGTTCGGGGTTTCCGTACACTTTATGTGCGATTTCTGTGTTCACAGATCTATACATAGCTGATCTTACATGGAAACCACACTGATTAAACAAACTTCATTATCACAGGCAACTAAAGTCGCTGAGGGGTTAAACTAAAGAGCATTATTTACATCGGGATTAAAAAGATTAAATTGCCTTCATCTTCAGTTTAATTAATTATTCCTCCATCAAGGGCATCTCAAGGTCAATTTCTTTAGGATTTTAATTAGTGTGCTTGTCTCGAGTGTGTGCTAAAAGTTCACTAGTAATTATTGTGTTTTTCTCCTCTTGTTTTCATTAATCGTTGTTGTTTAAGAGAGGCTTGTATTTTTCTCTAATTAATGTCTGAAACGCTTCGTAATGTGTGAATCTAGCAAGCAGCCTTTTTGCCCCAGTCCCCGGGGTTCCCTGATCTGTTGGTTGGATGAGAATTTAAAGGAAAGAAGCTAGCGGATTTTCTTGGGGGGTGGGGAAGATGTCAATGCAGAATTTCCGACGTGAACATCCACGTGTCTTTCTCTGCCTGTGGCCTTTCATGTCATGTTCACAAATCTGCCCATAAGAAAGATCAGTCTATGTATGTGCTGCTTCTCCAAGATGTTCCAAACAACCAAATTCCATCAGAATGGAGACAAAAAAGTATACAGGCGTCTGTGGGTAATTCTGATACTTTTCCTTATACACAGTGGGATTGATTTAGTAAAACTGGTGCAACATCTAATTTACCCGACAATTGCGCGGTCGTGCGACGTGGCACCCAAACAAAAATTGATGTCTTTTTTTCCCACAAATAGAGCTTTCTTTTGGTGGTATTTGATCATCTCTGCGATTTTTTTATTTTTTGCGCTATAAATAAAAAATAAAAAAGAGCGACAATTTTGAAAAAAAAAAACAGCAATATTTTTTACTTTTTGCTATAATAAATATCCCCCCAAAAAAATATAAAAAAAAAAAAAATTCTTCCTCAGTTTAGGCCGATACGTATTCTTCTACATATTTTTGGTAAAAAAAAAAAATCACAATAAGCGATTATTGATTGGTTTGCGCAAAAGTTATAGCGTATTGAAAATAGGGGATAGATTTATGGCATTTTTATTATAATTTTTTTTTTTTTTTACTAGTAATGGCGGCGATCAGCGATTTTTATTGGGACTGCGACTTTGTGTCAGACGGATCAGACACTTTTGACACTTTTTTGAGACCATTGACAGAGCTAAAAACAGCCACTGATTACTGTATAAAATGTCATGGGCAGGGAAGGGGTTAACACTAGGGGCGATCAAGGCAATAAATGTGTGTCCTAGGGAGTGATTCTAACTATGGATGGGACTGCCTGAAGGAGGGGGCCAATCTCTGTTCATACTTCGTACTTCCCTCCTCTCCCAGTGGCAGCTACAGTGGGCATGAAGGGGGATGTCATTTACGGACCCCTTTCTTTCCTGAATGAACAAGTAAGTGATCAATACCAATCCTCCTGTGTCCATTCTTCACTGAAGCAAAGTAATTGGTGAATGAGCAGGAAGCTTTAGAGCTCTTCCTACTGTATTTATTCATCTGTGCAGTCGATGCTGTAGAGAAAGGGACGGATGAATCTATATCCTCAGTCACTTTCGGCCAGAAAGGGTGGGCTGAATGGGGCCCTGTGATTTCTAAGGGAAACCCTGACTGTCACCATTGCTCAAATCTCTGGCGACAACAAGCAGGGGCATGCTGCACATAGTCACTGCCATTTTGGAATAAGCATGCTGTTTGTAGCCAGTGTTTTATAGGATACTGTAGATACAGGATGTGACCATATCACTGATTGTTCCATTTATATTGTATGCATTCTCCCTTCAATACCCTCTTCTGGTTTAATGCAGGCTAATCAGCTCAGACTGGGTTCAGTAATGGGTATCAGTGTCCTCCAATTAGAGCACTAAGTGGCCACATGAAAGGGCATTTAGCATTTTCTGCACCAGACCGATTTACATATAGTTACTGCTTGTTAAGACGTTGCTATATTTAGGTGGCGGCCGGCTTTTCTCAGGCTCCTGAGGACACTCTGGCTGCATTAGGCTTCGGCGTGAAGAATCCAGTGTGATTCCTGAGCCTTGCAGTTGGAGAATGAATTAGCATTATATATGCTAGGTATGAGACATGGGAAATGGGAAGGGGGGTGGAGGGTTACGATATCTACATACAGAATATCATTTGATCTGCCAGTATTTTCTTTCTTATTAAAAAAGAAAAAGGAAAAAACAGCTTCCTCAGAATGATAGCAGCCTTGAAGAACGGACATATAACATGGAATCTGCATAGCATGAGAGTGTGGGCTTTATTCCAAAGTTATTTAAGTCCTTTAGTATTAGAAATTGTCTTTAATCGCTTCAACAAAGGACACTTTCACCCCTCTCCTACCCAGGCCAATTTTCAGCTTTCGGCACTGTCGCACTTTAAGTGCCAGTCAATCAGTAATGCAACACTGTACCCCAATGACATTTTACTATTTGAGACAGATAGAGCTTTCTTTTGCCACTGGGGTTTTTTTTTTTTTTTTGCTATATAAATGATACCCAACACCATCTGGCCTGAGGAAGCGCGTATGCTCTGCAAACGCGTTGCCACGCCTATGCTGCATCACGAGTGGTGTCACGTCCGCTTCCCTGCGCCACCCGAAAGTCTTTGGTAATCCAGCTGACGATGCCTTGTGGGTATTCCCTATCTTAACACAGTGGAAATCACGAGACCTGACGTCCTGAGAGCAGCAGATATTTAATGAGCACTTTACTACTGTCTTCTTGTGAGTTGCTATTATAGCACAATAGATGTTTTGCCTGGGCACACCCTAATCATCCCTGTGCAGTACCGATTCCCCCTGCTTTCTGGTGCCCCATCTCCCCACTGCAGTGCTGCCAGCTTCCCTCCGGCTGCTGCAGGGAATGTTGCAGGGTGGAGAGCAAGGGAAGGGGCTGGTAAATTTTTTTTATTTACTGGCCCCTTCCTTTTCTGAATGAGCACAGTGAGTGATCGCTCTTGTGTTTATTCTTAACTGAAGCATAGTAAACGATGCCACTCAGCACAGAGCATTTCCCATTTCTTCATTGTCCAGTGCAGCTGAGGCTGCAGAGAAAGGGACTGGGAAAGCTCTGTCCCTTTCTCAAAAGCGAGAGCTCAGGGGCCTGTTTAGACCCTTGAAATTTGACCATAGCTCCTCAATGAGGCTTCTAAAAAATTGAAAACAAAAAAAAATGATATTGTAAAAAAATATTTAAAAAACAAAAAATTGTAAAAAATTATAAAAAATAAATAAAATGATAGACACAGTCCACTGCCCTACTGACACTGTCCACTGCTCTGTTGATATACATGCATGTGTGTTATTGCTCTGGGGTGCACACCCTAATGCAATAGGCGGAACACACCAATGTCAGGGACACCGACTGGTGACAGTATGTAAAAAAAAAAAAACGTTTTTTTCTTTCTTACCTTTTTCTTACATACTTTTACCAGAGCAGTACATTGTTACCATATTGACAGTGTACTGCTCTGGAAAGGTGATCAGGATTTTTTTTTCACTATAATTGCTTATTACAGTAATGATCACTGTATAAGAAATCAATTTTACTTTGTGAATGGCATCCATTCATGTGCCATTGTGTACTATGGTGATAGCTGTGATTGGCCACAGCTATCACATGGTACAGGTCTGCTGTGATTATCTCTGTACCATGTAATCACTGTGACCAATCAGAGAGATCACATTAGTACACAATGAATATGTATGCATAAAAGCCATTAGGTACAACTGACATGTAATCGCTGTGATTGGTCACAGCAATCACATGGTACCAGGGCCGGCCCAGTACATCGATCTGTGTACATGAGGTGCGCAACTAGTAGAACATCCGGGATAACAGTCCCCCGCTCGTACTTTTTAATTATGCCGGGCGGAAGGTGGTTCAATTAGAATTCCAGCTAAAGCCTTAAGCCCCATACACACTATCAGTTTTTCTGCTGAGTTTTTCCTTCAGATTTACCAAAACCATATAATATGAGGTCAAACCTTAGGAGTTTCAATTTGTATGCAATCAGGCAGGCCCTTCCACTACATGGTTTTGGTAAACCTGAAGGAAAAACTCAGCAGAAAAACTGATAGTGTTTATGGGGCTTAACTAGTCTTTAAAATATTCCCTCCCCCTCCTAACACCTATACTAACTAACCTGTGTAAAAAAGATGCATATACTTACCTATTTTCAGCCTGCTCTGGTCCGCTCACTTGATCCAGCTCGCTTGTGTCAACCAGTGGCAGCTGCAGGGGAGAGGGACCGCCGGCAAAGGCTGCACCACAGAGCCTATAGGGATTGTCATCATTCCTAGCTTTCTCAGCTATTGTTAAGTGCTCTCTTGAGTCCCCTACAGCCACAGTTATCTGACGCAGGGCATCATGTGACCGGACCGGTGTGGGCTGTAAGTAGGCAAGGATATACATCTTTTTTACACAGGTTAGTTAGCATAGGCGTTATGAGGGGGCAAGGAGCATTTTAGGTCTAGTTAGGCTTTAGCTGGAATTCTACTTTAAGTTCAATTGCATTTCAGTTTAAATGACTTAAAGAGGAGCTCCAATCATTTAAGAAAAAAAAAAAATTAGCCAGTAGTAGCGTCAGTAGCGTCAAAAACTGTAGCTGCTGACTTTTAAATAACTGCCACTCCTTTATACCACGATCCACCGCTGTGCTCATTCGAGACCTTTTCTCCACCTGTCTTCAGTCCCCAGTGCCGGCATCTTAACTATGGGCACCCAGCTGTGACAGCTTTCAGGTTCACAGCCGGGTGCCCACTGCACATACATGAGCCACACATTGTGAATGGTCCCGCAGTCTTCTGGGACCTGTGATGTTTCTCAGAAGACTGGAGCGGGAGACGAGAACTCATCTAGGCAATCCGAGTGGAAGTGGGAGCAGGTATCTGTTAAATGTCCTTAGCTGGGAAGTGGTTTGAAGATTAATAGGATCGATATTTGGTCAGACAAGATAAATGATCTAAGGCATATATGTCAAACACAAGGCCCACGGGCTGAATCTGGCCTCCAGGGCCTTTTCCCGTGGCCCTCACTGCCAGTTTTGTAGCCAGAATGTGGCAGAACTATTCCACCACCTCCCGGCTCTCACCCTCCACTCCTGCGGCAGGGACAGATCTCCAGAGATAGAGAGAACGATCTCCCTGTAAGACAAGGCAGAGCCACCTACACAGGGAGGTACTTGAGCCAATCCAGGAAGGAGAGAGATTGGGGGCTGCACACAGCACACTCCTGAACCTTGCGTTCTGTATGTAGCACACTCCTGAACCCTGCACTCTGTATGTAGAGCACCCCTGAAAGCTGAACTCTGTGCATAGCGCACACCTGAACCCTGCATTTTGTACGTAGCGCACCCCTGAAACCTGCACTCTGTACGTAGCGCACCACTGAACCCTGCACTCTGTACATAGCGTACCCCTGAATTCTGTACGTAGAGCCCCCCTGAACCCTGCACTCTGTACACAGAGCACCCATGAAACCTGCACTCTGTGTGTAACGCACGCCTGAACCCTGCATTTTGTATGTAGCGCACCCCTGAACCCTGCACACAGAGCACCCCTGAAAGCTGTACTCTGTGCGTAACGCACGCCTGAACCCTGCATTTTGTACATAGCGCACCCCTGAACCCTGCATTCTGTATGTAGTGCACCCCAGGTGCAACTGCCCCTTTAAGGGCCAGCCCACAATGAATTTGAGTTTGACATCCTTGATCTAAGGCATCCATGTGAGTGGATCAGGGATGAACCCAGTGACACATCATAACACTATTCACTTAAGAGGTATATAAGATAGTAAGAATTATTAGGGGGAAAAAAAATGAATAAAAGGAGAGGAGGAAACAAGCATTGGTGCATTATTTTACCGATTCATATAAATTGCTGTAGTAGGCCCCATCATGAAAGTCTTTTGAATGTTACATTAAAAATAAGAGGCTCAGTGGGTAGACTGACCATGTTCTCTATTGCGATTTGAATGCACAATAGTTAGGATCAAGTTCAGTGTTCTTTAATGCAGAGGAATGGTATAATGGCATGTACCCTCAATGGACATCTGGGACTGGTTTTTACGTTACACGTGTTCTGTACTGAGAGATGGCGTTATTACACAAGAGCCATAGACAGTGCTTAGATGTCAGAATCATATACAGATTGCTATACACAGGAACTTGTTCAGTCAGCAGCTGCCACTCTCTTCTGCCAGGCGGTCTGAGCCTGCAATCATGGCAAAAGACGCTGCAGGTGCAGACACCTCCGTGGGGCACTTTCAATGTGCAATCAGCCAAAATTGGCATCCTGGAGAGAAGCCTCTCATCAATCAGCTGGAGAGCCATAGAAAAGGCAGCATAGTGTATGGGAATGATCTATCCTGTAACCTTCTATGCGCTGGATGAAGGAAAGTTCCAAATCTCTCTTTTCTTTTCTAACCTAAAGGCAGATTCCGATTGGTCATTACAGAGGACACACACTGAAAGACTTCAGTAAGCGCGATTGCAATATCGTGCTGTCTGAATATTCCCATCTACTGTATACTAGGGCAAGGATACCTTCTATGGACACGGGAACTTGCGAATAAAAGCTAGTTCAAAGTGGAAATCCTGAATTCCTTTATGCATGTGGACTTTGATCATTTTAAGGATGAGAGGCTTTGAATTTTTTTTTTTTGCAATTTTACAAACTTCAAAAACTTCCCGATTTCAACCTTTTCTGGCCTGACAACACGTGATTAGACTCGGAAAACAATGCCCAGAGCATGCTTTGAATGGTTTACTATTGAAATTGAAAGGCTGGCACCACAATAAACGTGTTTGTTCAATGTACCCAAAAACACTGCCCAAAATATATAATCTGTGCATGTGAACTCTTAACAATCCACAGATGTATTTATTTATGCAAATCAAAACGTTTGCAGTTCACAATTTTTTTTTTTTCAGCCACATCTTTTTTGAGAAATGGTACACTGTGGGCATGTGCCAGTTGGCTGGCTTCAATACTTTCAGAGTTACTGACTCAAAAAAAATAAATAAATCAGGAGTTGCCACTTTATTGGCTGCATGCTAGTTCCAAGCCACAGACAGGCAGTCAACTAGACTGTGTGACCATAATGTAGAGAGTGTGAGCTACAGCAAAGGATACTGGTAATGCTAGAGCATACAAAGTCATTTTAGACAACTGCTCACTCCCAGCTTTGTGCTAACAGTTTGGGAACAGGGGCATACCTAGTGCATTTGGCACCCCGGGCGGATCCTATATTTAGCACCCCCCCCACCTTAAAATGTAAAAACACCCCACTGTGCCCCCTGCATACCTCTGCATCCTTAAATATCTCTTTGTCACTACTGTGTACATTACATATCACCTCTGGACCCTTACATTACACAGCACCCTGAACCTCTAGACCCCTTTACATTACACAGCACCCTGCACCTCTAGACCCCTTTACATTACACAGCACCCTGCACCTCTAGACCCCTTTACATTACACAGCACCCTGCACCTCTGGACCCCTTTACAATACACAGCACCCTGCACCTCTAGACCCCTTTACATTACACAGCACCCTGCACCCCTTGACCCCTTTACATTACACAGCCCTTAGTACGCCACTGTTTGGGAAAGGCCCTTTTCTATTCTAGCATAGGCTAATGCCCCGTACACACGGTCGGAAATTCCGACCACAAAATCCGTCAGACTTTTTCGGACGGATTTGGTCCAACACTGGTGTTGCACACACGCGGTCGGACAAAGTTGTCGGTAAATCCGATCATTCTGAACGTGGTGACATTCGTTGCGTACGACGGAACTACGTAGAGGCTATTAGCCAATAGGTTTGATCTCGTAATTTGATCTGAGCATGCGTGGCACTTTGTCCATCGGAATTCCCTACACACGATCGGAATTTGCTGTTGGAAAATTTGAGAGCAGGATCTCAAATTTTTTCCGTCGGAAAAAGTCCGATGGAGCCCACACATGGTCGGATTTTCCGACAACATGGTCCGATCGGACATTTTCCGTCGGATTTTCCGACCGTGTGTACGGGGCATAAGAATGTAAAAACTTGGTTTGACCAGTTTGGAGTGGAGGACAAGAGTGGTCTCCACAAGCCCTGACCTCAACATCTCTGGGATGAATTGGCATGCCAATGGTGAGCCAGGTCTTCTCATCCAACATCCGTACCTGGACCTAACAAATGGGAACAAATTCCCTTACACAAACTCCAAAATCTTGTGGAAAGCCTTCCTGGAGGAGGAGGTTATTAAAGCCACAGGGTGTGTGTGGGTGTGGGGGGGGGGGAGTAATGACCATGATTTTGGAATAGTGGGCCCACAAACCTTTGGTCATCGGGTGTACTTTGTGGGCAAGGGACCGTTGTGACAGGTTCAGTGTTTTCTGCAAAAGCAGAAAAGTCTAAGCTATACATTACAAAAAAAAAAAAAAAAGAAAAATATAACTAGAACACAATAAACAATAAAAATGAAAACTATAAAAAAATAAAATTAACAAAAAAGGTAAGGAGTGACCACATCTACTCACACAAAGATGTGTTGGAAATCCAAAGTTTTTTTTTCACTGGAAAGTGAAGTACTGACAACAAAAACATTGTATATGTTTTAGGATAGGTTCACACTATGTTGAAATCGCACAGGTTTGCGCACCGCATTGCTGTGCAATTCACATGCGATTTAGTGTGGTGCGATTTGAGACCAGTCATTTTGAGTGGGCTCAAATCACACCGCATGGCAAGAAAGTAGTGCATGTACTACTTTTGGACACCCACTGCAATTAGATCACATGATACTTTTGTACCATGCAATTTGGTGCAGGCAAACGCACTGCATCTGGGGTGTCCTTAACATTGCACTGACACCCACTGCAGATCGCAAGGGCAGTGCATTTTGAACGCAGCGCAAGAAATGCCCACGGATCTTGGGTTTTTCTCCACCGTGTTCTAGTGTGACCCTGGGAGTATGCATTACTAAGATAAGAAGGTGACAGTGTCACGGTTAATTGGGTGTATTTTTATTGTTCACGAGAAGAATACATGGTTTAATATATCCATTTCTAATTAAGCACCTCAGATTGAGTGAAGAAGCAAGATGCCATCTATGTGTCATGTGTGCTCGTATCACGTTGTCGATCTCATTCTAGAAGCACTAAATACGAGGCACATGAATTACCGTATTTATCGGCGTATAACACGCACTTTTTCCCCCTTAAAATCGGGGGAAAGTCGTGGGTGCGTGTTATACGCCGATACCCAAAAAAAAAAAAAAAATGACAAAAATCGGTTGCGGCGCCGAAAAATGGCGACCGCGGCCGAAAAAGGCCGAACCGCGGCCGAAAAAAAGGCCGGAAAAAGCCGAAGCGCGGCCGAAAAAGACCGAAGCCGGCTGTTCAGCTCCGCTCGGAGTCCCGCCTCCCTGCGCTCGCTCCCGAAACAGCAGGGAGGCGGGACTCCGAGCGGAGCTGAACAGTCGGCTCGGTCTTTTTCGGCCGCACTTCGGCCTTTTTCGGCCGCGGTTCGGTCTTTTTCGGCCGCGCATGCGCGGTATTTCTCGCGGCGGGAAATTTAAACGCTGGCGAACTTCAACTGACACTAGCAAGCTGTAAATGACACTAGCAAGCTGCAAATGACGCCGGGCAAGCTACAAATGATGCTGGGCAAGCTACAAATGACGCTGGGCAGGTTGCAAATGACGCTGGGCAGGTTGCAAATGATGCTGGGAAAGGCTGCAAATGACGCTGGGCAAGCTGCAAATGACGCTGAGCAAGCTACAAATGACGCTGGGCAAGCTGCAAATGACGCTGGGCAAGCTGCAAATGACGCTGGCAAGCTGCAAATAACGCTTAAATGTAAGTTTTTTTTTTTCCCTAAACTTCTCTCCTAAAACTTTTTTTCCTTAAAATTCCCTCCTAAACTTGGGGTGCGTGTTATACGCCGGTGCGTGTTATACGCCGATAAATACGGTACTCTTTATTAGGCCATAAAATTCTCCCTTCTCTCATTTATTTTTTTTAATCACTGAAATAACATCTCAATAGCCTTTGATATCCCATCTCCATGGCGACCTTAGTGTAACAGTTGATGGAGGTAAACAGCCTCCTTCCGGAGAAGTAGGGGCTTGGCGATCTGAAGAGGTTTTAAAGGTAATTTGCTGGAAATATTGCACTCCTCAGAGGAAACGGATACATTCCAGATCTGAGTTAACAACAATGAAGAGTATGTGCCATACTGGCACTTAAATATTACTAAATATGCACACAAATACTATTAAAAATATATCTAAATTCCAATGTACACATATAATGATTGTAATCAATCCTCTTTTTTTTGTTTGCATTCATTTTTTCTGTTTGCTTTTGTATTCAAAGGATGCCAGATAGAAAAGGGAGGGGAAGAGAGATACAGCATGAGAGAATAAACAGAGTAAGCTACAGCAAGAACAATAAAAAATGCTGGAGGTTAAGGCAAACCTGCGCTCCAAAAAATAATCATTCTAATGGCTCCTAATGCGGTGTACACACGGTCGGAATTTCCGATGGAAACAGTCCGATGGGAGCTTTTCATCGGATTTTCCGATCGTGTGCATGCCCATCTGTCTTTTTCTGTCGGAATTTCCGACGGACTTTGGATTGAGAACCTGTTCTTAATTTTTTCCAATGGAAAACCTTTCTATCGGATATCGTGTGTATGCAATTTCGACACGCAAAATTCCGACGCATGCTCGGAAACAATTTGACGCATGCTCAGAAGCATTAAACTTCCCTTTTTATAGTGCAGTCGAAAGTTTTTTAAGGCGTGGTGTTATTGATCGTCGGAATTTGGTGTGTAGGCAAGACAGTTTGAGTGAAATTCCGTCGGAATTCTGACGGGAAAACCATCAGAGCTTTTTCCAACGAGAATTCCAACCGTGTGTACGCGGCATTAGATAAATATCGAAAACCCCTTTACACTATCCGGAACACTGAGAAAAGGATTTGGGTGTTACCTTTTCTACAGAAGCACAATCCAAAATACTCACTGTGTCCTTTTTATCTTCCATAAGTAGTAAATACCACAAATCTGGATACAAGATAGGTACACATTGGTATCCTACCCTCCCAGCGGCATTCTGGAGACGTGGACAAGTTCACAGAGATATGCTACATGTTTTTTTGGTCCTGCCCAGTTTTAGATCATTTCTACAAAAATTTTATGGAAATGACAATTCCTAAGTCACATCTGAGTTTTTCTTCCTACATCATAACTAAATTTCCGGTAACAATTTCTAAAAAATAAAATCTGTATTGTGCTGGTAAATACTGCATACTGGCACTGTGGAAAACATCCACACCGTCAACAATTCAACAGTAGCTCAAATGGGTGGAAGACTATAGATTAATGGAGAGCCCTACCAGCTCCTTGGAAAACACGTACTCTAAATGTCTAACTACCGTACATGGTTTTAGTGGATAGAATATTTTTGTACAGACGTGTTTAAAAAGTTGCTCACTGGCTAAACAGGTATATATCCCATTGCAATTTTTGTTATGTTCTTGATTATGTTTGTTTGCTTTATGCAAACTATGCTTATATTCAAAGTGGCTGCTTTAGTGATATACTTCCCCGCCTAGTGCACCTTTACATTCCAATTCTTATGTCCCATACACACGGTCGGATTCTCCAACGGAAAATGTCCTATCGGACAATGTTGTCGGAAATTCCGACCGTGTGTAGGCTCCATCGGACTTTTTCCGTCGTATTTTCCGACGGACAAAGTTTTATCTCCTGCTCTCAAATTTTGCGACAACAAAGTCTGATCGGACTTTTTCCGATCGTGTGTAGCGAATTCCGACGGAAAAAGTGCCACGCATGCTCAGATCAAATTACAAGACCAAAGCTATTGGCTACTAGCCTCTGCGTAGTTCCGTCGTACGCAACGAACGTCACCACGTTCAGAATGATCGGATTTTCCATCAACTTTGTCCGACTGTGTGTATGCAACACCAGTGTCGGACAAAATCCGTCGGAAAAAATCAGACGGATTTTGTGGTCGGAATTTCCGACCGTGTGTATGGGGCATAATTCTCTTTCACCCTCTTTGCCCATCCCTTAGTTCCCATTACAGGTCACTTTTATTAATTACATGGATTCCTTGATCCTTACCCCCTATGCCAATGTTACTTTTATCTATCAACCTTGAGAGGCATTCTACATTGTCATTAATTATTAGGTGATGACATGCCTTTATTGTTCATGTTATTATGGAGAAAGTTGAGCTATGCACCATGGAGGCCCCTGGACTTTCATGTCACCAGTTCGAAATTGATTATCATGTGTCCAAGCTCTCTGTCATCTACACCACAGGTGTCAAAGTGGTGGCCCTCCAGCTGTTGCGGAACTACAAGTCTCATGAGGCGTTACAAGGCTGATAGTTACAAGCATGACTCTCACAGGCAGAGGCATGATGGGACTGCTGAAGTTCAGTATTGGAATTGTCCAATGTGCCTTCTCTTTTCCTCCCCATCTTTTCCGCCTTTTATTTTGCAATACAATAAAACTATAAATAAAGAAAAAAAAAATCCTAAATTATTTCGGTAAACAACACCAGTAAAATTTTCATATTTCCAAGGATGAAATTACACAGCTCCATGTAAAATCACACCCCGGCTCGCCAACGTCACATACCAAGATAAGAGAAGTTTCTACAGTTCAACAGCCTCTGCTCCTGGACACATAGGCTGTCATTTTTTTCTACTGCCCCTAAATGCTTATGCCTCCAAATGCCTCTGAAAGTTTATATGTGCATGGACAAAGCAAGAGGTAGTTAAAAAAAACGCCAGGCGCCCCTAACAGCAGCTGTAAAAATGTCCTGTGTGCATGAGGCCTTAGTGTGTTAGGCCCCTTTCCCACTGGGGGGGGGGGGGGGGGGTGCCGCAGTGACGGTAAAGCAGCGATCTATTTAGCGCTGCTTTACCGTCGTTTTAACCGTGGTATTCGGACGCTCACGGTGCGGTTTTACCCCCCGCGAGCGGCCGAAAAAAAGGGTTAAAGACCCCCGCAGAGCGCCGCCGTAGCGGCGCTTTTGCCACGTTTTTACCGCGGTTTCCCATTCAAATCAATGGGAAGGAGCGGTATAGGAGTGGTGAACACACACCACACAGGACTTTTTTTGCCATCCTGCTAGCACACCGCTCCAGTGTGAAAGGCCGGCGGCTTTCACACTGGAGTGAAAGGGGCCGGATTTTTTCAGGCAGTATACAGGCGCTATTTTTAGCGCTGTACCGCCTGAAAAATGCCCCAGTGTTAAAGGGGCCTTAATCTGCAGCAAAAATCCATCAACTAAGTGCATTGGGTTTCCATGCTGAACAAATACCAATGCATCACATTAACACATGTAATGTGCATCGTAGAAACATACACGGTACTGCATAGCTATTGTGTGAATGGGCCCATGATATTTTTATTGCTGTCTGTGGCTTCCAGCCACTGCGAGAACCACTCCATTTCTTGTATGGGTGTCAAAATGACTGAAAGTGGTGGAAAATCTCCATAATGGGGTCACAGACAGAAAAACCTGACAGAATTGTAATTCTTCCCTTTATCCAAAAGTAAAAAAAAAAAATCACCAGGAGTTGGGCTTTGAATATTGTCAGTACATGACGGTTAAATCTGCTCTAAAGTGTACCGACTGTGTCTTCCTATACGTTCTCATGGGGGTGGGAGGTTCTTTGTTATGCAAATAAGGACTTCAGCTAGGAAGGCACTTTGGCACACTTCTCTCATCTACCACACCCCACAACTGTCAGGGAAACGGCCATCATCGTGATGGGCCAGTGGCAGAAGCAAAGGACCAAAGCACTCACTTCACTGGAGAAAGCAGAATTTGCAAAGTAGACTTCCCCAGATTGTAGAGCTTCTGTCAACTTTAGAAGATAACAAAGTATAGACAGACACATCGGGGAGCTTTCATTTAAAACCTGCTGACAATTTTGAATGTTGCAAGTGACAACAAGTACATTTTAACATTTAGTACAACTAAAGTTGATATTCCAATCACTGGATGCTTATTTCTGTCTAAAAGAAAGATCTCCGTACTCAAGTTCCCAAGCCTGTTCACCTGCTGCTCCCATTACCAGCCCTCTTTTACTTTTCCTGTTGAGTTTCTTTGTTTATTTACACTATAAAGAATGCAGCAGGAAGCATGGGACCCTGTGGTAAAGATGAGGCAGAAGTGGAAATGCGTTTGAATAGATCTTACCATACTGGGGGGAACGGTAATTTAGATCAGTGGTGTTTTTTCTATAACTTTTCTTAAAAGCATCTTCTCTGTTTTACAGACACACCAGCAGGATGGAAAGCGGGAAAGTATCAAAAGCACGCTTTTTGTCTCACCCACGGACATCGAGAACGGTCAGATCATCACATGTCGTGCCACCAATAAGGCGATTCCAGGAGGAAAAGACACAACAGTCACCATAAACATCCAACGTAAGTCTTATTCTAAAAAATGCACACAGAAGAGGCACCTGCCTAAGCCACCTGGCCAATTATTATTATGAAAAGCAACAATGAATGAGAGAGACAAACACATGGCTCTGATGCACTGGGAAGTATTGATACCACACAGAGACTTGGTGGTTGTGGTCACCTTTGCTAATTACCAAGTTTCTGACAGTCCCCAATTTCCAAGAATAGTCCAATAATATTTTAAGATTTGTCTCTGGAATGTCTTTGATCTTCGGAACTCTAAAACTCTTCTATTCAGTCTAAAGTAAACCAAACTAAAATCTGTTTCATCTAAATAAAAGGTTCTCGCATTTACAAAACGTATGCAAAATGAAGGTACCTCTGTAAATTATGGAGCTACTTTAACCTTTGGAGATATTGTAGATAATAGGCCAAAAAAAAAAACTATATTCAAGAAGAAATCCACAAACGATTTGTTGTGCTAAATAAAGATGAAATAAAAAGCAGCTTACACAGTATTGCTGGATACAATATGCATGATATGGGTAAAGAATGTAGCGCTCAAAACAAATTAGCAATTGTAATTTAAAAAGCAACAGCGCTGAAAGCTAAAAATTGGCTTGGGCAGAAAGGGGGGAAATGCCCGGTATTGAAGTGGTTAAGGAAGTCGGATAGGCCAAGAGACCAAAATGGAGAGCTGCAGCATTTAAGTAAAATGCAGACATACTGGTGAAGAAAAAAGTGAATATTCAAAAATCACTCATCCTTTAGGCATGTTTCTTTTTCCATCGGAAATGAGGGATGGTGCCAATATTAGGGTGGAGAACATTATCAGCAAAATGTACATTGCAAAAAGACAACATTTGGTGAAGTCTTCTGCAAAATCAAACTTTTTGGATTAATTTAACCTTAGTTAACATTTCCATACAGAAAATACCATCAGACACATTCCTTATGCATAAAAGGAGGACATTCTGACCTTTGTAAATAGGCCTCAAAGGTCAGTAGTATCTCATACAGTATGGCTATCCTGGAAGTCTTGTCACTGTAAATCACCCTTTTGTCTCATATGTCTCAAGTCCTTACAGATTCCTGATTAAGAATTTATAAATTGTTATCATGGAAGGCCATTAAAGGAGAAATTTAATTGGGAAAGAAACTGAGATTGGGTAATTCGAGATATTCACTTTAATAGTTTGCCATCAAGCAGTAATAAGTGAAGCATGCAGAAACTGACCATTTTCCGTAAATTTCCCGAAACAACCCTGAACTGAGCGACTGACAAGAACAACCACAGCCAAATCACAACATTCAATGGTTAGGGGGTGGTATGGTGATAGTGCCATACATTTACTCATGGCGGCTTATCAAATCTTTATTGATTCTTGATTGGTTGCTCTTGTTTTGATCCAGAGAATGCCGTTCCAAAGTGACATCCGACAATTTCAAGAGGAGCTATTACTTAATTTTCTCAATGGTTAGCTTGATATATATTTATTTAAAAAATGTATCTAAAGCCAAAGCCATTTTTTAGTGTTTGAAAGGATAGGAATAGTTAAAACTCCGTTCACTCCGTTTTTCAATAAAATTCAATTTTTAAATAAAAGCAAAATCAAATTAAAAAGCAAGTTAAAACAAGTAAAAGCACACCTATTCAAAGTAAAGGAAATTCTTCACATAGACAGTCATTTTAGGTCACCAGTAGAAATAGAGAGGAGTGAATCGCCCCAGTGACAGAGGATCTGTTTCAATCTTTTTATTCGGTTTTCTAAATAACAGTATAAACATTCTAATGTAATACAAGAGAGTACAAAATGGCTCTGTCATTATACCGTGAACAAGAATTTATCAACAATGGCATATTTAAAGGGTGAGGAGTTAGGACAGGAATCCATGGAAGTCCATCAATGAGTACCAGGAGCTGTGCCAAAGTGGTCAACTATGATGAGACCTGTATTGCGAAACATGTTCAGTTATATTCCAAAAAGAGGCAACCAATGGGCCTTACATTAGTTCAACATTGTATGTTTGGTGGAGGGGTCAAGTAGGACTACACCCGCCCACCCTACCAATTGACAGAGGTTCTAACCCCAAACACTCCATCCAAAACCCTAAGGGAAAAAAGTTTAGACTTTAGATATTTTAGATTTTTTTTACAGTTAAGCCTCATCTACTAAAATGGCGTTTAAAACTGTCTTTACTCGGTAGTCTTTTTTAGAACATTCTTCCTTGATATCTGTGTTCAACATCGGTCTTCCTTCTAACCTCGCTTTAAGCTAACCCACCTTCTCCCCATGCGGCACAGGCAGGGGAGAAGTGTAGGTTGTGACTTTGCCAGGACTGAGGCTATAACATATGAGCTTACAAAAAAACAAAATCAGTACATCATTGCAATAAATGCACATTTTCCCATGCTGTACCCCTGTAAAAATGATACACGTGGACAAAAATACCTGTTGTTCTGCCAGAAATTCAGTGAGCTCCCAACTTCCTGTTTGAAATTACAATGTAGTTCCCATGCTGCACTAAAAATCCGAGGCAGCATTGTCTGCTCTGTCTGATGTCCCAAACCTTCCCTGTCCTTCTGCACATGCTTATACTGATTTATTTCGCAGCAAGCATGCTGCTGCTTTGACGCTAAAGACTCCAAAGATCATAGCTCCCAACTGTCCCTGATTTCGAGGGACTGTCCCTGATTTGGAGCAATGTCCCTCTTTCCTCCTCATTTGTCCCTCGTTTTGGTCTGATCTATATAGTTGTATATAAAATGCACTTTTTATCCTTTAAAAAGTGTTTCCCAGTGCTAAACCTTTCATCCAATTTCTAAATTGCTGCATTTGTACGTTTCAAAAGCCAATATAAAGGAATAGCAGTGGTAAAAAAAAAAAAAAAGAAGCACCTCTGGGTTTAACTAATCATTTTTATTATATAATTCTCCTTTAAGAGGGTGTGGCATGTCCTATGCCTACATAAGTTTGCTAATGGATGTCCCTCATTCCCATCTCAGAAAGTTGGGAGGTATGCAAAGAGCCCGCTCATACATTGTGTGAAGTGAACAGGTTCTTGGATCCATAAGTGCCTGGTGGTGTAGCTACTGTATATCAATAGGCGCTAAGCTCCCAACTGCTGCCCCAGAAAAAAAAAAAAAAATTGTAAAAGCCTGATAATTCCATCACAGGTAGTAATTACATTTTTTTCACGCTTCTGGAACAGGTTAGAAGAAAAAAAATGAATGCTGGGACATGACAAAGAGAACCAGAGGGAGGTTACATTTTAGTCACGCCTATTCAAACCATTTGAGGGGGACTGATTCACACACAATGCAGACGGGCATTTTGCAGGTTACCACCATGTCAAGAAAATGAACCCATCTGCATGTTAGAACGCAGTGAATATTGACCCCATGTCTGATTCTGTTGTGTGAATTATAGCTGCATCTAGCCAACAAGACAAGAAAAAATATTACTTGTCTGCAGGTGACTTGGTGGCATTCCATACAATCTTCAGGAAAACAACACCTTTAACACCAACATACTCAAGAAAGGTTCCTTGCAAAGTCATCCTTTCATAATTTCAGATAGAAAACAAATCATTGATACTTTGTGAATAGAGACACGTTTGGGGTCTATTTGTAAAACATCTGTTGAACGAATGTCACACACATTTGTGCAGGTTTCAGGAATTTGGGGCATCATTTCTGTAATAGATTGATTCCTATAATCATCAGCTTCATCTAGTGGCCAAAATACATATTTTCTCACTGAGGTATTTCAGAAAACTATACCACGAGATGCAGCTGACAATCATAGGAATTAGACCTCGTTCACATGGGCATACATCCGTGCTATGGGCAGTGTTTTCCTTTATGGGATGCACAGGTGTTGCATGCATCTGTGTGCAGGCGGCCCATTTATGTCTTTTGGGATGCAGCTGCTGCACAGACACAGCCGCTGGTCCCAAACGCATACACTGTCTGCGCCACGCACCCACACAACTCTTAAATTGGGACCAGAGGCTGTGTCCGTGTAGCCGCTAAATATCCCAATAAACGCGAATGGGGCTGCCTTATCCTTCGCATGGATATAATATACAGAATTTTAGTAAGGAAGTGATGCAATTGTTTGGATAGATCATCTACAAGGAAAATAAATGAAGGAACATTGCAGAGAAAAGAACAGAATTACTTGGATTTAAATACAGAAAACATCTGACATATAGGAGGATCAAAGTGTTGTGAATAACACCCGCAATTATTCTTACCCAATGAACAGGCTGTCATTCCATCTAAGCTTCATGTTCATTGTTACTATTTACAGAATTGATTTTTGTGTCCAAGTGAATAGAGGTGAGAGCGAGATACGCAGTATTCTGCTCCCTAAGAGAACAATAATTCAAGAGCTTAAACAGAATAATGTATCAAATCAGTGTTTTGATCTCAACATTAGAAGAACCAAAGTATTGATTATTGTACTTCTCTGTATATTTTTTTATATATTCTTTGTTTATAAATCTATTAATAAATTGACAAATTTTGCAATGAGGTGCCCAGATTTATCTATTTAGTAAAGGAAAAATAAAAACAAATGGGCAATTATACCAATTCTGAGACATCCACAAAGGTTTCATACGAAGCTTGACTAGAAAATCAATCGGATATAGAAGTCAAGTTTATTTAGCTACATAGGTCAATTCCAGGGCTAGACCGACTCAGAGACAGAAAAGTTACCCCCAGGAGCTGTGGTGGAGAGGGTGCAGCTGGAGCAGGAGGCTCTCCTGCCATCTCCTCTGCTCTCCTGCAATGTTAAAATGCATATCAACTCTACAAAATTGTCTCTCTCAGTGTAATTAATGGGACACAATGGGAGTTATTTACTAAAGGCAAATCCACTTTGCACTACAAGTGCAAATAACAAGTGAAAAGTGCACTTGAAATTGCACTTTGAAGTGCAGTCAATGTAGATCCGAGGGGGGATATACAAGGAAAATAAAAAACACCACTTTAGCTTGCACATGATTGGATGATAAAATCAGCAGAGCTTCCCCTCATTTCAGATCTACCCCTCAGATTTACAGCGACTGCATTTCCGAGTGCATTTTCAGTGAAATTTCAAGTGCACTTTGCACCCATTAAATAAAACACTTACAACCCATTAGGTTGGAAAGGTCAAGGCCACAGCTTTATTTACCATAAGTGCTGAACAGACAGCCTACTTCCAATTTTTTCATATCATGGTCATGGCCCATTACAGCAACTTTAAAGCGGAGCTCCGTCCTGGGGAAAAAACATTTTTTTTTTTTAAAAGTCAGCAGCTACAAATACTGCAGCTGCTGACTTTTAAAAATCGGACACTTACCTGTCCCACGGGGTCCAGCGATGCGGGGGAACGAGGCCCCCCCTCGTTCCACGAGCTGCTCGTGGCGCCGGCATTCCTAATGTGGGAACCCGGCTGTGACTTCACAGCCGGGCACCCACTGCGCATGCGCGAGCGGCGCCGTGATTTGACGCTCAGTCATCTGGGACACGTGACAGGTCCCAGATGACTGTGCGGCGCCGAGGGGGAAGTGACGTTTAGCCCGGGCAATGAAGGTGGCAGACTACGAGGGACCCCATACCAACAGGCATTTGGAGGTGAGTAAAAATTATTTTTTTTTCCAATTTTTTATTTTTTTTGATGATTTTTAAGCCCCTTTTTTTTTTTTGACCGCAACCCCACTTTAAATGCTGGAAAGGTCAAGAAACCACAGCAAGCTGTAACATACCAAACATAGGAAAAAAGGGAGGGTGGGCAGCTCTTCCATCCAATTCTTTCAAAAGATCCAGAATACCCTGGGGGCACATGTTTTTCAAGCTCAGGCCCAACCCATCCCCCATGTTTCCACCAATCATTTGTGACAATCAACCACCTTGTCCAGTACCTGGCCATGCCCCCATCAGTCAAGGCTCTTTTTCCCTATGGGGCTCAAGAGGCCTTCACTGCCCATGTGACAGTTGACCCTGTACTTTATCAGAAGCTCATTACTAGACATTGGGGATTTTGCCAGCTATACTTGGACTTGATAGTCTATGTCTAGCCAAAACTTTTTTTTTTTTTTTTTTTTTTTTTGGATAGCATGGGGGAGGATTCCAGCTCCTGTTGAATTTTAATAAAATCTGAGGCTCTGTTAGAGAGATTTACCCTCACTTCCTGCCACAGTGACAGCGGTTTCCCCACAGAGAAAGTCATGAAAAAAATCTGTATCAGGGACACAGACATAAATTAAAATCTGGCAGGCATTCTAGGCTTCCATACTTTGATAAAGAACTGAAGGTACAAAGCTATGACCCATGGTGTATGAATAGGCTGTCTGTACCTTGTACTGTACGATTAAGGTAACATTTTTATTTCTGTCTTGTTGCTGTTGAAGAGTTCCCCTTACTTCCTGTCTGGTAAAACATTATCAATGCAACAGGAAGAGAAGGGAAATCTTTCTGATGGAGCCCCAAATAGTAGTAAAAACCTGTTAGGAATTTTAAACTTTCCCCAATCTATCCGGAAGGAAAAACAATGTTGTGGCCTGACATACACTTTAAATCCGAGAGATTGAAGCCCAACTTCGGGAAACCTGGAAACATTCTCATGCAGTGGGTCTGTACCCTTACTGCAGGGGTTAATTGCTAATTTGGGTCTAGAGGATTTTTAAATAATATTTAGTTACCTTATCCTCAAATGCTGCTAGACTGGCACCACAGCATCTTCTACCCTATGCTCCGGTGGTCTAAGGTCCTGACATCATCAAGACCAATAAAAGACCAATATCTCTGCATTGGATGTAATGATACCAGGGGACAGTCCCCCGCTGACATGTGGGGAAGCTCCATCCTCCAAGAGGGTGGATGATCAGGTAAGTAAAAGCGCCTTTACTCTCCCCTAAACTAAACAAGCAATTAACCCTTGCAATGTGTGCACAGCCCCACTGCAAGGGGGTAACTTTCAAGTTACCTGGAGTTGAGCTTTAGGATGAGAAGGTACACCACGCCGATGGCTGAGAGTCCAAATCATTTTAGTTTATCATAGTGCAGTATCTCACAAAAGTGAGTACACCCCTCACATTTTTTGTAAATATTTTATTCTATCTTTTCATGTGACAACACTGAAGAAATGACACTTTTCTACAATGTAAAGTAGTGAGTGTACAGCTTGTATAACATTGTAAATTTGCTGTCCCCTCAAAATACTCACTTTTGTTGCCAGCGGTTTAGACATTAATGGCTGTGTGATGAGTTATTTTGAGGGGACGGGAAATTTACACTGTTATACAAGCTGTACACTCACTACTTTACATTGTAGCAAAGTGTAATTTCTTCAGTGTTGTCACATGAAAAGATAGAATAAAATATTTACAAAAATGTGAGGAGTGTACTCACTTTTGTGAGATACTGTATATAAAAAAAAATAAACCAACGCGTTTCAAGGTTCTTAAGAGACATCCTTTATCGGTTATGTTCTAAAATGTTCTATTTATCAATCCTGTTGATGGCAAGTTTCCACCAGTGACAGGATCGCTAGTCTGACATTGCACTAAGCTAAGAGAACAGTAATGGAGGATACTTCTATTTAACATGGAGGGAAAAAAATAAATACAGTTTAGGAGTACTGAAAATCACAAACATGAACAAGGGGCCTCATTTATCAAAGTGTCTGAACGACAAACTGACTGTGGCTATACAGGAACTTGACTCTCTCTTTCATGTTGTCAATGTTAGGTTACAGAATGAAACTATGTACGGCACAGAAAGTCTGTGTTTCAGATGTTTGGAAAAATGAATTCCTCCCTTTTGTAATAAGAGGTTGGATCCCAGTCTGCTGCCTTTGAATAGTCCAAATAATTGTCTAAATTTTGCAGAACAATAGTATTAATAGTCGTGTTTCACTTATGAGTGAAGGCACAGGAAATGCTGGGTATTAAGCAGCGTCTACTTTTTGGGACATACTAATTGGATGGATGAAAGAGGGAATAGCTATCAGAAGACTTTGAAATGAGATTGTGAATAAAGATCTTGCTTGCTCTGAATTGCTTGCACAGAAAAGCAATTAAAAATGCTATTAACGGCTGCAAACTGCATCTGGTACGGAAGAACACACGTTGGAAAATAATTAGAATTAACTCCATTTCTCCTGGGAAATACTGAGACCTCACACTGTGGTCTCCTTAAATGAGCTCCTATGAATGTGATTTTTAGTGATTTTGCTCTTATATAGATTATGTCTGGTGTTAAATAACTTGCACTGTGAGATCAGAAATATAGCCATATCTGATACACAAGTAGCTGGTTCATAATGAGAGGAAAATATCTCCTCGCAATGTAAAAAAAATAGGTAACGGAGGCTAATGCCACGTACACACGCTCAGAATTCTCGTCGGAAAAAGCTCCAACGGAATTTTGCTCAAACTGTCTTGCCTACACACGGTCACACCAAATTCCGATGGTCAATAACACCGCGACATACAACACATTCATGGCACTATAAAAAGGGAAGTTTAATGCTTCCGAGCATGCGTCGAATTGTTTCCGAGCATGCGTCAGAATTTTGCGTGTCGGAATTGCATACACACGATCGGAAAATCCGATTCCGACGTTTTCCGTCGGAAAAATTAAGAACAGGTTCTCAATCCAAAGTCCGTCGGAAAAATGCAGACATAAAAAGACCGATGGGCATACACACGGTCGGAAAATCCGATGAAAAGCTCCCATCGGACTGTTTCCATCGGAAATTCCGACCGGGTGTACGTGGCATTAGAGTAGCAGTGTCACAAACAGATGTCTTGCTGACAACTGGTGGTATTATCTGCCCATCTGCGAACCTGCTTGCACAATCCCCATTGACCATGAACAGCAACTGTTGCATTGGCGCAGTAAAGGCTTCTTTCTGGCAACTAGATCATGCAGATCATTTTTATTCAATTATCGTTGTATTGTGCTCCTTAAAAACAACCACACTTTTTTTTACAGAGCAGCCTGTATTTCTCTTGAGGTTACCTGTGGGGTTGTCTTTGTATCCCGAACAATTCTTCTGGCAGTTGTGGCTGAAATCTTTCTAGACTTTGGCTAAGGTAGGGTTAAGGTGACCCTGACCTTGGCTTAGTATCAGGACACATTTTCCACTTCTTAATAAGTGATTGAACAGTGCTTACTGGCAAATTTAAAGCTTTAGATATATTTTTATATCCTTTTCCTTCCTTATAAACTTCCATTACCTTGTTATGCAGGTCTTTTGACAGTTCTTTTCTGCTCCCCCATGGCTCAGTATCTAGTCGGCTCAGTGCATTCACGTGAGAGCTAACAAATTCATTGACTATTTATACACAGACACTAATTGCAATCTAAAAAGCCACAGATGTGGGAAATTAACCTTTAATCAACATTTTAACCTGTGTGTCACCTTGCGTGTCTGTACCAAGGCCAAACATTCCAGGGTGTGTAAAATTTTAATCAGCGCCATTTGGGTGGTTTCTGTTATTTTGACTTAAAAAGTAGCCAACAACTATGTTATAATAAATGGCTTCATATGATTACTATTCTTATATAAAAGAGTTTTTTCGACATGATCAGTCATAATTTCAATATGAATGATAAAATGTCACGATTTCTGCCAGGGTGTGCAAACTTTTGAGCACAGCTGTAAGTCCTTATGGCAGCTAATGATCAGCTTACTTGATCCGACAGGTTCCTTCTTAGTCCATTGCAGATAGCGCATGGCAACACTCTCTTCAAGTGCAGGCAAGACATAAATTCAAACAGTAAGCACTCAAAACTGATCCACTAGAAAAATGTACTGCTGTTCCCTTGGAATAAAAAAATCTCTGCAAACGTGTTTCACCCACGCCTGACCCTACTCCGCCCACCTTGGTGGAGGCGGCTGTTTTTATTACAATCCAATAACAAAATTTCCTTGTGGATCTGTTTAGAGCAATTGCTGTTTGAACTTAGGTCTTTCCTTGGACAAATATATATAAAAATCACGCACACAAAAGATGTGTGGGGAGGGGGGGGGGGGGGGGGGCAGGCTACCTGCATTTATCTACCCCAAGTCTTCTGTGTCTATTTTATGCTTTTCCTAAATGCTCACATGGATGTCTAGTAGGAAAATATCAAGGCACGTGTCCCATTATGATTTAGTAAATTGAAAAGATTTTTTGCATATCAATGTTGTTTAAAAAAAGTCTCAAATAAATAAAATACAAAAACTGAATATGGGATGTAAAAAAAAATATATATATCGTATTTATCGGCATAGAACATGCACTTTTTCCCCTTAAAATCAGGGGAAAATCGTGGGTGCATGTTATAAGTCGATCTCTGTTGATTGTGAGTGGAGCGAGTGCCGCCGATATACACATAGCCGAGTGTACTCGCTTAGGCTCGGCTCCACTCGGCTCCACTCACAGTCACGCCCAGTCGGGGCGGGACTGCGAGAGGAGCCAAGAGGAGCCAAGTCTAACCGAGCATACTTGGCTTTGTGCATGTTGGTGGCGCTTGCTCCTCTCCGCTCACAGTCAGCGGAGATCGGCGCCAATTTTAAATAGCCTGCAATGAGGCTGTGCAAGGCTGCAATGATGGACAAGGCTGCAGATGAACACTGATAAGGCTGCATTGATGGGCATTTAAATGCAAGTTTTTTTTCCTTAAACTTCCCTCCTAAAAGTTTTTTTCCTTAACATTCCCTCCTAAACTTGGGGTGCGTGTTATACGCTGATAAATACAATATATAGTATGGCAAATGCTGGTCAGCTTGAAACACACAGTGACTTAAAGAGGAAGTAAAGCCGTTTAAAAAAAAAAAAAAAAAAAATAGGAACCTGCAAGGCAAAGGCATAATGAGCTAGTATGCATAGCATACTAGCTCATTATGAATGACTTACCTGAGAACGAAGCCCCCGTAGCGGTCTACATCCACGATCTTCGGCGTCGCCATCAAACCCGGAGTGACTTCCGGGTCTCGCCGCTCCAGCGCTGTGATTCGCCGGAGCGGCGATTAAATCACTCCCGCGCATGCGCACGAGAGCGGCATATCGCCGTGATCTCGGCATGCGCAGTGCGCCTGCGCGCCGCTGTCTACCTTAATCTTAATCTAGGCTTACCTGTAGGTCAAAGTGGTCCCAGAGGGTTTAATTCCACTTTAAGTTTTCAGTATTTCCAAAGATAAATCTTTAAAACATGAAAATTACAATTCGGGGAGTTGGTAACTATGAGAAAGATGGGTCAGATCAATCTGTATAGTGACAGTCCATCTGAATCAGATTTTTTGTCAGTGTTTGGTGGATGGTGGAGAGTCCAACTACCTAAATCCTTTCTATCATCTCTGATGGTGAAATCCCTGTGCTTGAGTTCCCAGGTACACACACCTGCCAGAGCCTTCATATTGGTTCCATATTAACTATTTTTATCACTACAAATTTATATTATAAAGAATACATTGTAAGGGTCAACAAAAAAAACAAGGTGGGCTGAAGCACCACAAGTGAGTGATTAAATAGTCATAAATTATGACATGTCCACAAGGAATTGAACAAGTCAGCGTGGTTGATTTACTAAAAGCAAATAGATTGTTCTCTTTGCAAGTTCAGTTGCACTCATTTTCTCTAGAGCTTAGCGAACGTGGTGAAGCTCTGCTGATTTCTATTATCCAGTCATGTGGAAGCAAATGCTGTTTTTTTTTTTCCACCTGATTGAGTATTCTTTACAAAGTGAAGCTTCACCACATTTACTAAGCTCTTTGGAAAATTAGTCTATTTGCCTTTAGTAAAATCAACCACAGTGTGTGTCTCTGTTTAGCTTGAGTCCACCTATAACTGAAATGTCCATTTTTGGCAGACTTACGAATATGTAAAAATGCACTATTATTGAGACTGTTGTAAATCTTGGACCCTGAACCTACAGTATAAACTGATGTTCTGTACACTTTCTTTTTTTTTAACAAGAAGGATGTTCTGTACACTTTCAGATCCACCGCTGGTCAATCTGACAGTGGATCCGCAGCCAGTCCTGGAGGATAACGTGGTGAAGTTTCACTGTGCAGCCAAGGCCAACCCGGCAGTTACCCAGTACCGGTAAGAGCAGTCTCCTCTTCTGATAAATATAGAGATTATGATGCAGTTACCAGACAGAACAGATCTAATGTTTTATGAAACAATTTAATCCAACCCATGACACCTGTAACCACTGCCTATATAAACACCGCCTCACACACGGGAAGCTTGTTGGAGTAAATTTAAATGCTATTTGGAGTAAATCTATTGTCTAAAGTTTCTCAACTCCACTCCTCAAGGCGCTCCAACTGGTCATGTTTTCAGGATTTCCCATAGATGAAACGGCTGTGGTAATTACTAAGGTGGTGAAACTAATCAAATCACCTGTGCAAAATAATGGCAAAGCCTTAAAACATGACCTGTTGGGACTCCTTCAGGACTGGAGTTGAGAAACACTGGTCTAAAGCACAGTGTATCATAAAAAAGTCCAGTTTTTGCATACCAACCTGTTTTTACCTTTTGTCAGCCTCTTTCCTGTCTGGTGCTGCTAAATTTCCTCCAGGCACTTCCTGCCTGCATGCACCAGGTCCAGTATCAGCTGCACATTTTAACTCTGAACGGTCTTTCTGATAATGACAAATATGAAACAAGCCAGCACAATGTGTGATGGCATGGCCACTTGTAGCCTGCACTAGGGCAGCATATGACGACAGGGGCACAATTGTGACAGAGGAACAGAGTGTTGACACCCTATAACAATCTGAACAAGAACCTTCATAGTTGGTTCACCTGGGAATATTTTATGAATGCTACATTAAGCCACAAAATGTATACCCCAAGTGGTGGGTATGAAGTGTGAGTGAACAGTGAGTGTACTGCCCACAACACTCGGGTTGTTTAGTAGCTAGGAATTATATATATAAATGTGTGATATTTATATATATATATATATATATATATATATATATATATATATATATATATATATATATATATATATATATATATATATATATATATATACATATATACATACATACATATACACACACAGTGGTGCTCATAAGTTTACATACCCTGGCAGAATTTATGATTTCTTGGCCATTTTTCAAAGAATATGAATAATGACACAAAAACTTTTCATTCACTCATGGTTAGTGTTTGGCTGAAGCCATTTATTTTGAATCAACTGTGTTTACTTTTTTTAAATCATAATGAGAACTGGAACTACCCAAATGACCCTGATCAATGACAGCTTAAAGTCTTTTGTGGTATTTGTGGATGAGGCTTGTTATCTTCTCAGGTGGTAAAGCTGCCAATTCCTCTTGGCAAAAAGCCTCTATTTTCTGTAAATTCTTGGGCTGTCTTGCGTGAACGGCACGTTTGAGATCTCCCCAGAGTGGCTTAATGATATTGAGGTCAGGAGACTGAGATGGCCACCCCAGAACCCTTTTTAAAAAAAAATCTAAATTAAGTTTATTGAGCATATTGAATAAGTTTACAGACAGGTACAAAGTGCAACAGGCACTATATCAAAGGATATAACATTGACATGACCATATTGATACATAAATTGTGACATAGAAGGGATCCAGATACCATGAGTTACTGGAGTGCATGGACGCCATTGCTGAGTGTGCCCCAGTAGGGGGTCAAAGGCCAACTCCGTCTTAGTGTTACATGGGTGCAGGAGAGCTCCAATATGGGAAAACATACAGACATTAGGAATAGTAGGAAAAAACATCAAGCATAAGTGACAGGACAGACACCGCTCTGTGGAAGGGTACTACTCTGCTTCATTACAAGTAGAGGGGTCCTCTAGGCACCTGTCCCATATTTTGATATATTTTATCGGGCAACTTCTATAACACTTTTGTTTTAGGGCAGAGTGGCATGCTGACAACTTCATTGTTGTATAGTAGGGGGTGAAGGCTTGATCCGGGACCTAGCTATTTGCATTTTGGCCAGGAACAGGGATTCCTGCAAGAAAATAGTTAAATATTTCTCTTCGTCAGAGATAGGAAGGAGGCCCAGTAGACATTGAGGGGGGCATGGGGTCAGGGGGAAACCCATGCGATCAAGAAGGAACTTGACCACCTGTGACCAATAGTCTTGGAGGGAGGGGCAGGACCATAAGAGGTGATAAAAGGTTTTTATTTTACAATGGTGGAATAGCATGAAACTCCTGTTACTCGAATGGGATGGTTCTCGGTTACCGCAAAATAGAAATTGGAAGGGGTGGGCAATCTGAGTGGAAACAGAGGAACAGACCAGGGTGCCGTGCCACTCCAGAACCTTCACCTTATTCTGCTGTAGCCAATGACAGGTCGACTTGGCCTTGTGTTTTGGATCATTGTCATGTTGGAATGTCCAAGTATGTCCCATGCGCAGCTTCCTGGCTGATGAATGCAAAAGTTCCTCCAGTATTTTTTTATAACGTACTGCATTCATCCAGATCCATCTCTGTGTTTCACAGTAGGAATGGTGTACCTTTCATCATAGGTCTTGTTGAATCCTCTCCAAATGTAGCATTTATGGTTGTGGCCAAAAAGCTTAATTTTGGTCTCATCACTCCAAATGACTTTGTGCCAGAAGGTTTGAGGCTTGTCTCTGTGCTGTTTGGCGTATTCTAAGTGGGATACTTTGTGGCATTTGCTTAGTAATGGCTTTCTTCTGGTGACTAGACCATGCAGGCCATCTTTCTTATTGTGCATCTTGAAACCTGTATTTCCCCTGAAGTTATTTGTGGGTTTTTCTTTGCATCCCGAACAATTTTCCTGGCAGTTGTGGCTGAAATTTTAGTTGGTCTACCTGACCGTGGTTTGGTTTCAACAGAACCCCTAATTTTTCACTTCTTGATTAGAGTTTGAACACTGCTGATTGGCATTCTTAATTCCTTGGATATCTTTTTATATCCCTTTCCTGTTTTATACAGTTCAACTACCTTTTCCTGCAGATCCTTTGCCAATTCTTTTGCTTTCCCCATGACTTAGAATCCAGTAACGTCAGCGCAGCACTGGATGAAGGATGCAAGGGACTGTCAGGGGTCCAGAAACTCATTGCCCTTTTATACACACACACTAATTACAAGAAAACAGATCACAGGTGAGGATGGTTATGTTTAATAGCCATTCAAACCCATTTGTGTCAACTTTTGTGCATGTTATCAGGCCAAAATCACCAGGGTATGTAAACTTTTGATCAGGGCAATTTGGGTAGTTTCTGGTGTCATTATTATTTAAAAATAGTGAACACAGTTGATTGATAATAAATGGCTTCAGCCAAACACTAACCATGAGTGAAAGAAAATAGTTTTTGTGTTATCATTCATATTTTCTGAAAAATGGCCAAGAAATCAAATTCTGCCAGGGTATGTAAACTTATGAGCACAACTGTGTATATATATATATATGTGTATGTATGTATATATATATATATATATATATATATATAATAATAATAATAATAATAATAATATTATATACACACACACACACACAAGCATACATACACCAAATGCTGTACATTTGTAAATTAATGATGAAAAGTTATTATCTATCTGGTTGCATTTTAATTGCACTCCTCCATTGCTGCACGGTGTATTTCCTTCAAAGCCCCTAAGGCAAAAGAACAGCAGAAAAAAGGCCTAATTTTAAAAGGTAAAAATTGCAGAAATTCTTGCCGGTTCCATACTCCGCTCTGCATTGAATAGTACAATACAAGCTGTAATTAAGCCAGCAGAGCCTGCAAGTACTATATGAAATATGCAAGGCTTCTTCTGTATTTCACCACCCAGCCCCCCCCCATAAGAAGAAACAGTGTGTAAAAAAAAAAAGAGTAATATTCAGAAGGAATGTACTGAATGCTTGGTGAGGAGACCTGTGTGCTCTTGCGCTTACACATCGAACAATTATTTTCATACACGAGTGTCGCACGTTTTTCATCTCCAAGATACAAAAAGTCCTTAAAATTGCAGCCACTTCATCCTAAAGAGCAAATGCTGCTCTGGGTTGCTTGCACTGCGCCCATGATGTATCTGTGCCATTAAATACCTTCTATAAATAGATGGCTCACATTAGCGGGTATAGTGGCAGGTATGGATAATGACAGTACTCAGCAATATGGTCTGCTTTATACACATTAACCTATTTTACAGCATCTCAGCAGGGGGGTGCATGTACAAGGGACTAAACTGCGGTCTTAAAGAATTCCAGAAAGATGCTTTGAAGGTAGGGTCAGGAAATCTGATAAAAATGGTAAAGGTGCTCATATGCTCGTTCAGGGTAAAGAGACACAGTAATGAACAGGTAACTGTGCTTTAATATAGTTATCCTTTGATACCCCCCAAATTCCCATATTTACCTGCCCAGACTCCAAAAAGATGGCTCACTTTTACAAAGTCCTATTCTTTCCAGTGGAGAGGCCATCTATTATGCATTCCAGTGGTGGTTGCCATTTTCTATAGAATTTAACTGAATGTTTCTGCACATGCGCAGACTTTGCAGGAGATTTCGCATGACAGCCATGCACACTAAGGACCTTACACAAGCAAACATAGGTGAGTATAGACACCTTTGGAGGGGTTGCTGGATGGATCATTCAAAAAGAGTAAAGAGAAGTACAGCTATTCTTTCATCAAAATCATTGCAATAGTTTTAGCTAATCTGAGATGATTTCAACTAAAAGGGAAGGCCAGGAGCAGCCTATTTCCTGCTCTAAGGGCTGCCATTTTGGATGGTATAATCTGAGAGGTAGACGGAAGCTCAGGAGCAGAGTATTTTCACCCTATGAAGGGTGTCACATTGAATGGTGTATACAGAAATGTAGAGAAAATCAGTAGCAGAATATTTTCCACCTTATAAAAGGTGTCACATTGGACCGTGTAATCAGAAAGGTAGGGAGAAGGCCAGGAGAAGGGTATTTCCACCCTACAGAAGGGTCATGTTGGATGGTGTAAGCAGAAATGTAGAGAGATGGCCAGGAGCAGGGCATTGTCCACCCTATGGTCCTACTGCATACTTGCCAACATCTCCATCCCATTTCCCAGGACATTGTCATCCTGCCACACACATAGCACGTCCTACCAATAGATGGTTCCACCCAAATTATGCCCACTTTCTGGGCGGTCTCGTCTGTAATTATGCAGGAACTGACCATTCTCAGTTACAATCCCCTCAATGCTTGAGCATGCTCAATAACTGAAATAAGGGTGATGCATGATCCTGGGACGCAGCCCAGCATAAAGCATCATTGAGACAGAGTGCATAGATTTGATACGGTCATGGCAAATCCGGGACAGTTGGCGTCTAATTTAGAAAGGTAGGGGGAATGTTTCACCCTTTGCAAGGGTCAATTGGGCGGTCTAATTAGAAAGGTTGAAAGAAAGTCAAAAGCGGAGTATAAATCCCATGCAAGGGTCACTTGGTGTAATCAAAAAGCTAGAGGGAAGGCCAGGAGCAGAGCATTTTGCACCCTAAGGAAGGCTCAAATTTGGTGGTGTATTTAGAAAGGTGAGATGGTCAGGAGAGTATTTTACATTCTATGCAGAAGTCATGTTGGATGGTATATCTAGAAAGGTAGATATAGATTGGAGTAGAGCATTTTCCACTCTATGCAGATGACATGTTGGATTGTGTATTTACAAAGGTAGAGAGATGGTCAGGAGGAGAGCATCCTATGCAGAAGTCATGTTGGATGGTATATCTAGAAAGGTAGATAGAGATTGGAGTAGAGCATTTTCCACTCTATGCAGAGGTCATGTTGGATTGTGTATTAAAAAGGTGGAGAGAACGCAAGGAGCAGAGTATTTTACACTCAACACAGGGGTCACTTGGATGGTGTAATCAGAAAAGTAGAGAGAAGGTCAGCAGCAGAGTATTCTCATCCTATGCAGAGGTCACTTTGATGGTGTAATCAGAACGGTAGAGAGAAGGTCAAGAGCAGAGTATTTACCTCCTAATGGAGAATTCTATTGGACGGTGAAGTCAGGGAAGTTCTAAAAACCAAAGCACAGATTTTGAATTGGTGGTTACAGGCACAGAGTGGTGCTTGAGTGACTGGTACACTTTTTTTCTGAACTAACCAAATAACTCCCTGTAGCGCTTCCCTCTCATTATATGCAGAAAAAGTAAGTAGACGACATCGTAAGACAGACAGCTGTAGTCATTAGAGTGCAGTATTTTATCTTGGCAGAGCAGTATTGGCTTCTCAGATATACACGGCTTAGGGTTGTTTACACGCGTGTGACAGTAATGTGGGGAAACAGATGTGTGCAGCTCATGGATCATGACTTATATTACTCATATGATCAAAGTGAAAGGGCCCAGCTGTATGAGCTCAACACACAGCCTCTTGTAAAGGTTAATTATTATGGTGAAATTGCAGCAGAAAAGAAAAGCTTCTCTCTGCAGAGAGAGATAAAAGGAATCAAAGCATTGCTACTTTATAAACTGGAGAGAGACGGAGGGTTACATACAACTAAATGGAGGCACAATATGTACAAGTGCTCGCTGTCAGTAAGAACAAGGAACTTGGATCCTTATTTATAATAGCTAGTGATAAAGGAAGTGAAGATACTCTTAAAGCACTGGGGTCCGAGCGTCAGTTACCATTGGATGAGTAGTTTGGAAGGCTCTGATATTCTGATGATTTGTGGAAGGATGGGCATATGGCAGGGAAGATTTTCTTCCACATCTAGGACTAGCCTAGGACCAGGTAAGACGGATGTAAACAGTAAAAGCTTTAGGACCATGAAGTAAAGACACACAAACAAAGGCTAAAAACTTAATTTAGGGTTTTATTCACACAGGCATATGTGTATTTTTTGCATGGAACACAGGTTCTTGCTGGCAGAGCTAACAGAAAATCCAACATAAAATACGCACCTAGATTTCTCACGTGTAGGCAAGTTTGGACGTGTACAGCATTTCCAAGCATACAATTTTCCTAATGACTTTTTTTGTATACATGCGTATAAGTGTTTATACATGTAAAATGTTCAGATATGCTCGGCCCTGCATGCAGCTGCGTCCTACTTTTTTGTATGCAGGGCATATATTTTGTTTGTAGATGGAGCTTTGTGCATGGCCCCATTTATTCCAACAGTGCTGCATTTAGATGCGTACAAAACTATATGCTGTATGCATCTAAATGTAGTGTTTTTGATGCCCATGTGAATGAGCCTTTATGGTCTCCTTGAGTCTCTGCCATTAAACATATGCAGCTTGCAGCTTGACGTGGTTCTACCGGCTGAAGGTTTTTTACCTTCATGCATTTTATGCATAAAGGTAAAAAAAACTTCTGTGTGCAGCTGCGTGGCCCCCCAATCCTTACCTGACCTCCCCCTAAACCAGTGATGTTCGGGTCCCAGGACTCTCCCTACTCATTGGCTAAGTCAGCTGCAGGAGCCCATTGGCTCCCACTGCTGTCAATCACAACCAGCGAGCCAATGAGAACACAGCAGGGGCAGGGCCGAGCCAAGCCAAAACCGTGGCTCTATTTCCCCCAAGGCCACTATCTTTATCTGGGGGCACTGCTCGAGGGGAAGGAGTCAGGAGCACGCAAGTAGAATGTGTTTGTTATTTAAACAAAAAAAAAACAAAGCTTTAATACCACTTAAAAATAAAGCTCACCTCCCATAATAAAGCCCACGTTTTCTGTGCTTTGCTTTGGTTGTGATGTCAAACAGGATGATAGTGGAAGAAACATTTTAAAAAACCATCAAGTACTTGGGGGCAAATCAATGTTTTCTAGCAGGTCCGGAAATGTGTGAATTGGATGCATTTACAATTTAAAGGGGTTGTAAAGGTTTGTTTTTTATTTTCGAAATAGGTTCCTTTAAGCTAGTGCATTGTTGGTTCACTTACCTTTTCCTTCTAAATTTTTTTTTTCTTTGTTTTCTTTGTCTGAATTTCTCACTTACTGTTCCTCCTCAGTAAGCTGTTCTGGCTGACTAAACACCGCTCGGATGATGGTGTGAAGTTTACTGAGGAGAAACAGGAAGTGAGAAATTCAGACAAAGAAAAAAAACATTTAGAAGGGAAATCGAAGGAAAAGGTAAGTGAACCAACAATGCACTAGCTTAAAGGAACCTATTTAGAAAATAAAAAAACAAACCTTTACAACCCCTTTAATTTTAAAACAATATCCTGCTTGTTTAACAAAACAGGGGGGTACTTCATCACCTATTCACAAAGCTCATGCCAAAAAAAAGACTTTCTATCCGTCTTTCCATGAGGTAGATGACTTCATATACAGAAGTCATTAGAAGCTCATGTAGGAGGGTAAATGTTCCCTTTTCAAAGTGTGTGTACACTTTGCTTAGTAAATACTTTGAAGTTGTGTTCACTACAATCATTCACATGAGTGGAAAAATCCTGTTTTCTTTTTTTTTCCTAGCAAGTGATTGGGTATTTTCAGTGAACAAAGCTTTACTAGCTTATTAAAAAGCTAAGTGACCATTCAGTTTGTTCATTGAACAACCCCTGTTCCTTTCAGAAAATGGATCCCACTGTATAGGAAGGATTGGACTTTATACATGTGGTACAAAGATATGGATTTTTATACCCAGGATGTGGAAATGAAAAGCCTCCAGAGACCTGACTCCAAGAGGAGCAGCCTTAAAAAAATGCTTCAAAAGACAAAGTTCAAAAGGGGATTGTCTTAGATCTAGCAGAATCGACAAAAGCAGGTTCCATAAGTTTGCTGACACTTTTGCAGGGACACAAAACAGTGTAGATAATCTGTTTGAAGACCACAACAAAAGAGCTAAGGCACCACTATGGGTTTCAAACTGCCAAATGTTTTAAAATAAATTCTGATAAAGCTAAATTTACTCACTCCAACTTCCCATGGGAACCGATATTGTTAGGCAGAAGACGCACATACGGTACTTCTAACCACACTGCTCATCGTACGGCCATAAAAAAAGGAAAAAAAATAAAATAACAACAATAATAATGTATTATATGCAAAATCCATGAGTTTTGCATTCAGATATCTACCGTGTTTAGCGTTTTTTTTCTCCTTGTTGCCCCAAGAAATTTGCTTGGGGTAAGATGTTATGTTTTGGTCATTATACTATACTTATTACTAAATTAAGGATGGGCGAAATAGGTGGTCAGGAACTGGATGAACCAGGGCGGATCCTCTGTGTCGTCAGTCGACAGCAGACTTTAGCCCTCTGTCAGATGAATCTGGGTCACTGGACGGCAGAACTAAGTGCACTCCTGTGTGCCACAAGAGAAGCATGGCCAAAAGAGTTTTAAACGTATACCGTATATACTCGAGTATAAGCCGACCCAAATATAAGCCGAGGCACCTAATTTTACCACAAAAAAATGGGAAAACGTATTGACTCGAGTATAAGCCTAGGGTGAGAAATGCGCAGCTACTGTAAGTGTAAAAGAGGGTCAACAATGCCCATTTGCAGCCTCACTGTGCTCATTTGCATGCCTCACTGTGCCCATTTGCAGCCATAGGTCCCCAAAACTTCAAACTTGGTAATTAAGGGTTCGCTCCCATTCATTAGAACACAACAGTTTGTGCTGCAACACAATGCAGAACATTGTGGTAGTGGCATGTGTACACCCTGCATCTGCTACTGCATCTGCAATAAATGGGGGAGCAGTTTTTGGTAAAACCACAGCTCAACCGCACAGGGAAACAAAAAGCTGGCAAAGTAAGTGGTACTAACAATGAAAATCTGGAAAGACATTTTGCAACTAAATAGACTAAATGGCAACAGGTCAGTAACATGATTGGGTATATTAAGAGCACCTTAGAGAGTCAGGATGTGTCAGAAGTAATGATGAGCAGAGGTTCACCAATCTGTGAAAAGCTGCATCTAACAATTGTCAAACAATTTCATAATAATGTTCCTCAATGTAAAATTGCAAAGACTAAATATATCATCATCATCTACAGTACATAGATTCTGGAAAGATCTCTGTGTGCAAGGGACAAGGCTGAAATGCAATACTGGATGCCTGTGATATTCAGTCCCTCAGATGGCACTTTTTTTACAAACAGACATGGTTCTGTGATGGACATCACTGCATGGGCTCAGGAATAATGGCAAAAATCAGTGACAGTAAACCGTGCCATCCAAAAATGCAAGGTAAAGCTCTATCATGCAAAGAAGAAGCCACACCTGAACATGATCCAGAAACGTCACCGTCTTCTCTAAAGCCAAAGCTCATTTAATCAGTTTGGCTTACTTTGCCAGGAGAGTGTACATAGACGTCCCCCCATGATTGTGCAACCTCATCAGTGCCCATCAATGACGCCTCTTCAGTGTCCATCAGTGCACATCAGAGAAGGAGAAAAATTACCTGTTTGCAAAATCTTATAACAAACTATAAACATTTCTATTTTTTTTCTTCAAAATGTTCGGCAATTTTTTATTTGTTTAGCAAAAAATTAAAAAAACAATTGATGATTAAATAACACCAAAAGAAAGCTATATTTTGGTGAAAAAAAGGATACAAATTGTCGTTCAAAGTGTGACAGTGCTAAAAGCTAAAAATAGGCCTGGGCAGGAATGGGGTAAAAGTGGTCAGTAGGCAAGTGGTTAAAATGGTCTGTTGCAGAGTGAAAAAGATTTGTGGTCAGACAAATCAAAATTTGGCATTCTTTTTGGCAACCGTGGGTGCTGCGTCCTCTGGCTTGGTATCAGCACTCAAAAGCCTGCATCTCCGATGGTATGGGGGTACATTAGTGCATATGGGCAGCTTGCACATGTGAAAAGGCACCATCAACGCTGAAATATCTATCCAGGGTTTAGAGCAGCATATGCATCCATCCAGACATCTTTTTTCAGAGAAGGCCTGGCATATTTCAGCAGGACAATACTAAACCGCATACTGGACCTAGAACAGGAGCATGCCTCCAGAGTAGAACTAGATGGGTACTTAACTGGCCTGCCTGCAGTCCAGACCTTTGGCACACCTTGAATATTTGGCACACCTTGAAATGAAAAATATGACCAAGGACTGTTGAGCAGTTAGAATCCAATATCAGGTAAGAATGGAACAACATTCCTCTCCCAAAACTCCAAAAATAATCTGCTTGAATGGGGTGATCAGGAATCTGAACAAACACTTATCTTCTCAGTTACCAGACGTTTACAGAGTGTTGTTAAAAGAAGATGGGATGGTACACCATGGTACACATGGCTCTGCCTAAACTTTTTTGAGACGTGTTGCTGCCATCAATTTAGAAAATTCATTTTTTTCTTAAAATGGTACAATTTTCGAATTTTTATAATTTTATATTCCATTTTATGGTGTTCTATTTATCTGGAGTTCTGCTTTAAATAAAGGTAGACTTTGGCTTTTTATTTCTGAAATTGCTTCTTTTGATATGATAGGAGGCCGGCTCATTCACACAGCAAGTTGTGTTAGTGGTGATTTAAATGTGCGCTCCCACGTACAACATATATTGACGTTGCAATAAATTGAAAGCATTGGAGCATTTAATACCTGGCTCCTTGGCCATTATTAAGAGCAGCCTCGTCATTTAAGATAAGTTTAATAGGTTTGCAAATGCAGAGTCGAGAGCCAGGCTTAGAAGTGCAAGGTAACACCTATCTCCGAAAAACATAACGCAAGCTGTTTTCATTACAATCTAACAAGTGGGGAAAAAAAGCACTCAGTTCCGAGCAGGGCCAGAAACAGGCGGGGAGGCTTTGGCCCAGCTCAGGGTGGATGCAGAGAAAGGATTTAATTTTGATGATTAATGCCCCTTGTACCTAATGCTGACATGCAGAAGTATTTAAAAGTGCAGATTTCTTCATTAAGAAGCAAGCGGTGAATATTGTAATCGGGAGCTGCACTACAGCCATCCACACTGCCGGGAAAGGTTAATTGATACAAATAAGTGTTTGTTCAGATTCTTGATCGCCCTATTCAAGCAGAATATTTCTTCATGAAAAAGTCCTTTTGCATTACAGCGATGCTCTGACATCTTACATATGCAATTTGTTTTATTTACCATTAATTTGCTGATTATACTTGATGCCATTCCTATTCACATGGAAAGGAGTTATATATGCCCTCGAGGCTTTTATGCTGGATAAGCACAAGATGGGAAGAAAATGCCAGAAAACGTGTCTTTATCAGTAAATTATCAACAATTTGTGCAAAATATAAAATTTGCTATATATATTGTCTTAAGTATTGAGACACCTGCCTTTACACAAACTTTAATGGCATTCCAGTCTTAGCCCCCATACACATGGTCGGAAATTCCGACCACAATATGCGTCTGATTTTTTCCAACGCATTTTGTCCGAAAATGGTGTTGCATACACATGATCGGACAAAGTTGTCGGAAAATCCGATCGTTCCGAACGTGGTGACATTCATTGCGTACTACGGAACTACGTAGAGTTTAGTAGCCAATAGCTTTGGTCTCGTAATTTTATCTGAGCATGCGTGGCAGTTTGTCCGTCGGAATTCCCTACACACGATCGGAAAAAGTCAGATCAGATTTTGTTGTCGGAAAATTTGAGATTCTGCTCTCAAATTTTTTCTGGCAGAAAATTCCGACGGAAAATGTCCGCTAGAGCCCACACACTTTTTCCATCGGAAAATCCGACCATGTGTACGGGGCATAAGTCTGCAGGGTTCAATACTGAGTTGGTCAGTCAAGTTCCTCCACCCCAAACTACGTCATCCATGTCTTTATAGACCTTGCTTTGTACACTGGTGCACAGTCATGTTGGACCAGGAAGGGGCCATCCCCAAAATGTTCCCACAAAGTTGGGAGCACGAAATTGTCCAAAATGTCTTGGTATGCTGACCCCTTAAGATTTCCCTTCACTGGAACTAAAGGACCAAGCCCAACCCCAGTAAAACAACCCCACACCATAATCCCCCCCTCCACCAAATGATTTGGACCAGTCCATAAAGACTGGGACTGAGTCCTTACCTCAACCAGATAGAACACCTTTGGGATAAATTAGAGTGGAGACTGCAAGCCAGGCCTTCTCGTTCAACACCAGTGCCTGACCTCACAAATGCGCTTTTGGAAGAATGGTGAAACATTGCCATAGACACACGCCTAAACCTTGTGGACAGCCTTGAAGAAGAGTTGAAGCCGTTACAGCTGCAAAAGGTGGGCCAACTCAATATTGAACCCTACGGACTAAGACTGGGATGTCATTAAAGCCAATGTGCGTGTAAAGGCAGGTTTCCCAATACTTTTGACAATATAGTGTGTGTATATATATATAAAATGCATAGTTCCATAAAAAGCACCTGATAGTGTACAACCCTTTTTACTGCCAATGTTGTATGTCTTACAGTGGTGGCAGTGAGGGGTTTTATATATTGCCGACTGTCTACCTTCTAATGAAAGTGGTCTGGTGGTTATACAACCACCAGATCACTTTCTGTGACCACTTTGTGCCCCACTTCCCCCGATGCACCCCCCATGTTTCCCAAGCCCAGGGCGGGTGTCGCTGGGTGGAGGGGAGGGTGACCAGTGAACACGGATTTGCTGATCTCCACTAGCTAGAATGAACCTGGAAGCTGGGTTCTCACTTGCTGCGGCCGCGGGGTCTGGTGCATCCCTGTACACGTGTTCAGGTGCGAATCCAGTCCGAATTTTTTGGCTGAACTTGTACCTGAAACTGAGCCAAAGACGCACAGGACCCTTTTCCAATGCGCTCCGCGGACGCCCTGGATTTGTGTGAATCGGCTCCATTAAGAGCCGGTCACAGTCTCCTGTAATGGGATTTGGATGTGGAGAAACCCACAACCAATTTGCATCAGTGTGAACCCAACCTAAATGAAAGGCAGATGAGACATCAGGGGTCTAAAAGATGACATCTCTGGACAATCCCGCCTATTCTGGGATGGTTGGGAGGTATGCCTTCAGCGCAACTCACTTGGTGAACTTTTCTAATCCTGTGCTTTCTGAAAGACTGTGGCAATTGCACAGCTTAATGTGCTTTAGACTGCATGGTAGCAGCCCCCTTCCTCACATGTGAACTCTGTGTCCTGGGCACCTGTCTACCCCTTGACCCGGCCCCACTCATAATTTACTGTGCGAGAGCAACTTGGAGCCAGGAATCGGGGGCGGAGCTGGAAGGTGGGAGCTGCTCTGCACAGAGGTGGTTCACTCCTACAATACACACCTGCAAAGCATATCATCGGTTGTTAGGACACTGGCAGTCCTAGCAGCGAACAACTGCAAAGAAGATTGGGGGGGGGGTGAGAGAAGCTAAGATGTCTTTCTGACAGAAATCCTCACTGGGTGCACACATTGCACCCATTGAGGATACCCCCACCGTGCTGCAGGACACCAGCCCAGGTCTGCGGGACCCCAGGACTTACTTTAAATCTTGCGATAGTATCGCGGAATCCGGGACGTATGCCTTAGTGCAACATATGATTTAACATAAGAAACACATGCATTAATTGTGGCTCTCTACAAAATAATTAGATCCATTCTATTGGGAAAGCAAAACGCATGTTGAAGAGTTATGAGAAGTGCACCGCAACACTAACCAAAGCATAAAAAAAGAACAGCTTCCACTTTTCTGAAAAGACTTTCCACAAAATTTTGGAGAGTCTATGGGAATTTGTGGCCGATTGAGGTCAGGTAATTATGTAGGAATTCTAAATCATCCCAAACGGTGTTTAGTAGGGTTGAGGTAAGAACACTTGAGGCCCTCCACAACAAACAGGTCAAACCATGTCTTTTGTGGAGCTGCACAGGGAGATAGTCCTGCTGGAACAGAATGGAACTGTCCCAAAACTGTAGTTAGCAGATGGAAAATGCACAATTGTCGGTGGCCTTCACCAAAATCACCCGAATGCAACCTTGTGGAGGGAGGTCTACATACTCTTGGCCATATAGTATCTGCAACCAAGACTAATGTACAGAATGACATCATTTGGCAGGCCTGACATGCTGATGGAAAAGTTGCTAAGGGTCTTTACCCTGTGCATTATTCTTCCTGGCTTTTTCATTTATGGCTGTTCACATCTGTCACCCTTTATACTGAAGAACATTATTTCCAATGATCCACACCACCCTAGTGTTTTCATACATGAATAATAAACATGCAGAGATCAGGAAATTATTACATTCATCACAGTCATAAATGAATGTAACCTGTAACGGGAGAGATACACAAACTCCTAAGTCTTGCAATGCTAGTTGCCTGACTCTCACACTGATCCAGTGTCCTCAGTATTTTAGGGTTGCTGATTTGGAACATGTTGCAGGTTAAAGCATATCATCCATGCAAATAGGTCTCCATCCCTTCCAGCCCCCAAACAAATAAGCTGTAAATACATTTTTTACAATAAATATTTTCACTAGAAATAATATAAAAAAAAAATACTCATATGGTCCTGGCTTCCGGGAACCTTCTGGCTACATCTTGGCCACTGGAAATCTCATGAGAGTACATTCCTGCAGTAGGGTGGGATGCTTTCTTGTGGGATGCTTTCTTGTGGGATGCTTTCTTGTGGGATTTTGAGTGCCCAGCTATTCCAGAAGGAAGGAGGTGCGGTATTAGTGACATCACTTTTGCCACAAGGATGAGTATTTTTTTTACCTTTGTTTTGTTAAAGAAAAAAAATGGATCCTTTCCCATTAACCACTTCAGCCCCGGAAGGATTTGCCCCCTTCATGACCAGGCCCTTTTTTGCGTTACGGCACTGCGTCCCTTTAACTGACAATTGCACGGTCATGCGATGCTGTACCCAAACAGAATTTATGTCCTTTTTTTCCCCCCACAAATAGAGCTTTCTTTTGCTGGTATTAGATCACCTCTGCGTGTTTTTATAGTTAGCGCTATAAAACACAAAAAAGGCAGACAATTTTGAAAAAAATAACTATTTTTAACTTTTTGCTATAATAAATAACCCAATTAAAAAAAAAAAAATAATTCCTTCCTCAGTTTAGGCCAATATGTATTCTTCAATATCGCAATAAGCGTATATTGATTGGTTTGCACAAACATTATAGGGTCTACACAATAGGGAATAGATTTATGGCATTTTTGTTATTATTATTTTTTTTTTTTACTAGTAATGGCGAAGATCTGCAATTTTTAGCGGGACTGCGACAATGCGACGGACAGATCACACTTTTATGGTACCAGTGACATTTATACAGCGATCAGAGCTAAAAATAGCCACTGATTTCTGTATAAATGTCACTGGTAGGAAAGTGGTTAACACTAGGGGGCGATCAAGGGGTTAACTGTGTTCCCTGGGTGTGTTCTAACTGTAGGGGGGATGGGTTACCTAGGACATGACAGAGATCGCTGTTCTTGATGACTGGGAACAGAAGATCTCTCACATGTCACTAGGCAGAACGGGGAACTGCCTTGTTTACATAGGCAGTTCCCCAGTTCTGCCTTTGTAGACGGCAATCACGGTTCGCCGGCAGACATCGAGTCCGCGGTAACCACGGGTGCATGCGTGCACCCACTAGCCTCCCTGCACAGACCTATGCCAGATTTGCGCAGGAGAGCCGACCTGCCGCAATATAATGACGAGGGCTGGTCGGCAAGAGGTTAAAGCATGAATAACAGCACAGTGCTTCTGCTGTGTAATTTGGCCCCAAGTTACACTTGAAATACCTGGCTGATCCTGCCAATTTCTACCCTCCCCTCTGTAAGCAGACCATGGTATATCAGGGCTGCTGAGCCCTGGCACCGTGGTCAGTTTACATGCCTCTGTCATCCGCAGCCCTACACTCCTGTGTCTGTGTCCTCCTCTGTCCTCTTCTCCCTGCCTGTCAGCTAGAATAGAATAATTACAGGCATCAGCATGTTATACTGTACATGTTGCTGTATATGACGTACCTAGCTGATGGCGCTGGAAATCCCTTAAGTTGACACTGCTATTTCAGTGATCTCCACTTGCTTCCAGGTCCAACTCTAATGCCGCATACACACGGCTGGAATTTCCGGCAAACTAGGTCCGACGGTCTTCCCGACAGACTTTCGGCGGACTTTTCGAGCGACTAAGTCCGTTCGTTTTGAATGTGGTAACGTAAACGGGACTCAAAAAGGAAGTTCAGTAGCCAGTAGCCAATAGCTGCCCCTCCGTCGGACCAGCACACAGACGAGCTGTTTTCCCCGATTTGAGTCTGTCGGATAGATTTGAAACATGTTCTATTTCTAGGTCTGCCAGATTTTTTTTCCCGAAAAACAAACAGATTAGCCCACACATGATTAGATTAATCCTGTTGGACCTAGTTTGCCGGAAAGTCCGTTCATGTGTACGCGTCATTAGCATCTGCTCTTCCGCTTTGTAAACATAGGAGGTCAGCTACTCATCATGGGTAGGGCTGCCACCTCATCCCTTTAAAAATCGAACACATATGAATTACACAGGTTCTGTGGCTAATTAAGGTGCTAATTAAACGTATGTGGTGCGTTATCTGCATTAAATTAGCCTCAGAACATGTGTATTTCATATGTGTTCACGGGTGTAAAGGGATGAGGTGGCAATCCTAATCACAGGTGCCATTCAGAGATTGCTCTGCGAATGAATGCAAATCGTTCTCCAATTGGACAAGGAGGAGAGGTGACGTCACGCTCTCTACCTTGTCCAATCAGAGAATGCTTTACATTCTTTCAGGGAATGCCAAGCATTTTTTTAATTTCGCCCAAGTTGTGTGGACGACCTCCTGTATTCAGAAGGCATTTAGGCCAGCCACTCAGGAAATGACCCAGAAGTGGAGATCACTGGAATAGCAGTGTCTACTTCAGTATTTTCCCGCTTCCAGTGGCTTCTTGCAAGTATATCATATACATAGTTACATAGGTCCTAGCTGGCCCAATGTAACTATGTATAACATGCTAATGCCTGGAATTATTCTTTAAACTTTCGTTACTTCTAATTTTGTTTGGGCGGTGTAGGGCTGGCATTGAAGCAGACCTTCTGTTTTTTTGCAGGAATATCCAATTTAAAATCTCATGATAAGTTTCTTTTAATACTAGTAATCCATATCAGATAATAAAGAAAATGCAGCCTGAGGCGGGTCTGGAAAAATGTGTCACTCCTGGGATTAAGGTCTCTCCTCGCTTCATTCAGTGTAAAGCTTAACAGACTGGGACTTCCTCTAAATGAGCTAGTTGCCTCCAACTGCTGAATATGTAACTTGCTAATTAAATGAATCCATCAGTGGAGAGAAGGGACAACCGTGAATGCTTTTTATTCATTTTACTTACTACTCATTAGGGTTGTTGTGTTAGCAGAAGCTGTGCCATCAGCTGCAGCATGGTTTCCTGGATGCTGCTGAGTTTAAAGATAAACTCCGAGCCAATGACAATGCAGGATTTGTTTTCAGTGCCCATCTGCTGAAACTGTTGCGTACAGTTTATGAACACATTTTCTTCCTTGTAGCAGGAAAACTGATTTATTTCCAGTCCCCCAGGTGCCAGGTACATTTGCATAAATCTAAATTTTAGTGTGTGACCAATCTTTAGCATGGCGTAGGTGAGTAGGTCACAACATGGAATAAAAAAGAAAAGAAAATCTTGGATACCATGTTGGAGCTTCACCCATTTTCTCTCAGTGAGCGTGATGAGGGCACAGACACAATGCACTGTACATTAGGTACCCTCCTATTGCAAAGTAAGTAAATAAAGTAAAACATTTGGATACAGGAAGGGAGATCAGTGGGAGTCTCATAGGGACCGCATCCCAGTTACAGAGAACAGGATACAAAAGATGCTCAAACAAGGAACAGGGATTTTTAAGGTGCCAATAACGAGAGAGTTACATGGAATAAATTTGTGAAAACTTTTCATTTTGCTGCAAATATTCTTTATTTACTATTATTATTGACCATATAGTTACTCATAGTAGCGCGAGGGATTTATATATACACATTTCAACTAGAGTTACATATTTGAATTAAAAATTCATAATTTTATTCAGTCCATTCGTGATAAAAAGAGAAACATACGAAAACACAATAAAAATCAACATTTAAAAACATTGAACCATTTGATTCTTAGTAATCATAAAGATGGTATTATTGGAGGTTATATTTGTGGTATATTGATCCCAACATGTTTCGCCAACTTGCAGGCTTCTTCAGGAGACATATATTACCACACCAGTCCAATATATCTGACACTTAATCCGTAAAAAAAAAGGAGAAACAGAAAAAAAAAAAAAACACAAAACCTTTTGAAGAAATGGGGGGGGGGGGGTTGCCTCCCAGGGGGTTGGGGGATGGAGGAGCCTAATAGGGCCGTTCCTGTTTATCTGAGTAAAATTCAAGGAACGGCCTTTTAGGGACTTTTCTCCAGGGTGACTTTGGGATAACACACCAAGTGTCTAACCTGCTATTCATGTCTTTGAGGGTTCTCTAGCCAACATCCACCCTATTAGGCTCCTCCTGTGGTCACCCAGGAGAAGAATCCCTAAGGACTGTTCCTTGAATTGTACTCAGATAGAGAAACTGGAACGGCCCTATTAGGCCCCTTCTGCGGCCAGCCACCTAACGCATTACCCAACCCCCTGGGAGGCAACTAACCTGCTGAATTTTGACTGGAACCAAAACGTTTTTTTTTTTTTTTTTTTTATTATGTTTCTCCTTTTTAGTTTTATTTTTTTACGGATGAACTGCCAGATATATTGTACTAGTATTTTAGTTGGGTTAATCTCAGCAGTGCAGATGCAGTGTAGAAGTTAATTTGCAACAGGTTCTAGGTGCGGTTCTAATCCCCCCCCCCCCCCACCTTTTCATCTGTCAGATACACACACACACCAATTACAAGCAAACAGATCACAGGTGAGGATGGTTTGCTTTAATAGCCATTGAAACCCCTTTGTGTCAACTTGTGTGCATGTTATCAGGCCAAAATCCCCAGGGTATGTAAACTTTTGATCAGGGTCATTTGGGTAGTTTCTGCTGTGATTACGATTCAAAAAGAGTAAACACTATTGATTGATAATAAATGGCTTCAGCCAAACACTAACCATGAGTGAAAGAAAAGTTTTTGTTTTATCATTCATATTCTCTGAAAAATGGCCAAGAAATCATAAATTATGCCAGTCTTTGTAAATATTTGAGCACAACTGTATATTGGACTGGTGTGGTAAAATACATCTGCTGAAGAAGCCTACAAGTTGGCGAAACATGTCGGGATCAATATACCACAAATATAACCTCCAATTTATTTCAGTGAGCATGATGCGGGCACAGACACAATGCACTGTACATTAGGTACCCTCCCATTGCAAAGTAAATAAAGTCTAGTAAAGTAAATAAAGTCTAAAGTCTAATAAAGTCCATCTGTATGATTACGAAGAATCAAATGGTTCAATGTTTTCAAATGTTGGTTTTTATTGTTTGTTCATATTTTTCTCGTTTTAACATAAATTGGCTGAATAGACCCTTATAGGGTCTATCAAGGAGGTGATCGAGCATTGCATGTTGTGGCGGAAGCATTATGGATATGGAGGTTGTTTGAAGCAAGAAAAAACATCACATCTTCCTGCATGCTAATGGAAAAAATATCACTTATATAGCATTATTATTGAACTTTTTTTATCACTTATACTTGACTCAATTTGTATTTGTTATTATTTTGTTTTATCACTATATGCAGCGCTGTCTCATTTTATACTTTATACTCACATTATTCATGTCACACATATGAGGCTGTAAAGTTCATTGTTTTGGCACCGCACATTCACTCTCCTGTTCCCCTGACGATGTGTCATGGCGCAAAACGCCCTGGGCAGGGCCACGAACCTGTGACGTCATACGCCCACCTATGCTGTTTATGGTTGAGGCTACTATATTGGTGAACATTGTATGCCAGGACCCAGTGAACCGTATTGGCTTAGCTTGGAGACACTTGAAGGGGTCAGTTGTTCTATATGCCTGTTTGATCTCTGCAATTGAAGACCATAACCATCTGGTAAGAGGCTTATATTGCATTGGAGGGCACGTGTGCATGGTGGACTTTCCAACTTTTTCATGTGGCTTTGCATTCTGTGGAGTGCATCACTATCTTAAAAAGAATTAGACTTTTTTTTACACTACATTTCTCACCTACTTGTGGCATATGGACAAATTACTTTCATTGACTGATTTTTTTCACTGGTTGATTATATATTCTGTACACTCCTAGTACTGTTCAACCTTTTTCATAATAAGAAGCGCACTATCATTTGTGTATATATGTTTATACATCACTATTCAGGTGATATACAGGTGCAGCTCTTGAGTAAGATATTACGATTTAGCGCAGAAATATTTTTTGAGTTTCTGTGGAGTGCTGCGTGCGAAGGTTGATGTCAGTAAGGGAGGAGCTCAGATGGTTTTAGACTAATGCCGCGTACACACGGTCGGAATTTCCGATGGAAACAGTCCGGTGGGAGCTTTTCAACGGATTTTCCGACCGTGTGTATGCCCATCGGTCTTTCTCTGTCGGAATTTCCAACGGACTTTGGATTGAGAACCTGTTCTTAATTTCGGATTTTCCGATCGTGTGTATGCAATTCCGACACGCAAAATTCCGACGCATGCTCGGAAACATTTCGACGCATGCTTGGCAGCATTAAACTTCCCTTTTATAGTGCAGTCGAACGTGTTGTATGCCGCAGTGTTATTGACCATCGGAATTTGGTGTGACCGTGTGTAGGCAAGACAGTTTGAGCGGAATTCCGACTGGAAAACCATCAGAGCTTTTCCGACGAGAATTTCCGACCGTGTGTATAAGTGTTTCTAAAAGTTTAGAGGTAAATGAGAACAAGGAGATGGGTCTTAAGTTGTTCTGGCTGGTGGGATCCAATGAAGGCTTTTTAAGTAAAGGTGCCAGTAAAGAGGGAGAAATTGAAGATGTGAGTTAGAGGGGGTGACCATAGTAGTTGGTAAGGAACATGGTCCACTGGTTAGGCGGGCATCTGAAAAACGTTTGGTAACCTCTGATTTAGAAGCCAGGTCAAAAGAGAAAAACAATGAATGTGGTATTAGACAGGGTATGTTTCTGTACAATGAAGAAGTCCTCAAGGACTACACCAATCTTGTTTTTGAAGTGATTGGCAATCTGTTGGCCGGTGAGTGAGCTAGTGGGTGGAGGAGGTGCAGGACAAAGTGCAGAGTTAAAGATAGAGAAGGGGCGGACACCTGTGGATGAACGGTTGGTGGAGTGGGGGGCGCAGGTGTTGCCCCTCCCCTCCCCCCTCTCGTCCCCCTCCTCCCCTCCCCCCCCCCCCCCCCTCCCACCCCCCTCCCCCTTATTTTATTCTCTTCCCCTTCCTTGTCCTCCCCACTAAGGGAGGGAACTCGACCTAACACGTGACAAGTTGAAATGTTTGATTTTGAGGTAATCCTGCACTGATGTAGAGACTCCTTTGCTGAAATACTTAATGTACCTTGTTTAGACTGTATCTACCAACCGAAGTGAAGCGTAACCTGTCTAAAAAGTATTTAATGTACTGTCATTGCTGTGTTTATATTGTTAATTTCAAATAAAACTTTACCTGTTAAAAAAAAAGATAGAGAAGAGCGGACAAGGGACTGGATGACAGAGTATTAATAAGAGTGACAAAGTAGGTTTGTTTGGCAGCATGGAGGCAGGAAATGTATTTTAGGAGGGCAGATTTGTATAGGGTGAAGTCTTGCAGGAATTTCGTTTTACTCCATAGTAGTGCAAGAGTACAGCTATGTCTCTTGAGATCCCCGGTGTCATTAGTTTGCCAAGTTTGACAACGGTTGGGGCCTAATTCTGTATGTAATTACAGGAGCAAGTGCGCCCATTGAGGATGAGAACGAACTGTTGAGGACAGAAGTGTCCAGGTTAGGACAGGAAATTTAGTAAATAAAATATGTCAGTAAAAAAATAATGTAATCGTTTAGGTTGGCAAATTAGTCATAGTATTGTAGTCAAATTAACCCACATACTGATGCTGCTAGATTTGGTCTAAAGCGCTGCCCATGAAGGGGGTTACGCAGTATTTCTTTCTGAAAATAAGAAAGTACATCTGTCTGTCTGTCTTTTCTACTGGCTTTACAGCCCTCATCTGTATGATCTGCACGACCACAGGAAAACCAACCTCCGCGCCTTCTCCAGAGGCAGGAACAAGCTTAATGGATCTGTCACTGTCTAAACTGTATTTAAAAGCTGGCCATATGATTTAATAGGAATTATTGCTAGATGAAACAAAGAACAGGAGAATTAATTGAGACACCTCTGTTTATGTTCCACTGGCTGTAATTATTGATTCATTGGCTGTTGAACTGGCCAGGCACGCAACAATAACTTCTGGGATATCCATTAACGGCAATCTATTGTGTTCTTAAAGTTTATTTTCAGATGTGTCCACGGCTGACCACCTGAACATAAATAATCTTAAACTGTGTTCATTTTTAAAGAATCGCATTTCTATTTTTAATTACAGAAAGTATGTACAGTACATGGTGAAAGTCATATTACTTATTTCCTACTTAATAATGCTGGTCCTCTCTTTCTAGTCAGTGGGAAAACAAAGAGGCTTAGCCTTGTGTCTCAGCAGTTCTGCAGGAGCATAAAGAGCATTTTAGATTAAGTTACCGTATATACTCGAGTATAGCTCGACCCGAATATAAGCCGAGGCACCTAATTTTACCACAAAAAAATTGAAAAAACGTATTGACTCGAGTATAAGCCTAGGGTGAGAAATGTGCAGCTACTGTAAGTGGAAAAGAGGGTCAACAATGCCCATTTGCAGCCTCACTGTGCCCATTTGCATGCCTCACTGTGCCCATTTGCAGCCATAGGTCCCCCAAACTTCAAACTTGGTAGTTAAGGGTTCCTAGATGCCCCATATCTGCAGCCATATCTGAAATAACATTGCTGCAGATGGACACAGTTGACCGACTTTGGGGCCCCGTATCTTGGGGCCACTTGGTGCTAGGAACCCCAAACTTGGTATGCAAACTCAGTCGAACTAGCACTACAACATATCCAGATGGGGTTCCTACTACTAAGTGGCCCCGAGATACGGGGCCCCAAAGTCGGTTCGGAAAATGTCAAGCACTTTTCTGCAGCAGAGAATTACATTTTCCGAACCGACTTTGGGGCCCCGTATCTCGGTGCCACTTAGTGCTAGGAACCCCATCTTTGGATATGTTGTGGTGTTGGTTCCACTGGGTTTGCACACCAAATGGGGTTCACCAAGAGGCCCTGAGATACGGGGCCCCAAATTCGGGTCGGAAAATGTCATTTTCTGCTGCAGAAAAGTGCTTGACTCAAGTACAAGCCGAGGGGGGCACTTTTAGCACAATAAAATGTGCTGAAAAACTCGGCTTATACTCGATATACGGTACATCCAAAATGTTTTTTTTTACATATTGGATAGAGTAGAGAATAGTTAAAACACAGCTTTGAGCATTTTTTGGTCTTTCTTCACCCGCTGGGAGATTCTTCATCTTCTGTCCCAAAAACACAACAGAAAGCTAAAGGAAATTTCTCCAAAGTGAGGTAAAATCTCCTCTTTTTTTTGTCACTGGAAGAGGTTCTCTATTGGAAGACTTCCTCTCACGTTCTGTTCTGGTGGTCAAACACATCCTAGCTCCATCCCAAACTAAAACTTGGCTTTAAATAGAGGTTAAAGTACTTGTAAATCCTAACAGTGAAGGTCTCTTATTTGCTACCTGTAATGCCGCGTACACACGATCGGAAATTCCGCCAGCAAAAGTCCGATGAGAGCTTTTGGTCGGAAAATGCGACCGTGTGTATGCTCCCTCAGATTTTTGCTGGTGGAGCCAACAAAAGATTGAGAGCAGGTTCTCAATTTTTCAGTCGGAAAAAGTTTTGATCGGAAATTCCGTTCTTCTATACCAATTTCGATGCGCAAAATTGCTACGCATGCTTGGAAACAATTAGACGCATGTTCAGAAGCATTGAACTTAATTTTCTCGGCTCGTCGTAGTATTGTACGTCACCGCGTTCTTGACGGTCGAAAGTTCAGAGAATTTTTGTGCGAATGTGTGTATGCAAGCCAAGCTTGAGCGGAATTCCGTGGGAAAAAACATTCAAGATTTTTCTGACGGAAAGTCCGCTCGTGTGTACGTGGCATTAGTATGTTGAAAATATAATTTAAAGTGTTTTGTTATTTCTGGTCAATAAGTGCCAATACCCTTTGATCCTGCCAGAAATCCAGCGAGCTTGTACCTTTTTGATAGTGAGCTGACAACAAGTGGAGTTGATTTACTAAAGGCAAATAGACTGTACATTCTGCAAAGTGCAGATGCTCCAGGACTTGGTAAATAAGGTAAAGCAGGGGTGCCCAACCTTTTGAAGAGCGAGGGCCACTTAAGCGACTTAGTAACCAGTCATGGGCCACAATGAGCAGATGATAGTTCTGCATCCACTCTGCGTATGCAAAATGGACACAGACACAGCCCACTCTACTCTATGGGCCCTCTCATCTGATCAAACGGAAGGGGACGGATCCATTTTTCGTTTTTTTTGCAGATCAGATTGGAAGGAGGCAGGTGTAAACGGACACAAGTCTGTTTACATCTGCCGCTCCATAGAGGTAAATGGAGGGTCCGATTGGGTCAGACAGATCATGTTAAAGGGGCCTAAGGCTACTTTTACACTGATGGTCTGTGGTCTACCCACACCTGTGGCTTTCCTGCAGGTTAGCTGTACTTTGCCATGGAATTCTATCATATCCTGCATATCCTTTCTGAAAGTGCACCAAACCCACAGGTAAAACCAGAAGTCTATGGCTCAGTGCAGGTAAGCCGCAGGTACACTGCGCTACACCTGTGGATCAGTTTAAAAGCAGCCCAGTAACCACTGCAGAACAGATATGTCCATGTATACACTGATTTTAGTAATAAACTTGCTGTTCCAGGCAGAGTGCATTTGGTATCACTCCACTATGACAAGAGCCAGTTCTATACAGTAAGGCCCCTTTCACACTGGGGCGGTTTGCAGGCGCTATTGCGCTAAAAATAGCGCCTGCAAACCGACCCGAAACAGCTGTTGCTGTGTCTTCAGTGTGAAAGCCCGAGGGCTTTCACACTGAAGCGGTGCGCTTGCAGGACGCTGGAAAATGTCCTGCAAGCCGCATCTTTGGCTCGCTGTAGGAGCGGTATATTTACCGCTCCTATAGCGCCCGTTCCCATTGAAAACAATGGGGCAGCGCTCCGAACCCGCCCGCAAAACCCGGGCTAAAACCACCCCGCTAGAGGCCGAAATGCGCCGCTAAAATGCCAGCGCCCCCAACGCCCCAATGTGAAAGTAGCCTAAGCATTGGCTTATGAGGCTCTGCTCCACAGCTGCACGCTTCCTCTACCGCTGGCTTCATTCACAACACTGATGCTCTGGCATGGCGGGTAGACAACCTGCCATCTGGGCTTGCCAACCCGCCATCCCAGAGCCACATCAGAGGGCTCCGCGGGCCACATGACTTCAATGAATCAAAAGCGTGCATTGAAAAACGCAAAAAAGCACTTGGAATATGCAAACTGCAACCTGCATAGGTGTGAATCGGGCCTTAAACAGCCCTGCTCTATTCACCTTCATGCACTACAGAGTACCCCACGCTTTCTGTGCTAGGGTGACAGCAGTTCCCCATAGAGAGTGAGCATTGTCACCGTAGGACGGCAAGTCTGTTACTGGCCAAATCACAAGATGACTGACAGGCGTTCAGGAGACGCTACTGCAGTCTCCTGGCGTCTGCTTTAATTTATTTATTTATTTTTCCTTTTTACCAAACGGAAATTTTACATTGTGGGACTGTGCCATAACTGCAAGCCAAGAATTTGGCTCATGGTTGTGGTACAGCCCTATTGATCTCAATAGGCGAGTTTGACAGATGGTTGTCGTCGGTTAAATTCTGCAGCCTGCGTTAAACATGCGGTCGTGGCATTTAACCAGTCAAAAATAATCACCAGAGGCAAAGCCTCCGTATTATGAAAATATGGAACAGCAAAACATGTCTGCTTAGCTCAAAGTGACTTTCAGGTGAACGTTACGATAATTACTTACGTTAAATGTAACACACCAATTGTAATGTGAAGATTATTTTATGGAATGATCACAGATGTGAAGAAAGAAGTTAGGGACAAGATAGTAAATGGCCATACCTCCGCATTCAGGGTAACAGCTTTTATTTGAGACAGATCGTTATTGCTGGGAACACAAGATGCCATTTTATCGGATGCTATCACCAATTCTAACAAATAACACTTGAACGGGCAGAGCAGGCAGGAGTGAAAGCAGTTATAAAGTGCAGTAAAGCAGCTTCTATCTACACAAGAGGAAAATGTTCCATTATTTACAATGTCTGAGTAGCATTCGGCGCAGTAATAACAGTTCCTTAATCTGCATAGCTCACAGAGCATAAAACACACAGCGGCTGGGATATTTCCTCGAATGAAGCCGCTTAGAGAGCTGTTTCATCAGGAACTTCCCATCTAATGGGATAGAGGTTGTTATTAAATTGTGTTTACAGACATATTAAATTGTGCTTATAAAAGCAAAAAGGTATTTTTTTCCTTTTTATTCTGTCTTTTTACATTTGCGGCGCGGGAGTGCGCGCGGTGCACGCCGCTGATCAGCGAAGCCCGAACCAGAGTGGGTGTTCAGCCAGCGATCGCTCTTCTCTGGACTGAATTCACTGATCACAACAAACACTTCTGCTCCAGGAATCTCACGCAGACACCATTCCAGCTGATAGCAGCAATTTAATTAACGAGCGTATATCTGGCTCTTTAGGTACCTTAAAAGCTATTGGCTCATTCTGCTATCTGCTGCTGCATTTTCTAAGTAACAGTTGGATAATGAAGGCCCCCCCTGTTCCACTGGTGGCAGCATCAAACCGAGTAACTGTCAACTTACCAAAATGTGCACATAATTCCCTATTCTTTTTAACAATTGCCAGGCAAATGCATAAACCTCCATTTAGTCAGAATCTTTGTCTATGTATTCACTAAAAACGATTGTTAATTTTTAATTACGCTGCGTTCAATTACTTCTAATTCTTTTTTTGTTAAGCCCCTGTTCACACCGGTGCAACTTATGCGATTTTCACAGTTCCTAATTACGTGACAAGTTGCACCCCATTGCCGGTAATGAAACCGTTCATATTGTCACATTGTCACAGCGATTATGGATGTCCCCCCCCTTCTAGGTAGGTACTAGAGAGTGCATATCGTTTTGGCTTTTCTTAACCACTACAATACTGTGCACTTAAACACCCTTCCTGCCCAGACCAATTTTCAGCTTTCAGCGCTCTCGCACTTTCAGTGACAATTGCGCGGTCATGCAATGCTGTAACCAAATTAATTTTTTATCATTTTGTTCGCACAAATAGAGCTTTAGTTTGGTGGTATTTATTCGCGACTCCGTTTTTTATTTTTTGCGATATAAGCGAAAACATAGCGGAAATTTTGAAAAAAAACAATATTTTCTCCTTTCTTTTTTAAAAGAAATCCAATAAAATCAAATTTTGTCATAAATTTAAGCCAAAATGTATTCTGCTACATGTTTTTTGTAAAAAAAATTCTGTTAAGTGTATAATAATTGGTTCGCGTGATCACGGACAAATGTACGCAAATGATCATGTAAAAGGGGTGTGCAGGTGATCACGGACATATGTGTGCAGATAATCATTGGGACATGTGATTTTACTGGGACATATGTGAGGGACATGTGTTTTTATTATTTGGGGACATGTGTGTTTTGGGGACATGTGTGTTTTGGGGACGTGTGTTTTGGGGACATGTGTGTTTTACTGTGGGGACATGTGTGTTTTACTGTGGGGACACTAGACTGGTGATCATTGAGTAAAAAAAACAGCTCATACTCACTGATCACCAGCCGGCTGCAGCGATCCGCTCTCCTCTCCTCACCGACGACTTCCGTGTGAGGAGAGGAGGACCGATTGCCTAGCAACCGGCTGTTTGGTTACATCACATGACGGCCGTGATTCGACACGGCCATCATGTGATCAGGAGGGCCAATCACCGAGCCCTCCTGACGATCCGAGATGCGCCGTGTCCGGGTGACACGGCCGCATCGGGATCGCGCCGCTGCGCGGGCACGCACGCGATCCCTCTACTTCTGAAGGACGTTCCGGAACGTCCATTCAGAAGTAGACGGCTCCCACCCGGCCGTATATGTACATTGGCCGGGTAGGAAGTGGTTAACAGAGAATCAGACAGGCAAATGTAGGTGCTGTCTGCTTAAAGCGACTCTTCTGTAATTTTTTTCAACTTTCCATCTATTAAATCTTCTGCCCTTGTTGCTTTAACTTTTCTACCAGTAAATACCTTATACAGCCCACTTCCTGTTTCTTGTCTGGTCGTTAGCCTAGGCTTATGACATCATGCACAGCTCTCTCTCTCACTCTCTTGAGAGTTTTCCAGGAAGGGAGGGGGGATGAGTCATATGAGGGCCAATGAAAGCTGCATAGCTGGAGGTGTGTGTCTGTTTAAATCCAGGAAGTGAACAAGCAGCAGCTTCAGCTGCCCACAGTTTAAATGGCGGCAGCCAGACTCCGTGGAGGGAGATTTCTGCAGCATATTTGGCAAGAACAGAATCACATTATGTATACAATAATATGCAAAGTGGTTGGAGGGAAGCTTCAGAATGGCAAAGAAGTTTTTATTAAAAATTATGTGAGCAGACTGCAGTTCCTCTTTAACAGAGAGCGGTGATTGATGAGTGAGGTCTGCTCAGTGTGCTCTGATGCTGATTCATTCTGTCTTGGAGATTTCACACTGATCCAATAGTAAGGAACATATTGGACAGTGGGAGGGAACCCAGCAGGTGAAGGCATGGATGTAGATGCAGCCCCGGCCAATTGGCAGGGGAGGTGCCCCGTGGCATGCTGGGTGACTGTATTTATATTGTAGGAGCACGTGGGCTCGGGGTTCCAGTCCAGCCCACCTCTAAGGAGAGAGGTCCAGGTGGGGAGGAGGCAGCTGCCTCTCCCCAGCATGGAAGGCCATGCGGGGCCTGAAGCCTGCAAGCTACAACCCAGGGTTCCTTTGCCAGCTAACTGAGGAAGAAAGTCTATGGATTTGGTCGTGTGTCACTGGTATAGAGTGTCACTTGGAAGGAGGCTACCAGCTGTCCCTGGATATTTTGTGAGTACAGACCCTGTAGGAATTCTTGAGACTGTGTGTGTTGCTGAAATGTCCCTCTGCTCCTAGAAGTCAACATACTTGTCTTGTCTTGTGTCCACTGACAAAGTCCACTGAGTCCTGAATTGCTTGTTTTGCCTGTCCTGTCGCGACGTGCCTGTGTAGCAATTGGTTGGGGCTCTGAGCTGGCCTCCATGTCCGTTTTGCTTGGGGGCCCCCAAATTCCTTCAAACGGCCCTCCTGCTACAGAGGGACTTATTCTTCCATACAGACACTGTATGGTTCAGCTGATGATCTGCTTCCACCACATCTATTACAGAGAGAGTTAACTTGGAGTATCGGGAATTAGAATCCCCTTCTCCTATCTAAGCCTCGCTTGTGCATAGTTAACTTGGAGTATCCTACTAATTCCCTTCTCCTATCTAATTTCTCCAAATAAAACATAAAAAACAAATCCCCTAGACTGGTCATTGGAGACAACGAGTGGAAGAGTGGTTCATATGAAGAATATGTAGCATAATTTACGCACATCTACTTTTTGCTGTGGCGCGTATAGCGTGCCACAGGTCACCATCTCCCTGGTAGGGTCCTCAGTGTATTATTTTTATCAAGGGCCCATGATGCTATTAGGATGGCACTGACCAGAGGAGAGGTTTGAAATTGTTCAGATTAGAAGGGCGGCACTGAAGCAATATAAAAATAAAAAAAAAAGCCAGGCGGCATGGGCCTTTGATAAACCAGCCATGATTGTAGAATGAAGCCATTTCAAGGCTTACCTCCATAGCAGATTAGGAGGGGCACTGCTGGGAAGGAAGAAGAGTGCACAAAAGCAGGTCTTATTAAAGACCTGCTTCTTGACTTCTTCATTCCTGGCAGCACCCCTCTCCTAATCCGCTATGGAAGTGAATCTTGAAATGGTCTCATTCAAACCTCAGCTACGCAATGCTTGCGTAGGCCTTCAAGCTATATGTGCAGTGACGCATACAGTGTTAAGGCCAAATGTCATCCCCCATTCACCCACCCATACTGGGCGCCTGCCAGCCAATCAGATATATTGCTCCCTAGATGGAAATCTTCTCTTTTGGGTGGCGGGGTGCTGAACTCTTTACCCCAGGCGAAGGAATCGCTAGCTTCACCACTACTAGAAACCACTGTCTAAGGCCACTTTCACATGAGGCGGGCTCCGCTTGCACGGAGCCCGCCTCTGTCCGCCGGCTCAGCGGGAGATCTCTCCGTTGATCTCCGCTGAACCGGCGGATGACAAGTCCCTCTCTTCTCACTGAGCGGGGAGGGGCTTGCGAGCGCCGCTGATCTCTATGGAGAGATCGGATGAAAACGGACAGTGTGTCCGTTTTCATCAGATCTCACCCGATCCGATCCGCCAGCGACGGATCTGGACGTATAGCCATACGTCTGCTTTTGGCGGATCGGACCGGGTCGGATGTCAGCGGAGATGTCTCCGCTGACATCCGACGCTCCATAGACTAACATGGAGCGCCCGTTCAGATCCGCCGTCAAAACTGACAGGCGGATCTGAACGGTCCGACCGTGTGAAAGGGGCCTAAGATGGGATTTCCCGCGCTTTGAAGAGATTTCCTCTCACCCTATACTACACCATCCAAATTTAAAAATGTTTTGGCTTTGGATACACTTTAAAGAACTCCAGGAAGCACAACAGTCCTTTGTTCAAGTAACTGAAATCCTCTTTACAATAAAGAACTATGTGAAACACTGTTTATCAAACTGGTAACAAAACAGACCCTTTAAAGGCCCCCTCCACATGGATGAATTGCAGTAATGCATACTTTGCATTAATGCGACATTTTTTGTCCATTGGGGTGTCATTCAACAGTAGTCACATTCAACTGCACTTGTTGTGTAAAATGTAAAAGAGGTTTCATAGCTTATCCAAGTCACTTCAGTTCCAGTGAGTGCCAGGAACATCCCCCAACATTTATATCCACACAGGTAGCACAGATACCTCATTCCACCATTGAATGTGTAGATGCAATTGTACAAGAACAGGCTTGGAAGTATGATAAAGGTAGAACCACGCTGATTACATCCTTGGCATCAGGAAATCTAATGCCCCGTACACATGTTCGGACATTCCGACAACAAAATCCATGGATTTGGCTCAAACTTGTCTTGCTTACACACGGTCACACAAATCTTGTCGGAAATTCCGAACGTCAAGAACATGGTGACGTACAAAACGTACGACGAGCCGAGAAAAATTAAACTTCAATAGCCAGTGCGGCTCTTCTGCTTGATTCTGAGCATGCTTGAAACTTTTTGCGTTGGAATTGTGTACACACGATCGGAATATACGACAACGGATTTTTTTGTCTGAAAATTTGAGATCCAGATCTCAAAATTTTGTGTGATGGAATTCCGATGGAAAATGTCCGATGGAGCCTACACATGGTCGGAATTTCCGACAACAAGCTCCCATCGAACATTTTCCGACGGAAAATCCGACCGTGTGTATGGGGCATAAATAGGTGGTATTCCTTCAACTGACATGGCTGAAGAGGCAATCTGTTGTCAGATCGTCAGGGCACGGATGTTAAAATGGCATTATATGTGGAACACAAATGGTGTTGAAGGCCCCCACAACTTTTCAGGGATGGTTGTTCCAGTTCGATGTAGATGGCCTCTTTCAAGCCTCTTGTGAACCAGTTGTCCTCTCTGTCCATGTGAACCACACTTTTCTCAAAATGAATGTCCCTTTTCTTTAAGGTGTAGGAAAACTGCTGAATCTTGGTCAGCAGGGTTATGTTCATATCACTCATTAGAACTAAAGAAGCTTCTTGTATAAGCTATGAAACATTTTCTGTTTCATTTTCTGTTACAAAACAAGTCATGTTGGATGGGACTAACTATTACACACTATACTGTGTCCTGGATTAAGAAGAACCTTCATAGACATACAGAAATAATGTTTTTGTAACATAAACACATACTGGTAATGTTACTTAGATTAAAGTGGATGTAAACCCAATTTTTTTTGGATGTCATAATGTAGAGAATAAGATTTCCTTTCATTTGAGCCCAGTCTTGCCACACAGATTTACTCGAGGCCTGAGCAATCCTCTTTTATTGTTCAGTTAGAGAATTCTTGATAAAGTCTTGAAAACTTTGTCAAAAACGCCCCCTTGCTGTGAGTGACAGGTGATTTACATACCTCATGCACATAAATTTGGGTTTACATCCACTTTAAGCTTCTCACGTTCTAAAGCTCTACTCGAACTCCCTGTTGGGTAATTCTAATGACCACAGCTTACTGTACATCCAGGTAGTGGATGAGATCGAAGATCACTGATGGCCAACCCTGTCTTCTGAATGTAGCTGTATTCTACAATTCTCCCAGATAGAAATCAGAAAGGAGCCTGTGGATAATATTTGTACAGGCAATTAGCACACCAATTGGCTATTATCTCAAAAGCATTCTGTAATTCTCATTAATACACTGCTGTCTCTGAATTGCGGATACTGGCAGGAACCCTGGATTCTGCTGTGTGTCTAAAAGACTTCAGGTACAGCCAGCTGAATTGTCTGAGTGGCAACCTACGTGGGGCTGGATCAGATGGAATAGCTGTACTGTTGACTAATGACCCCAGTGTGCAAAATTTTACTGCTGGCCATGGCAACTGAATCCTCGGTAATTTACCTAAAACTAGCACGAGCTCAGGCCTGCTAATTGGTGTAAAGACCAATGTAATAATTACTCACAAATGTAGCAGAGAGTGAAAAAAAAATGCTTGAGCAAACAATTTCTAGCAAGAGAGAGCATGATCGTACAAAAGCCATTTCACTTTCCTGGAGAAAATCTGAATTAATTACGCTAAGGGCTGCTGAGAGTAAATTACTGATTTTTTAATTTAGCAAAGGGTGCTCATAGTTCTGTACATGTTACGTCTACATGAATATGATTGGCTGTAATCATTGACTATCAGAACTTTAATGTATTCAATAAAGCACAGCAAAAAGGAAAAGTATTCCCAGTAGCCCATAACACCCGGAGTTCAGTTTGCTGATAAATTCTGATTGGTCGCTAGGTACTAATCCACTCTGCTCTTTATGGCACCAAATAATCCTACCAAAATCATTCCACATTATTAAAGCTGAACTCTCAAGACACACATTAATGCAGCTCTGTGTTCATTAATACGTAATTGAATGCATTTTTTTTTTTTTTTTAATGCAAGCAGTGTAAGTACCTGAATGTGACCTAGTATTGGCATTTTGCAGTCCCAACAGGGCTGGATAGGCGGGAAAGATGGAGTGCAAGGAGCCAATAAGTTCATGTCCTGGCCAGAAGCATGCTGATAGGAAAGAAAGCAGTGACAAAGAGAAGAGTCTATCACTGTGCTGCTTCTCCTTTCACTGTGCAGTCACAGGCTGAAGGTGCAATCCAGGAAAACCTGGGCTCAGTGGCGTTGGGTTGATTGATGTTGGCTGTTGGAATTAGGAAATCTTTTGGCAGAAAAAAGTACTGCATTACTCTGAATTAAAGGTAGATATTACACATTTATTTTTTCTATCTTTTAATGGACTATTCATTTTTATCATGTTATTTTTGGCTTGCGTTCTGCTTTAAACTGTATGCAATACCAAAAATCGTTTTTAGTATTGGCTAGATAAGGGTTAAAACCCCTGTAAGGGTCTTTTTTCCTTCTTGTAACATTTAGAAGACTTCCCTTCACTTCCTCTCTCAGTGACACAGCAGGACAATAAAAGTTGATCTCTTTGAAGAAGTGAGGGGTCATTCCATCTAAAGCCTCGTACACGCGATTGGATTTTCCGCAGCTGAAACCTCAGACTTTTCTCCGAAGGCGTTTGCCCGGATTTTGTCTTGCATACAAACGGCAAGGAATTGTCGGCCAACAAACACGAACGTAGTGGCGTACTACGTTGTTTTTCAGCTCTTTAGCGACACCCTTTGGGCTCCTTCTGTTAATTTTGTGTTAGTAGAAGTTTGTGTCTATCCATTATAAGATATCCCTTCACTTTATGTTCCTGTGACAACTGAAACATTGTGTATTTCATTTGCCACCACTTTTCTATTTGGGGACCATGGTCACCAGGATAAACAGAGAGGTGAATAAACCCAGTGGGGACACAAATAGCAATAAAACCCTGATAGTGGGTTCTAATCCTTCTATATTTTATCTTAAACTTAAAAAAATAAAAAAAATTGGCTTAATATACACTTTAATTTTTCAACTTTAGGCTATGTATATTTATGTTTTAGATATACATGTGTGTACAACAAGACCACATATAACTAGCAGTCTATAGAGGGGACACTGCACAGTCCCACACCCCTGTACCCCCCATGTACTAGTCTACTCTGTTATTTTGGCCCTGTTAGAAAGGGATATGACCCCGTTTGTCTCAACTACTGTATGAGTGTTTGGTGCTGAGAACAAATTCATAATTTATACACGGAGCAGATGAGAGAATATACCTGTGTTTGTTCCCTACTGTCTGTGTGACAGGGATCAGCTGGTGCTTAGGCTGTCTTGACAAACAAATCACACTGCATTAGATAGACATGGCACATTTTGTAGCATTGTGCAAATAAGAAATGCTGGATGTGTCATTAGCATCCTGGATTTTGACTTCCCCATGCAAGCATTTTACCATTTCAAAAACGCACAAACTTTCTGTTTCCCCGAGCAGAATACAATATTACACCTTTTGATGAATATTTAACACTACCGGGATGATTAACAAAGGTGAAGAACCAGGGAGTTGCAGCAAACACAGCAGCCGGTAAGAAGCCATCGTTCATTGTTCCCACAGCCCTGAAATGATGAAGTATGAAACTTGGCTTTTATTAGAGCATGTGTGCAATTTAAACTGGCCTCACCGTATTCACCATAGAAAGTCAAATCAAGCAAGTCTGCAAGTACAGTATAACCTCCTCCTCCCGTTGATCCCTGATAGGCTAACTGGGATCCTCAACAATTTACTATAGGTGTTCACAGAAAAACACACAGGGAATTCATAAGGTCTTGTAGAGTCCAGAAAGCCTGGTCTTGGTACAGACAGCCTACTGTACATTACGTTAGGTGCTTATACACCAACCAAAAGAATAATCTCCTCTCCCCACACCCATGAAAACAGTTTTTCCCTCTCCACAGATACAGAACCTACCTACCGAGAGAATGATTCCTTATCCCCATACCCACCAAAAGAATGATCCCTTCTTCCCAAACACCCACCAAAAGAATGATCCCTTCTTCCCAAACACACAGACACTCACCAGAAGAATGATCCCTTATCCCCACATACCTACTAAGAGAATGATCCCTACACTCCCACCAAGAGAATGATTTCTACACATACACCGAGAGAATGACCCCCCATACACACACACCTAGCCAGAGAATAATCCCCACACACGCCTTCAAAATTAATTATTCCCCCTCCTCTTCTACATTGGTATGAGCACAGGCACTCGGGCTCCCCAGACAGTAAAGGGTGTGTTCGGCTGTGATAGATCTGATGTAGAAAAGTACATTTTCATTGCTAAAATGCCGAAAACACCCTGAAGGTGAGCCATCAATAATGTAAAGGTTAAATGCGTTTCTTTCACACAATGTGCAGATGCAGAATAAGAGGGAAAACATCACGTGTGCAGTATGGAATATTTCCAAAGGGTTTAGTCTTAAAATGCTAATTTACCATGTCCCAGTTCATCATGTCTAGAGTCATATGTATCACAATGAAAGGCACATGCTTATTTAAAGAACCTTACAGATGAAGTGTGGTTTGGTTACAGATGATTTATAAGCTGTCATCTCCTACACCTGCAATTGGCACATACCTTCTGTCACTGAGATATACAGAGCTGCAGGTTAAATGACATGCAACTTGCTGCATGTGTAATAGAATCCCTGACACACTTCTAGATGTGACTGTGTGATGTGATGGACCCGGAGCAGTAAAACTTTCTTGTGAAAAGCTCTGCCAAAATTACCCCACATGGACCTGAGATTGGTCCAAATACACATGTATTCCAATGTAAGATGAAACAAGGCCAATGTGTTTTGAGGGCCAGAAATCACTCCTTTCATTGGGATTGAAGTGAAAAACAATATGGGCAGACTGGCCTGGTTTGAAGAATAAATGTGGTATTTTGGCCCACCAAGCACAGAAAATTCGATTTTTTCTTCATACTTACCTGTAAATCCATTTCTTTGAGTACATTACGGGACACAGAGCAGCCAAATACATTACTACCTGGGTTATGCCCCACCTATAGGTGAATGGACACTGGTAGAATAACCAAAAACAATAAGTGATCCCCTATATATCTCCTCTCATACAGGAAGTAATCCAGTTTTGTAGCAAGCAATGAACACCCAAAAAGAGGGGAGGGGCCTCTGTGTCCCGTGATGTACTCAAAGAAATGGATTTTACAGGTAAGTATGAAGAAAAAAAATCCAATTTTCTTTCTCGTACATCATGGGACACAGTGCAGCCATATACATTACTACCTGGGATGTCCCAGAGCAATAGCCTTGAGGGGAGGGAGACACACTGTAGGAAAACAGCATCAGATTTATACAGCAGCCCGCAAGACACTATGGCCAAAAGCTGAGTCCTCTGTTGCCTTGATAAAATCTTGTGAACGTATGTACTGAAGACCAAGTAGCGGCCTTGTAAATCTGCGCCACTGACGCCTGATGGCCAAAAGCCCAGGAGGTTCCAACACCCCTGGTAGAATGAGCTCTAAACGCCAAAGGGAGGAGCTTTACCTTTCAGGCCATAGGCCTGAGTGATTAATTGGTGAATCCAAAGTGGAATGGATGCCTTAGAAGCCGCCTGACCCTTCTTGTGTCCTTCCGGAAAAACAAAAAACGCATCAGAACTTCTGAGGCTTGCAGACATTTCCAGGTAGACTCTGACCACCCTCACCACATCCAAAAGGTGCAACTGCTTCTCTTCTGACGAGCCAGGCTATGAGAAAAAAGAAGGTAGAACAATGTCCTGATTTAAATTAAATTCAGAAACTACCTTAGGCAAAAAGGACGGGACAGGACGTAGCACCACTTTATCATGGTGCAAAATCAAATACTGCTCCTTACAGGAAAGGGCCGCCAATTCGGAGACCCTTCTAGCCGAAGTAATTGCAAGAAGAAAAGCCAACTTCTGTGTCAAAAAAATTTAGTTGATTGGTTCAAAAGCCTGCTCCTGTAACACCGACAAAACCAAATTTAAATCCCAAAGGCAAAGAGGTGATTTAACGGGAGGCAATAAGTGAGTCACTCCCTGAAGAAAAGTCTGGACCAAGGAATGTGAAGCCAAAGGCTTCTGGAAGTACACCGATAAGGCTGAAACCTGTCCTTTAATTGTTGTCAAGGCTAATCTTTTATCTAAGCCCGACTGAAAAAAAGAGAGAATTCACGCTATCAAATATCTGTGAGGATGCCAACTTCTGGCCTCACACCACGCAATGTAAGCCTTCAAACCCGGTGATAAACCTTCCTGGTGAACGCCTTCCTGGCATTCACCAATGTAATTACCACTGGTCCTGAGACACCACGATCTCCTAGCACCCTGGCTTTAATAGCCATGCCGTCAAATTCAGTGAGAGTAAATTCGGGTGGAATATAGGCCCCTGTGACAGTAGATTGAGCTGGAGCAGAAGCATCCAAGGCTTGCCTACTGCTAATCTCACTACCTCCGGATACCAAGCCCTCTTGGTCCAGGCCGGAGCTACCAGAATGACTGTCATCTCTTACCGGATCCTACGCACAAGATGTGGCAGAAGAGGAATCGGGGGAATGCATAAATCAAAGAGAACTCAGTCCAGGGAACTACCAGAGCATCAATCCCGATCACAAGTCGATCTCTTGCTCTGGATACAAACTGCTGAATCTTGCAGTTTAACCTGGATGCCAGCAGGTCTACATCCGGTGTACCCCACCGCTGGCAAATCTGCATAAACACCTGTGGGTGCAGAGACCATTCTCCTGGATGTATCTGTTGGCGGCTGAGATAGTACGCTTTCCAGCTCTCTACCCCTGGAATGTGGACGGAGGTCAGCACTGGCACATGCTTTTCTGCCCATGATAACACATGACTGACCTCCATGTGGGCCAGACGACTCTTGGTGCCACCCTGATGGTTGACATAGGCCATAGCTGTGGCATTGTCGGTTTGCACCCTTACCGGGTGACCCTGTAACTGACGTCCAATAATTCAGTGCAAGGCGTATTGCCGGCAGCTTTAGTACATTGATGGGTAATCCTTGTTCCTGCAGAGTCCATTTCCCCTGGACTGTGGAACTTTCCATGACTGTGCCCGAGCCGGAAAGACTGGCATCTGTGGTCACTACCTTCCATGACAGTAGAAGAAAAGACCTTCCCTGTACCAGATTCTAGTCTACTAACCACCAGATGAGACTTCCTCGAGCCTTGGGGGTTATGATCATGCAGGAATCCAAAGCCTGCATCTTCCTGCTCCATGCAGAATGTTCTGCTGCAATGCCCTGGTATGGAACTGGGCATACGGAATTGCCTCGAATGAGGAAACCATCCTCCCCAGAAGACTCATACAGAGTCGGACAGATGGCCGTCTTTTTCAGCTTACCTGCCGAACCTGATCCTTTACGGCCTCGACCCTTCTTGGAGGCAAGAACATTCTTGCCTGGACAGTGTCCATGATAAGGCCTAAGTATTCCAGACTTTGACTCGGTTTAGGGCCGTTTCTCAGAATTTATGATCCATCAGAGATGTTCCAGGAATTGGACCGTAAAGGTTACATTTCTTATCAAAACTTAGTAGGAGATCGTCTAAGTAGCCTGCAATCAAGATCTCTTGAGATCTTAGACCCAGTACGGGTGCCAGGATCTTTGTGAAGACTCGGGGTGTGGTTGTGAGCCCAAAGGGCAGAGCCACAAACTGTTGTTCCTCTATGACAAAGCGCAAAGGCCTTTGATGAGTTTGAAAAATTGGCACGTGCAGGCATGCATCCCTGATGTCTATGGATGTCAGAAAATCTCCTTCTTGGAGAGAGGTCACGACAGAGCGGACTGATTCCATTTCGAAAGGGCCGTACTGAGAGATAACGGTTCAGTGCTCTTAGATCCAGAATTGGTCTAATGTCGCCATTTGGCTTTGGAACCGTGAACAGATTTGAATAAAACCCTGTTCCCCTTTTGGGAACTGGAAACTCCATGATCACCCCCTGTATAAATCACCCTTTAAACGGTCTAGTGCTTAGAGTAATAAGCCCTTTCTTGAAAGGTCTGTGGGAACTCTGAACCTCACAAATCTTTGAGGAGGGTAACAGTGCAATTCCAGCCTCTACCCCTGAGACATAGTGGACATAGTGGAGATGACCCATCTGTCCTGAATTAGTGTTTCCCACAATCCCGCAAACTGCAGCAACTTTCCCCCCACCAGCAGGAGTGGGGGCGTTCCTTCACAAGGAAGGTTTGGTGCCAGCATTAGCGGATTTTTGGAACCAAGGCCTCTTTTGGCCCTGCTGTTTACCTTTGGCAGCAGATCCCTGGTGCCGTCGGAACTGCCTAGGGCCTGAAAAACCTGAGGAATTAGCGTGTGGCACCTTAAACAAGGGCCGTGTTGCTACCTTTTTCACAGGAAGGAGGGAACTCTTTTCTCCAGATATCTTTTGAATGTACTTATCAAGATCATCCCCAAATAAATGTTCTCCATGAAAAGGAAAACCAGCTAGCATCCTCTTAAAAGGAAGCTCTGCTGACCAGCTTTTTAGCCATAAAATTCTGCGCATGTGCGCAGACAAAAGAGCCATGCAGGAGATCTGCTGCATGGAGTCTTTAAGGGCATCTATAGCAAAGCAAAGAGCCTGAGGCAGATCTGCTCCATCCTGAACAGAATACTCCTGTCTATTGGGCCGTCTAGCCTGATCCTTCAAGGCTTGACAGACCCCAAAATGCTGCTACTGTGGGTTGAATAGCGGAACCTGCCAGGGCGAAGGATGCCTTTAACAAAGCTTCCAGCTTCTTATCTGCAGGATCCTTAACCGCTTCCCGGCCGCCCACTGCATATATACGTCAGCAGAATGGCACGGGCAGGCAAAAGCACGTACCTGTACGTGATCGTGCATTTGCCTGCATGTGGGTCGCACGCGCGCCGCCAGCGGCGTGCTCGCGACCCGGTCGGGAGCTCAGTGACCCCGGCCTCGGGACCAGCGGACCCGATCGCCGCTGGTGTCCCGCGATCGGGTTACGGAGCTGAAGAACGGGGAGAGTATGTGTAAACAAACCTCTCCCCGCGCTTCCTACTCTGCCTGTCATTGATTGACTGTTCCCGGTCATCGGGAAAGCCGATCAATGACGTCAGATGTCAGCCCCGCCCCCCAATGTAAAAAAAAACACACACGTCACATACCATAACCCCTCCCCCTAGTGGTTAACCCCTTCACTACAACTGTCATTTATACAGGAAACAATGCATTTAAATAGCATTGATTGCTGTATAAATGACAATGGTCCCAAAAATGTCCGATGTGTCCGCCATAATGTCGCAGTCACAATAAAAATCGCTGATCGCCGCCATTACTAGTAAAAAAAAATATTAATAAAAATGCTATAAAACTATCCCCTATTTTGTAAACGCTATAACTTTTGCGCAAACCAATCAATAATCGCTAATTGCGATTTTTTTTACCAAAAATATGTAGAAGAATACATATCGGCCTAAACTGAGGAAAAAAAATGTTTTTTTTATATATTTTTTGGGGATATTTATTATAGCAAAAAGCAAAAAATATTGCATTGTTTTCAAAATTGTCGCTCTATTTTTGTTTATAGCGCAAAAAATGAAAACCGCAGGGGCGATCAAATACCACCAAAAGAAAGCTCTATTTGTGGGAAAAAAAGGACGCCAATTTTGTTTTGGAGCCACGTCGCACGACCGCGCAATTGTCAGTTAAAGCGACGCAGTGCCGAATCGCAAAAAGGGGCCTGGTCCTTTGGCTGGCAATTGGTCCAGGGCTGAAGTGGTTAAAGACCCGTGTATTATCCACTGGACAAGTTAAGGTTTTGCTTAGGGAGGAAACCAGCTGTATCCACAACCTGTATGCTCCACTTCTTCATAGGATATAACAGAGAAAATCTCCTTGGAGACACAAATATCCTGTCTATGTGCTCCCAGTCAGAATATACCACCTACTTCAAGAGTGGGTGAAAAGAAAATACCTGTGTACCCTGCTGTGGTTTCAATGAACCCAGGGAGGAACAAGGTGTTTCAGGGACCTCTACTGGACGTAACTTAAAAGCTGTATGGACCATCTGTACAAAGAATGGATTAGAAGCTTTTGTGATTGAGAGGCTGATATAATCTAAGCCTCTTCAGGCTCTGAATCATTTTAGGGAAGATTCCCCTGTCTGGATATCAATTGCCTGACCGGCCACTACCTCTTCTTCTACCTCGTCAACCCAGCCTTGCTCCAATATAGGAGGAATAGGGGAAGGGGACCTGTCAAGCTTCCTGCCACTTTGTGTGAAAGACGTGATCATTCCAGCAATCTTGCCCTCTAAACCAACCAAAGCTGATGGCAGGTCCTCTTTAGTAATAAACTCTGAGGTAGAAGCATTGGTAGCAAGCACAACTCCAGACAGATGCAGCGGCTCAGATTGCCCGGTGTCATCCGGTCTTTCAGGTGAGGCTATTGCAGCAGAGTTCCGTTTAGACTCTACAGGGGCCACTGATGGAACACATGCGCCCTTTGCTGCAGCGCTCCCCCCAGGTTGCTTCCTAGAAGACATGGCTTGCTGAAGCAGTGGTAACTGGCCTTGTGACACAAATACACAAGTTCCTCAGTACCACAATTTCCCCTTGGAAGAATCTTATACAATGAACTGTTCTTCCAGCTACTGCAACATCATTTAGGCTGTGTCTGTCATCACTGATAGGACTTGTGTCACCCAGGACAGACTGCTCTGTGTCCCCTCCTCCGGCCAGCAACTAACTGTGCTTTTAGCCTTTAAAAAAGCTTCCCTCGGCCGTCAGGGCCACGTGCATGAGCCCGTGCTCGCCCCCATGGAGGAGAACACACAGAGCAGCAAACCTATGCCCTCTAGTGGGCAAGCAAAACATTTTCTTTTTCAAAAGCTTCCCTTGGCTTGTGCAGCTCTGGGAAGATAAAACACAGAGCAGCAAACCCATGCCCTCTAGTGCACAAAGCAAGCATGGCAAGGAAAAAGTTTTTTCAAAAACATGTCAACCTAGATACACCTGTTGCAGGGGAATGAATAATAATTGGACCCTCGTTTTTCACTGGGCCACTTACCAATCCTGCTGCAGGACAATAGCCTAAGATAGAAGTTCAGCCTTCACCCATTGTGGTGGATTTTGTCACACAGACCTTCAAGGACTGGGTACCCTTTTAGCATGAGGGTCCACTCCCTTGGACTTGTACAGCACCCTGCAGGAATGCCTTAGCGCTGTGGTGTCCAGGATTCCACTACACAGGGTCCAGCACCCGAAGGTTGCATTACAAGGCAAAACTCGTTGTTGATCTTTTAATCTTCTTTACGAGGCTCGGGTCCCATTTATCTTAGCATAGTAGCTTTTTGAAATGGATCCGATCTAGAAATGCTGTCCCTTGATTTTTAAGAACCTGTGCGGGATACAGCATGGGAACTCACAAAGAGCTCACCAATAACCATCCAACATTTTAGACACTGGCGAAAAAAAATGCATTAGTTCATGTATGTGAGGGGTCATATAGGGGACCACTTCCTGTTTTTGGTTATTCTACCAGTGTCCAGTCACTTCTAGGTGGCACATAACCCAGGTAGTAATGTATATGGCTGCTCTGTGTCCCGTGATGTACGAGAAAGAAAACGACTTTTATGTTAATGTTATAATACATAATTACAAATATGTAATCATACCCAGTATTTTTTTTATAGTATATATATTTTATAGTGAACATCTTTTTTGGCTATATGAACCAGTACACGGTATACGCTTACTGAAGAGAATATTATATGTTTATAGAAGGAAGGAGGGGGGTTGTCCTCTGTACAGGAAGAATGATGGGCCCCCCTTCCCCATCACCGGTGATGGGTGAGCTGAGCCTGGTGCACCTGTGCACAGCAGCACCTGCAAACCTCTCTTTTATAAATGAGAACAGGGCGTCATTAGGACAGGCATTCTGTTTCCCAGCAATTAATTTCACATAAGGCATTATTACAGCGCTTTTTATCACATATTTGTACTGGCAATGATCTTATTCTTTGCAAGGAAGCGTGGGGACTCGCTTCACGTGAACTGTCAGGCATTTTTCAAGCTGACATGAAGATGAAATCATTAAAATTTGTGCACTGAAGGTAGCTCGGGGTCAGAACAACAATATTTTTAGAAGTAATTAATGGTAAGAATCTCTGTTTCATTTATTATAAATTGTATTTGTAGAGGAAGAAAAATGCTTCCTGGTTGTTCAAATTAATAATCGCCTATAGCAGAGCGCTGCGCTGAAAATTTTACACGGAGAAGGGAGACAAAGACAATAATTAAAGCGGAGTTCCACCCTAAAGTGGAACTTCCGCTTATCGGATTCCTCCCCCCCCCTCCAGTGCCACAATTGGCACCTTTCAGGGGGGAGGGGGGTGCAGATACCTGTATAATACAGGTATCTGCACCCACTTCCGGGACGCATTATCCGAGCTGCCCCACCTCTATCCGAGAATGCCCCGTTGTGTCTTGGGAAACACAGTTCCCAGGACACAGCGGGGACCAATAGAGGCGCGCAGCGTGACTCGCGCATCGCTCGTCATCTTCTGCCGACACCGCTGGAACCTGGAACAGGTAAGTGTCCATTTATTAAAAGTCAGCAGCTGCACTATTTGTAGCTGCTGACTTTAAATTTTTTTTTTTTCAGGTGGCGCTCCGCTTTAAGTAGATCAGGGCCCACCTATCCACTATGGGATCTACAGATTGCCCAAATAGCACTGCCGCCAGATCTTACCTTGTTATTCTCTCTTTTTTGGAAAAGTTTTGAGATACAAATTGTGAAGTTGAAATGCAGCATAAAGTATAGTGAAAAGAAGACAGGCAGGCAAAAAAGCGAAAGACAATAAAAAAAAAAACACACTGTGCCTTTCAATGACTGTCTGCTATAACAGAAGTAATGGATTACTCCAGAATCAAAGGGAAAAACTGTAAAAAGCCTCTAAAAGCTTGAGGAATGTAAATGTATAAATTCCACCTTTCACCGAAGTCTAAAAGTGGTGAAAATGAGCTCAGCAATTAATCCTGAGCAGCTGAAACGGGCACGGGCACGGTTGATTTTTCCCATGGCAGAAAAACAGCAAATATTGATTTTGATCCTTTTTAAATAGGTACCTAAAGTGTGTGTATAAGAGAACTTTACATTCTGCATACCTCTCGCTGCCCAGGATGTGTTCATTAGATGGATGGGAAGAGGAACACAGAGACAGTGGAAGCTTTTCTCAGTGTCTACAGCCAGCCAGACACATTAGAGGCTCCTCATCCTAGGCTGCTGACCATCTGCTTCAATAGCTATTACTACTAACATGTACTTTAGTGCTAAATTTTTAAAACAGAAAATATTGTGGCACAACCAGGGGCTGACTGACAACTCATGGGGCCCCCAGGCAATCAGAGATTATGGGGCCACACAGTATACAATCACACAGTATACACATACATGTACACACAGTATACACAGACGCGTTTCTATTGGCTGAGAAGGTACTGGAGAGGTGGGGCAGCTATAATCTCTGGATTTTTAGACCAAAAGGATGTCGGTAAGGGACATTTCAGAAACAGATGTAAAAAAAAAAACAGATTTTTTACATACTGTCCCTGATTTTACTGAGGCTGGCAACCCTGATGGGGCCCCCTAGTGGCCCGGGGCCCTCGGGAAGTGCCCGAGTGGCCGAATGGTCAGTCCGCCCCTGGGCACAACCATACACACACATATTGTTTATAATATATATATATATATATATAACTATTTTATTTTTTTATTACTTAAACACACTTATGTGCTGTATATATTATGGTAGCCTTGAATTCCTGCCTTGTAGCGCTATTCTGAGTTTGATTTCTATGCTGTCTGCATAGAGTCCATTTGTTTTGTATGGATATGATATACTACCGTAGATCTGTAAACAACGAAGGGACTGGAGCCTCATTGTTCAATGCCGTTTATAAACACCACTGCAGAAAACCGTTAGGCGACCAGTGCGCCTGTTAATGCCTATGAATGGAGCCAGCTTGGCTTATAGGCACTGTGTACAGAGCTGTTCAAAGTGGCTCTGAACTTTGGGACACCTGTGATTGGTCATGGAGAGACCAATCATAGCGCTCACAGATGTAAACAATGTAGTGTTTATATCTGTGAGTCCGACCCTTTTTCTTACAACTGAGGCAGGGAAAAAAAAGTGGAACAAATGAATAAATGAATGATTCATTTCTAATGTTTTTTTTTCTTTTTTTAACCCTTCACCGCTCTACTACACATCTAATCTCCAGGCTGTCTCTTCAGTGACCTGTGTATTAATCCTTCACCTCCCTTATCCTATACATCTGCACATTACCCCTTCATCTCCATCCTACCACTGTACGTGACCTGTACATTAACCCCTTCAGCTCCTCCCACATGTCTGTGGTTTATCTAGTGCGCCATTACAAAGTTCTATGTTTTAACCCCTCAATATCAGCATGTTTCTTCATTTCCAAAATATTGTGGCATTAAAGAGATGTTATTGTGAGGGTGTTCGCACTGTCCTGGAACTTTAAAAAAAAAAAAAAAGGGAAACGGGTGTTTTAAAAATAAATAAACCCAGTGGTTATTAAATACCACCAAAGGACTATCTGTTGTAGAAAACTGATATACAATCAATTGGATATAGTGATGCACATCTAAGTATGCAGGCATCTTGGGTAAAGCTGTCCACATAGACCGTCCTCCGCACCGCCGGATCTCACCGCTGTCAGTCTGCAATCGTGACCGGGAAGACTACCCTGCAGTAGAGCGATCTAAAAGCGAGCCTTGAATCGCTCATGGAGCTCAGCGTAGAAGGGATGACGTTGATGGCGGTGCGGAGGATGGTCTATGTGGACAGCTTTACCCCGGATGCCTGCAACCATGTGACTTGCTAAATGTTGTACCTTCATTAAATGTGACCATATTACTACTACACTTAGAGGCGCCTCTGTTCTGTTTTATACTCAGTTGTGACAGGACGCTACTTGTATATCAAGACATCGCTTGTATATCAAGTCAAAATTTATTAAAAAAAGAATTCTTGTCTTGCAAAACGCTCTCAAGCCAAGTTATTCTCAAACCAAGGTTTTACTGTAATTTCAATGAAAAAAAAACACTAAATAATTGGTTGCATCAGTACACACCCCTTTTAATATACTAGTGGAGACTATATACTTTATGTATTTATAATAAAACACACACAGACACAGATAGGTATGAAGTTAATGTATCAAAGAGCAAAACAGCTGGGTCTTTACTCTTCTGTGATTAATATGTAGACCAGAGAATTGAAGACTCCCTCCGAGGCTTCTCACACAGGTAAAGGCTTTGAGACAGATTCTCTTTAAAACATTTAAGTGGAGGTTGTGTGTCCCTCACCCCTTGTTATCACCGACATGTCATAGCGGGATGGCACACTGTCATCCAGCTGTCAGAGCCGTGTTAATATATCTGACCGCAGGCATGTCATAACCTTCAACCAGAAACACTGTGCAAGGGAGCCACTGCCATCCCTAATGTGCCAAGGCATCTTAATCTATTTAGCACTTAGGAGGCCCTGTACAGCTAATTATTAGTGATAAGCAGGGCAGAGCATATGACAGGCCATCCGCAGTGCTGCACCTCCTGGAAGGAAGCAATCAGAAGGGACAAAGGGCTCTACAAATGGTCAGGCAGAACACCAACACCTGATTAGTTGAGGGACAGGAGATCATTTCCACTAGTCTTTATACAAGTCATATAGGACAGATCTAACGCTTTCATGCCCACTGTGACACAAGATGTATACGAAACATCATACTGGTCATCTCAGATCAGGATGCCTGAAATACCAGTTGATGTGATTCTAATGTAGCGGGGCATAACCCCTTGAGGGGCGGCCTTGACTTTTGGTCTTACCAGTTACCTCCTCGTGGCTTGTCGGTGAATGTCCAGGGGTTCCCAGGGTTAGTACCCAACAACTTTGGATGCTGACACATAAAAGTCCTTTTTAAGGTTTTTATTTTGCAGTGGTAACATCCAACATATCACAGTCTCAATTAGGAATAGAGGGCAAGGGTGAAGAAACTCAGGCACCTTGAACTGCTAAAATATACTGAATGTCTCTAATCAACCCAGAGAGTAGCCACTCGCAGCTGGGCGCTTCAATGCCGGATAGACCTCTAGCCAGAGATCTAGCAGCCAACAATGTGATCCGGAAACTTGCAAAAGTCTCTGGCACAGAATAAACTTGTAACTGAAGATAATAGTAACCTTTCTCGCAGTACCTGGAACTTTCTCTGTCTCCTTGGCAGTACTGTGGAAGTGTGGATTCTTTAGTGTCCATACAACTCAGCTCCCAGGCTCTTACTGAGATGCCAGCTTGTTGGCCCTCCTCCGAAAAGTCCTCCCCTGCTCACTTGTACGAGTTGCCGTGTCCCTCCAATTCTGAGAGCACACCGGGACGCCTTGAATCCTCATTCAGTTACTGGGCCTCGGGCTAACTGGCTCCGAGACTCGGGAACAGACGGATCCCCACCCCAGACCAGGCGGGTCTATGGAGCTGGTCAAACTGACCATGTTTGCAGCACAACAAACGCTCCTAGGCTCGGGACCCCTCGCGGGGCTACCCCGGTCCAGAGCCAGGAACAAGACTGCGGCCGAACCTGGAACACGCGACTCCAGCACCTTAAGTACCCCTCCCCAGACCACACAGCGGGGCCAGACACGCCCACTGATTGGCTCCGGGAAAGATTGGTACCCAACACGTCCAACCAGGCCTGGTTCTCAACCTGTCATGGGTGCCTCACTGCACCTATGACCAGGCAGAACCCTAGTACAGCCCAGCCAAACTGATGCCAAAGTAAACCTGTACAATTAACCCTCAGAACCCCATTACTGTTCTGAGGGGAAAAAACTAAATTTCCATTTATAGCGCACACTTGTTAAAGTGTGACCGCTACACTAATATAGTAGTAATCAAGGTAAATCACTCATATGTTTTTTTTTTTTTTGCATATTAAACAACTATAAAGAGAGTGACGCTACCTAATACCAATTGTAATGTCAAAGTGCTCAATGCAGTAAATATTGATAAATACAAAATAAAATAAAAATGTAAACGAAGGATGTGCCAAATCTTTTTAAGGTAAATGCAACTTATGTGCATTAGAAAAAAAAAAAAAAAAAAAATGTACATCCCAAGGTGCTTCCAAGCTCCAAAGTGCCAACCGCTTCAACCCCCAATAATTGCTGATGCTTTCCAAGGTGCCCCAAAATAATTCTCACTTACCAGAGATAACTGACCCCTTTTATAATCGGAGGGTCAATATGCGCTAAATGTATCCCAGGATCATGCCTCAGCATACTTCTTTACTGTCCACAGTACCCAGGTGTTGCTGGCAACATGGCAGTGCCCAGACTTGCATGACATGATGGTGGTGAAAGTAACAGGGAAGCTTTGAGTTTGCCTAATGACAAAGACAGATTTATACTTTTTCCCCCCTTCCTAAGTCAACTATCTTGTGTCAATCTCCACTTGGCAGTATATGTGTGGATGTATATATGTTTTTATGTTATGCGTGTGTGTATGTATATATGTAAAAAAAATTTTTAACTGGAGAGCACAAAACTTGGTACAGCTGTGCATAGAAATCAATCAGCTTCCAGGTTTTTTGTCAAAGCTTAAAGCGGAGTTACACCCAAAAGTTCCTCCTCCCCAGCTCGTGTTTGTGAAACTGAGCTTTTGGGAAGGAGGAGAGGAGCAGGTACCCGAATTTGACAGGTACCTGCTCCCACTTTCGTTCCGTTCGCCTTAAGCAGAAGCTCTCCCTCCCAAAGTCTTCAGAGACATATCACAGGTCCTGGAAGACTTCGGGACCAGTCACAGACCGCAGTGCCTCTCGTGCATGTGCAGTGGGCACCCGGCTGTGCAGCCGCAAGCTGTCACAGCCGGGTGCCCATAGGAGAGATGCCGGCGCTGCCGAGGGAGGACACAGGGAGAACATGGCTGCGGTGAATACACCACTGGACTGTGGGACAGGTGAGCGGCTATTAAAAGTCAGCAGCTGCAATTTTTGTTGCTGCTGAATTTTAATAAACAAACAAAAGACTGGAACTCCGCTTTAATTGAACAAGTTAAAGTTAGAAGCTGATTGGCTACCATTAAGGTCATTTTAAATATATGGCAATTTAACTGCACAAAGGAGAAGGGGAAATTGGTGACGTATGCAGGAAGATTTTATACTCGGTATTGGATCAAGATGTGGAATGCCCAATGATAAAGGCACTTAACCACTTCCGGACCACCCACCGTCATTATACTTTAAAGGAGGATATCGTTATGGCAGCAGCTAGCTGCCATAACCCCCGTATCTTCTTCTTCAGTGAGCGGTCCGGTTTAAGATAAAAGTGATCTCTGCGGCGGATTCGCCCCGAGATCACTTTTATCAGCGGCGGGAGAGTGCCCCTCCTGCCGTGAACCGGTGCCCTCTGCCGCTCACCGGAGCCGTCGGCAGTGGCGGAAGCGATCGGATCCTTCTCGTGGCCGGACATGGAGACGAGTGAGGGGAAGATGGCCCCCACCCGTCTCCATATCATTGCAGGGCGGAAGCGACGTCAAAACTTCACTTCCGCCGATAGCTCTTAAAGGGCCATTTTTTTTTTTTAATTACATGAGATCTGAGGTCTTTTTGACCCCAGATCTCATATTTAAGAGGTCATGTCATGCTTTTTTTTTAGGAATAAAAGTGACACAATCAAATAAAAAAAAAAAAAAACAGTGCAAAAATGTAAAAAAAATAAATAAAGGTAAAATAAATAAGAAAATTTTTTTTTTTAAACGTGCCCCGTCCCAACGAGCTCGCGTGCAGAGGCGAACGCATACGTGACTAGCGCCCACATACGAAAACGGTGTTCATAACACACATGTGAGGTATCGCCGTGATCGGTAGAGCAAGAGCAATAGTTCTAGCCTCTGTAACTTGAAGCATGTAACCTGTAGAATTTTTTAAACGTCGCCTATGGAGATTTTTAAGGGTAAAAGTTTGTCGCCATTCCTCGAGCAGGCACAATTTTGAAGTGTGACATGTTGGGTATCAATTTACTCAGCGTAACATTATCTTTCTTTGTCTTATTTTTTTAATTCAAGACCGCTGCGCAAATACGGTGTGACAGAAAGTATTGGAACGACCTCCATTTTATTCTCTAGGGTGTTAGAAAAAAAAAACGTATAATATTTGAGGGTTCTAAGTAATTTTCTAGCAAAAAAAAATATTTTTTATCTTGTAAACAACAAATCTCAGAAAGAGGCTCGGTCCTTAAGTGGTTAAAACATTATAGTATATTATGACATTAGGGATTTTTCCTGTAATGTGACTGATGGGTCCAATTCAATAAAATACATATTACAATGTGGTATGCCTGGTGGTGCAATTTTAGCATTTGAGACTCCCCTAGCACAGCCTGAAAATTGATACCTATGATTGAGCCAACATCTCAGCAGCGGTCTTGCTGAAGCAACACAAATCTTAGATGTTATCATCTAAACTTATTACTGTAACTAATACTGCTAATTCCTCCCTCCTGCAGCTCCCTGATCTTGTTCTGGCTTGACCTGACCACTTTTTTGGACTAGTTTGATGGCATTGACTAATGACTCTCTGAGCCGTTGGCTAAGCAATGAGTCCATCTGGCAGCCAGACCTGGTATTTCTCGAATCATGAGCCACCAATATAATTTTTTATTGGCCTATGGATAAAGTAGAATCATTTATAACCCTAGCCCTGTGCAATTTCTTTTGCAACACCTTCAAAAGGTGCTTACGGTTAAACATCTCAACGTACAGATGTCTTCATTAAACATTATGAGGAGTAGCTGCTAAGTGCTAATCGCCATCAAGAAGAGTGCTAATTACACTGCAGTATGCGCTGCCTTGGATGGCTGTCATAGGAAGTTTAACCTGTGCCGTGCTGGCACATCATTCACCCACTCAGGTTGCCAGGAGTGACTGGAGATATAAGTGGCTCTTAGTACAGAGAATTTTCTGTTTATGCACAGATTAGAAGATCATAATGAATAGAAAGTGAAGGCAGGAATGATGTGCCAAATAACAAAACAAAGAACAAACAAAAAACGCAGAAAAGTCTTGCCCAGGATTCATTAAAAGCAGATTTATACATGTCTGACATGTGCATGTACTTCCAAGCACTTGAACATGCACTGATTATCTAGACTTATTCAGGCTGTCAATCATCATGCGCAGTGCAGGTGTGATTGTATTAGTGTGATTTTAAGGTAACGCTGACACAAACTTGCGCAATTCAGACTGAATGGAGGTTATAACCCATATGTCCAAACATAAAGCGGATAGGTTACATGCAAAGTTTGACCTTTCCTGAAAAACTTCAGGATTTTCTACTTTCTAGAACTCCTCATTAGTCCTTTAGAATCCTTCTACACCTACTGTATGTGTGTAGGCAGAAGTGCATTTTTAGGCAAGGTGCACAGGGCCGATGATAGGGGGGGGGACCACCAATCCTCCTGTAGGGGGCCCGGGCACACTGGGGGGCCCGAACAGCAGTCGGAATCGGTGCAGAGGGGCAATTGCAGAAGGATGCCCTGTGTAGCTCTTTGCAGCAGCTGGCTTTCAGCTGCTGCAGGGAGAGACACAGGGCATCGTTCCTGTAAATGCCCCCCCCCCCCCCACACCAATCCCCCTGTTAATTAATTATAATATTATATTAATAAATCATTTTTAACAATTGTTAAATAAAATTTTAATTATCCATTTTTTACAAAACGTATAAAAAACATTTAAAATGGGACTAATTCACAAAGGTTCTTTGTTATGTTTGTGTCCGCTAATAATGATTTTCGGGTATTTTTTGTGAAAATATTGTGTTAATATATTCGGGGGGAGGGGTGCCTGTCAGGTAGGCTGTACGGGGCCCCATGATTTCTAACAGCAGCCCTGAACACGCATTTCTTTTGTGTGTTGAAAGTTCAAAAATCGTGGACTTTAGAGGCACATATACATAAAATAATTCCAAGTCTATTTTATATCCAATTGTTATTCTGGGTAAAAAATGTTTTAATGTATTGTCTAGAATAATACTGAATACTATATATCACAGACAAAGAAAGTGTAAACGTCTTTGAGGTGTATACTGCACACTTGGAGATCCTGCGCATAGGAAATGTACACGTTTTCTCCAGGTGGCAGGGTTACACTTGTCCCTGCTGAATCTTTAAAGCTCTACATGTTTTGCGACCTAGTCGCTTCTTCAGGAGACTATATATATATATATATCAGGTTAGGTATTCTTACTAAGGTCCACAAGTTGTGTGTTAGTACCACCCCCCCCCCCCCCCCCCCCGGGTGACCCGTGAGCATTAATTTATGTTCATACTGCCAGAAGCCCACCACTAAGGTCTTCTTATTTTTCCAAATGACTGTATTGACCCTCTGGCAGTGTGAACATAAATTAAGGCTCATGGACCACCTCAGGTGGGAAGTCCTAATACCCATGAAACTAGCGGACCTACCTGATTATATATATTTTAGAGGACTAGGCTGCAAAACATGTAGAAGCCTGCTTGGCTGAAAGGAGAAGCGATCCGACGCACAGTCGCCGTGATACCGGGGAAGATGCCCACGCCATAGATGGGGTAAGTGCAGGGCTGTTAACCTGACGACCCACGGGGGGGGGGGGGGGGGTAAACTGTTTGCCACCCCCTCCAAAAAAAAAAAACACCAGCCGCCACTGGCTATACCTGTAAGATGGGCCAGCGTGGAGTGATCTAGCAGGACTTAGTCAGAAAAATAAGGTTCCACTTTAGCAACTGATGTTATGGTAATCTCTATATGGCCAGGTTTACGGAGTCAGAAAATTACATATATGTGCTATGTACATAAAAACTGATGTAGAAACTGATGGAATTTTCTCTATTTTCTGTGCTTTTAAATGCATGTTTTTAAGTTGATGACAAGGTATAGTGGCAGTGTAAAGAGAACAGGTTTAGATTATCTTCTCATTAAGTTACTATAATTTTGGGACCTTTTTCTATGTGTGCTGCAACCCTGATATTTTAAGGCCTGTTTTATTATTATGGAGTTAACACAGTTAAAGTGTACGCCTGTTTGAAAAAAAATTAAAAGTCAACAGCTACAAATACTATAGCTGCTGACTTTTAATAAAAATCCACTTACCTGTCCTCACCCTGGCTGATTCTTTTCTGGTCTTCTGGTCCCTGGCACCGGTATGTTTAGTGTGGGAAGCTGGTTGCGATTCCTTGCGGCTTCACGGCCAGGTTCCTGCTGCGCTGTGTGAATGGTCCCACAGCCTCCTGGGACTTGTGGCATGTTTAAAGAGCTTGCCAGGAAGGAGAGGGGGGGGGGGGGGTTGGCGGTATTGCGTGTTTGAGGGTCCAAATAGGAAATAAACAATGGTCCATCTTTGGTGTCCATAGGAGGAATTGTGCCCCATCATTGGTGCCATTGTTGTTGTCATTGGGAGGAATTGTGCAGCATTTCTGTTTTCTATGAGAGGAATAGTGCCCCATCATTGGTGTCATTGGGAGGAATTCTGCCCCTTCATTGGTGTCAGTGGGGGGAATCCTGTCACATTGTTGCAATCAGTGGTTGAAAATAGTGCCCCAAGGGCCAGATAAAGGGCTAAAAGTGGCCCCAGGGTTCCAGTTTGGAGACCACTGGCCTAGGCGATCCTACCGAAAGTAGGAGTAGATACCTACTAAAACTAGGTACCCGATTTCCCACCAACAAAAAAAATTCCAAAAGTGTTAGACAAGAGGGGGGAGGTGAAATGAAGCGGAACCTCCCCTTTTAGAATTAAGTTCTGCTTTAAGTATACAAATCTATACCTCATATATAAAAGAATGACACTTCTAGAGGAAAGGCGATTTTGCTGAGAAACAGGGAGTGTTGAAGGTACCGCACATGCTTGATGTAAAACCATTCAGCTAAAACTGAGCACAAACATTCCTTCATAGTATTACCACTTGCCTAGTGGCCAATTGACTAATGAGTGTTTTAACGTGCATGCATTAAAGAGACTCAATGTTCTGCGCTAATATGAAATAACGTGAGCACCTAATGAAGGCTCTGTCGCCAAATGTACAGATGTAATGGCCTCCATCAGTAACTGCAGTTGCTTCTATTCTAAACACTTCTCTGTCATTATCGGCATGCAGATTCTGAATGTCGGAGAATGGTAAAGGGGTCCCTTGTGGGATCCAGTCCCCCCCCCCCCCCCAGAGCAGGCAGTAATGAGTCTTTGCACAATGTAAGCTGGAGATAGGAAGCTTTGTGCACAGGAACAGTGGGACCCACAAGAAATTGTTTCTGCCTTATCTCACAGCTCTTCAAATGTCATCAATGCTAGAAATTAGAGTGCAGGGTTCTGTAGTGATCGCTTTCATATAAAGAGAACTCTGGTCTAATTAAAAACTTAGAGTTTAAATAAACAGCCACTCGTTCATTTACTTCTGCTAGTCAGGGAGTCGGATAAGTGCCATTTATATTAATACAGTATATTAAAGTGTGAGTAAGCTGGTGGTGGTAAATTAAATATATGTAGAGGCCTCACATGCGACGCCTGACATTCAGTTAAAGTGGTTCTAAAGGCAGTAGTTTTTTTACCTTAACCCACCAAATTTCAATGTGTGTATGGCTGACTTAATTGTTAGGGCTTACCATATATACTTGAGTATAAGCCGAGTTTTTCTGCAAATTTTTTTTGTGCTAAAAGTGCCCCCCTCGGCTTATACGCGAGTCAAGTACTTTTCAGCAGCAGAAAATTACATTTTCCGACCCCGTATTTAGGACCCCCACATTTGGTATGCCAACCCAGTGGACATAGCACTACAGCATATCCAAAGATGGGGTTCCTAGCACTAAGTGACCCCGAGATACTGAGCCCCAAAGTCGGTCAACTGTGTCCATCTGCAGCAATGTCATTTCGGGACCCTTTGGGCTGCAGCTAGGGGGCATCTAGGAACCCTTAACTACCAAGTTTAAAGTGTGGGGGGCCAAATGGGCACAGTGAGGCTGCAAATGGGCATTGTTGACCCTCTTCTCCACTTACAGTAGCTGCGCATTTCTCACCCTAGGCTTATACTCTAGTCAATATACGTTTTCCCAGTTTGTGGTAAAATTAGGGGCCTCGGCTTATATTTGGGTCGGCTTATACTCGAGTATATACGGTATATACAATTTAACAGTCAAGAAAATCTGAAGGAATTAAAAAATTGTCCCTTTATGAAGTCACCCCTTCTGTTCGGCATGCACAGTGCAGTGTACAATGTAAAGAAGATTGCAAGCGGCGAGGTAAGAAACCTTTATTGTAGAAGAGATATAGGGGTTGATTTACTAAAGGCAAATACATTGTGCACTTTGCAAAGTGCAGTTACTCCAGAGCTCAGTAAAAAAGCAGAAGCTCTGCTGACTTCCAACATCCAATCATGTGCAAGCAAAAATGCTGTTTTTATTCATTCTCCTTGCACGCGATTGGGTATTCTTTGGAAAGTGAAGCTTTACCTCATTTACTAAGCTCTGGAGCAACTGCTCTTGCAGAGTGCAACTGTATTTTGCAAATTGCACAGTGTATTTTCCTTTAGAGATTCAACTTCATAATATGTCTCTTCCGCAGTACAAAGCCTGCCTATTTGCACATTTATATATTTTTTTATTTTTATGTAATTCACTATGAATGTTTATATTTTTGAGTATTAAAGCGGAGTTCCACCCAAAAGTGGAACTTCCGCTTTAAGCACCCCTCACCCCCTGTCATTTTTGGGGGGGGGGGGTGTACCCTTTTTTTCGTGGGACTTCCTGTCCCACTTCCTGCTTCCTATCTTTGGCCACCTAGGAGACTCCTCCTCTCGCCCTAGGCAGCCCCTCCCTGTCAGCAATCCTCTGGGACACAACTCAGGTCCCAGAAGATCGGCTGGCCAATAGGAGAGCGCCGCACGACTCCCGCATGTGCAGTGGGTGTGCGGACCGTGAAGCCGTAAGCTGTCACGTCCGGGTGCCCACAGTTACCATGACTCGCGCATGTGCATTGGGCGCCCGGCCGTGAAGCCTTAAGCGGTCACGGCCGGGTGCCCACAGTTACCATGACAGTGCCGAGGAGAGGAGGGGGAGAGGAGCTAGCCTCCGGGCGGCCACATCGCTGGACCGTGGGGCAGGTAAGTATCAGTTTATTAAAAGTCAGCAGCTATGCTTTTTGTAGCTGCTGACTTTTAATAAAATAGAAAAACGGTTGGAACTCCGCATTAGAACAAGTAAACAAACGTAAGGTGAAAAATGTGTTTTGATGACACAAATGTTATGTACTTTCTGGCCACTTAAACTTCAGATGAAGCCAATTAGCGCTTCTCAAATTTGGATTCATTGATCACACATCTGTCTTAGTCATAGAAACATTTATGAAGTCCGCTGAGTTGTGCAGAAAAAAAGTACAGCAGTGATAAGCCAATCTCTTGGGATGAACACACAATACTTAGACTGTCTGCTACTACTCAGAGTAGATTTATCATATCTAAAATGAAAAAGAGGTGGCGTCGGGTCTTTGCTGTCGTGATTTTAACCTTGAATATGACTGCTAAAATCAACAAAGGGACCTTTAGATGTGGCATGTCTTCTATATTGGGCTGTATATGCAGTATTTGCTCACCTGAATGTCATTACCATTTTTTCCTGCAACATGCTACAGTTGGGTTCTGGTTTTTGCCATGTGTGCTCAGGCCACCAGCACAGTCACATGGGCCCTACACACACTTTGCGCACACACCCATGCATCTTACTTGCTGTGTTTGGGGTGCCATTAACAATGAATGGCACAACAAGCAGAACAAGCCTTTTATGGGCATTTTGTGAATGCAGACAACATTTTGTGACTTTGCAAGCATTAGGGAATAGCAATCCACTGTAATGCATTACCACGTGCACCTACCCCTGCATTGTGTTAAGGCAGCCCATTATTTAACGTAAGCCACCAATGTTAAGGCCATGGATGAAAAGAACTCCCTGCATTTTATAATGCAGTGCAAATGTGTTTACATGATAGCGCAATACACAGCACACAGCACAAAGCAGTATTGCCGCGTACACACAAGCGGATTTTCCGTCTGAAAAATCTTGGATGGTTTTTCCGACAGAATTACGCTCAAGCTTGGCTTGCATACACACGGTCGCACAAAAGTTCGCTCAACTTTCGACCGTTGAGAACACGGTGACGTACAACACTACGACGAGCCGAGAAAATTAAGTTCAATGCTTCCAAGCATGTGTTGAATTGTTTCCGAGCATGCGTAAGAATTTTGTGAGTCGGAATTGGTACAGACGATTGGAATTTCCGATCAAAACTTTTTCCGACCGAAAAAATTGAGAACCTGCTCTCTCATTCTTATACTGGCTGGGATTCCTGCCAGCAAAAGTCCGATGGAGCAACACGTGGTCGCATTTTCCGACCAAACGCTCTCATCGGACTTTTGCTGGTGGAATTTCCGATCGTGTGTGTACGCGGCATAACACTGCGATGAAACGTGTTATACTGCACATTACTACAATGCAAAGGTGTAAAATCAGCCTAAAACCCACACATTAGTGAGATTATTTGCAGGCCAAACATATTTACATAAACACAAAAAACTGCTTTCTTTTACCGTATAAGAACATTATATAAACGACCAGCTCGCTTTAATCAGCGTATTTAGATTTGCGCAATGAGCAATGAAATGGTGTTTTTAAAAGGCTGAAAATGAAGATAATGAAAATGCAAACATTATTTAAAAAGAAGATAAAGCTGATTAAACATTGTTAATGAATTTTAATTACTTATTCAACTTTCATTTAGGCTCCGCTTTTTGTGATGGTTTTAAAAATATTCTGAAAGATACATTGCGACGCTTTCAGGCCCAGCGGACGTTCCTGAATAATGTCTGTATAGTTATAGTTGCTGATGGATGATACTCTGTCTGAAATATAGGTCAGCATCCAAGAGTGAATATACAGATCAATAGGGGGGGGGGGTAGTGAAAGTGGAAGAGATATCAGCTACCAGGGACAGCTCAGGTATTACAGGGGTCTTCTGTCTATATCATGTGATCAGGGATTTGGCCTTTAATAGTATTAAGCAGTTCAGCAATGTCTCTCTTTGTGTTTTTTAGGTGGGCAAAAGGCGGACAACTCCTGAAGGAGGTGACAGAAGAGACCTTCGAGACAGTGGTGGATTACTCGTTCTTTACGGAGCCGGTATCCTGTGAGGTCACCAATGCCCTGGGCAGCACCAATGTCAGCAGAACAGTAGATGTATATTGTAAGAGTCTGACCTCTGATCTTTGTCCCTGTTCACATATTCTTATTTCAATTCCCAGGATAAGCTTCTGTGCCATAAAGCAAACATGCCTTACACAACGTACAAACACAAAAAGACCTAATTATAAAAAGGTTAAAACTGATGTTCTACCTTATCTCTTTGCACTTGAACATTGCCACTTTTTCTGCTGATCTTTTGTGGAAGATGAAAATTTAGCAAGGAGATTGGACAAAGTACGTCAAGATTAATTATTTTCTGTTGCCAAATGTTATTGACTAGGCCCTTTAGAGCAGTAGTAAAAGAAATTGGATACCCAAAGCAAAAACTGTGCTTATTGCCTAAGTTGAGCAATGAGATTTTCACTGAAATGCTCCAGAGTGGGGAAAAGGATTGTAACAATTTACTGTTAGCGCAAAAAACGTAGTGAATGGACATAAAGATGGATCAATAACATACAATCTGTGGGTGATTCGTCAGTCCAAAGGATGGGAAGGTGGTATGGTAAGGCAGCTGCTGTCCTCAGAGAGAGACAACTCTATGCAGAAAAGAAGGGAGAACACAGGAAGCGCCACCTAAGTGCATTATTACATGCAAATTTTAATGGCAAAGTAGCTGTAAACACCCACAAGAGGAAGTAAAAACATAGGCTCATCTGTAATCTGATGTTGTATGGGGATCCCAGGGCTCCAGGTGTCCAAGAAAGAATCCAATGGGCTCCAATGTGGCCGGAGAGTCAGCAGCACATCCTGTGGCCACCAGGAGATGTCCGGAACCAGCATGGAATGCACGCAAATGACGTCACGGGCAGCTGGGCTTCTTCCGGGATCACTGTTATGCCACGTACACACGATCGGAATTCTCGTCGGAAAAACCTTGGATGTTTTTTCTGACGGAATTCCGCTCAAGCTTGTGTTGTCTACACACGGTCACACCAAATTCCGACCATCAAGAACGTGGTGACATACAACACTACGACGAGCCGTGAAAATGAAGTTCAATGTTTCCGAGCATGCGTCGGAATTTTGCACTTCGGAATTGCCACAGACGATTGGAATTTCCAATAGAAACATGCTCTCAATATTTTGCTGGCCGAAATTCCGCCAGCAAAAGTCTGATGGAGCATACACATGATTGCATTTTCCGACCAAAAGAGCATATCTGTCTTTTGCTGGCGGAATTTCCAATCGTGTGTACGCGGCATTACAGTCCCATGGGATGGGCAGACAGGCTACGCGCTCAAGGCTCAGCTCCTTCTACAGGTCTCTGTAATGCCGCGTACACACGAAGGGACTATCCCGCGGGATTATCCGCTGGACCGAAGTCCAGCGGATAATCCCCTCGTGTGTGGGCGCCGGCGGACTTTTTTTGGCCAAAGTACGGCGGACTAAAGTTTCAGGTTTTGTTTTCAAATTATCCGCTGGACTTGGCAGTCCAGCGGATAATCCGGTCGTGTGTAGTATGGTCCGGCGTACCAAAAAGGACGCATGCTCAGTAGCAAGTATTTTTCTAGTATTTTTCGTTTTCTAGTCCCGTCGTACGTGCTGTACGTCATCGCGTGAACCGTCGGACTTTTTGCGTGATCGTGTGTGGTCAAGTCCGTTCGCTTTTTAGTCCAGCGTACCCAGCTGGAAAGTCCAGCGGATTGTCCGCTGGACTTAGGTCCGCCGGGAAAAGTCCGTACGTGTGTACGCGGCATAACAGTGATCCCGGAAGTAGCCCAGCTGGCCGTAATGTCATTTCCGTGCATTCCACGCTGGTTCCGGACTCCTTCCTGGTGGCCACAGGACCTGCTGCTGGCCACATTGGATTCTTTCTTGGACACCTGGAGCTCCAAGATCCCACTACAACATCAGATTACAGATGAGCCTATGTTTTTACTTCCTCTTGTTTACAGCTACTTTGCCATTAATATTTGCTTGTAATAATGCGCTTAGTTGGCGCCTCATATGTTCTCCCTTCTTTTCTGGATAAAAGGATTGGCCTTTTTTTTATGTTTGATGACCACTGCTGGAGAAGGTTTGTGTACTTGTTCCCTATTTGGTTCAAGCATAGAAAGGTTGAGGGCAGACAGAGGGTTTGCAATATATGATGAAGTGACCAGGTGATTATTTGGCATCAAGCCAGCATAAAACCAAGTACACATCTAGCCAAGTGTCTACACCAAAATGGAGAGCTGGAACACATTGAATACAAAAGGTTAGGACAAATGGAGTTCCCTTTGAGCCAGGTCAGATAAGATCAGAGACACAACCAAAGTTGCTCCTTAGCCAAAGTGCACGTAGAGCAGCCAATCGGACATCGTAGTCTGGTGCCCCACTGAAAGTTGAATGCCCGTTCACTGAGTGTACTAATATTTGCAAGTGCATGAGTATCCGCTGGCAGGCATGTCCATGCACTGATGCACACAACTCACGTGGAATTATACGCAAACTTGTACAAAGGCTTACAACATGGACAATCTGGGGCACAGGAAAGCATGAGGGGCCCACCAATACCAGACCAGGATGGGGAATAGCTGTCAGCTATCTTATCCAACAAATGACCAATTCCCTGTTGACCAGATGATGAAAGACCATCAGATGACAAACTTAATAAACAGGAAAAAGATAGGTTCCTTACACCAGCATGGGAGAAGAGGGCAAGGGATTCAGGTCATCTCAGCAACCAGAACCGACAATTTCCATCTTCACTGCTTTGCCAAATAGGGCACATTGTCCATTCCCTCGAATTAACCACAAAATAATGAGAATTTCACTTGTTTATAAAATCAGCTCCTGTCAGTTTTATACCAGTGCTGGAGATTCATCTTTGTAGTTTCTGTGCTACATTGTGTCTATTTGTAATACATAACAAAATGTCCATTCCACCAACAACGCACAGTGTTCCAAAATATCTTAAAGTGTTTTACTGTTGCTGATTACTCCAGTTGGACCTAGGATGACATCAGAACCAGAATCCGTTACTGTGGACCTTGGATCTGAAGCCACCTTTCACTGTGCGTGGACTGGTAATCCATCGCTGACCATTGTCTGGATGAAGCGTGGCTCTGGAGTGGTATGTACAAACTGTATAGCATTGATGTTTATCTGTATAGATGACCACAGATGTTGCTTTAGTGAATGGAAAAAATATTATTTAATGAACTGTTTTATAATGTAAAAAACATTCTATAGAGGCCAAGGAGGGCTACTAATGCATGGGTCAACTGGCCTTTTATACCAGAAGCTCAGACGTACACACGATCGGACATTCCGACAACAAAATCCATCGATTTTTTCCAACGGATGTTGGGTCAAACTTGTCTTGCATACACACGGTCGCACAAAGTTGCCGGAAATTCCGATCGCCAAGCACGCGCTGATGTACAACTCATACGACGGGACTATAAAGAGGAAGTTCAATAGCCAGTAGCCAATAGCTTCCGTCTCATAATTTATTCCGAGCATGCGTGGCACTTTGTGTGTCGGAATTGTCTACACATGATCGGAATTTCCGACAACACGCTCCGATCGCACATTTTCCGTCAGAACGTCCGACTGTGTGTACAGGGCATATTTGTGTGTCTCGGTCCTGCTTCAGCTATATTTTTTTATAGATTGGACAGAGCTTAGATCTTTTGTCTGTTTTTTTTTTTTTTATACATTTGCCCTTTGGAAAAATTATCCCAATTTCCTGTTCTGCTGATAACTATCATAACCAAGATGTGATGGAAGGTTCCCCTGGTCAGAGACACAAACAGTTATAACAAATTGATGGTAATTCTAACCTTTCCTCCATCAATCGAAAAATAAAAGTGGGCTTTTAAAGGCACTGGGAATGGTGCTCTTCAATTCCCACTCCTACCACTGACATGCTACGAAGGTGTGGACTTTTTCAGGTTGCCGTTTTTCTGAATATAAATAATGTGTTGGACTGTATGAGGAATTTAAACTACTTTTATTTAGACAAATATAATGTATTTCCCAGGAATTTAAGTCAGGTTATGTCATGCTAACAATTTAGATGTAAACTGTGCTCTGCAGAGTCACTTAACAGAGCAGCACAGAGTACAGTGCAAAGAGTACATTTCTCCAGTCACCAAATGTCATTTGCTGCACATGTGAACTCTAGAAAAGTAAATCTGAAAGGTAACTATTTTGTATCACAGGTGTTAAGTAATGAAAACTCCTTGACTCTGAAAAACGTGCGCCAGGAGGATGCTGGGAAGTATGTGTGCCGTGCTGTGGTTCCTCGGGTAGGCGCGGGTGAGAGGGAGATCACCCTGACAGTGAATGGTATGTAAAATGTTCACAATTTAGCTGCCATGGAACAGGTGGAGGGAGTGACTTTTTGAAACAACCATTTTCGTTTTTGGTAATTGATAAAGAGATAATAGGCGTGCGCACGGGGTGTGCCAGGTGGGCCCGGGCACACCCTAATCATCCCTGTCCTCCGTCTGTGCTGACTGCTGCAACTCGGGTCAGGGCCGGGCGCTGGCATCCCGCACAAACTGCTGTGCTGCGAGTGGGAGGTGAATTTTGCAGGGACGATGCACCCCTGCGCCCCTAATGGATTGAATTATCATTTGGGTGATGCATTACCCAACCTAACGATCCTTTCACACGGGACAGATCCATGATGATCCGCCCTGTGAACATCCGCTTGCTCAGCGAGGATCGCTCCGTTGATCCCCACTGAGCTGGCGGATGACAGGGCGGTCCCTGCACAGTGTGGGGGGATCGAATGAACACGGACCGTCTGTCCGTGTTCATCCGATCCGCTCTGCAGATGGATAGAAAAATAGGATTTTCCTCCGTCTGCAGAATCGGACCATAGCGGAGGCGGACAATATCGGGTGTCAGCGGATGTCCCTCTATCCCATAGGGATGCATGATGTCCGTATTTCATCTGAAAACGGATGGATGAAATACGGACACTGTCCGCACGTGTGAAAGGGGCCTTACACTGCATTGAGTAAAAGTTAAAGGAAAGCTTGTACATGTAGGAAAGTCATCTGAAGGTGCTAAACATGTGTCTGATCTTTTAAAGCTATGTCATTTTTCTTTTTTGCTAAGCAGATCATTGTCTGTATATGCGGAATGTGCTGTAAATCTGTTCTATGCCCTGAAAAAAGACGTTTTGTACTTTTATTTCTTCCAGTGAGGCAGATTTAGCTAGCTTTTTAATATTAGAGATGTGTTTATGATTCCATTAAATAGGCAGAAAACTATTTTCCTGGGCTCCGCAGTGCATGATAGTAATCAGCTCCCACCATTAAAGAAAGGCTTTATTCTGTGTAAAGATGGAGGTGCAGTCAGCCTGATTGGAAGGGAAATGGTGTTATGTACTACTCCGTTATACAACTAAAGAACTAATGCCACTTCCTAAAAACAGACAGATAAGAAATAATCTACATATTCATACCTCCACCTACTAGCAAATGTATGTAAGCATAGGACACACCCCCTTATGCAGCGTACACACGGTCGGAATTTCCGATGGAAACAGAGCTTTTCAACGTTTTTTCCGACCGTGTGTCTTTTTCTGTTGGAATTTCCGACGGACTTTGGATTGAGAACCTGTTCTCAATTTTTCTGACGGAAAACCTTTCTATCGGATTTTCCGATCGTGTGTATGCAATTCCGACACGCAAAATTCAGACGCATGCTCGGAAACAATTTGACGCATGCTCGGAAGCATTAAACTTCCCTTTTATAGTGCTGTTGAACGTGTTACAGACGTCGGAATTTGGTGTGACCGTGTGTAGGCAAGACAGTTTGAGCGAAATTCCGTCGGAGTTCCAACGGGAAAACCATTAGAGCTTTTTCCGACGAGAATTCCGACCGTGTTTACGCAACATTAAAGGAGAATTAACCAAAGAAAAGGTTAATTAAATCCACAAGGGACTTTTTTTTACCACTACTATTCACCTTTATATTGGCTTTTAAAATTTACATTTATAATTTCGATGAAAGGTTTAGCAAAGAAAAAAAAGTGCATTTTATATACAACTATATAGATCAAAATGAGGGACAAATGAGGGGGAAAGAGGGACATTGCTTTAAATCAGGGACAGTCCCTCCAAATCAGGGACAGTTGGGAGCTATGCATATCCTGTGCCTGAGACCCCCTCCTATCTTCCAGGCCCACGCTGTAACTTTAGCTCTAAGGAGCTCTACCTGACCCTCCACTATCCCACAGTCTAATGATGGCACATTGGCTGCCCTGTGCTGCACTGTGATTGGATTGTGGAATGAAGGTTGCTGGGTATCCTCCCACAGCTATCCAAGATGGTGGCACCCAGCACAGGGTGACCAGACATCCCCGGTTTCCGGGGACAGTCCCCGGATTGAGGATACTGCAACCGGACCAGGTCTGTCCCAGGTTTTGTCCCCGGATTGTAATTTAAACAGGGCTGGGGCAATTTCAAAGACAGCCCGTGCAGAATAAAAAAAAAAAAAAATCTGAATTGCACCCCTGCTCTGCCGCTCCTACTAGCTTATGGGGGTTTATTTTTGTACATTATTTGTGCCCCTTTCTGATGATCATGTTCTAGTCGAACTTGTTCTGCTAACAGGATGTCATTTCTGTACCAGCTTAGATAGATCAGAAAAGTGACAGGTTCTCTTAAAAGATGAACTCCAGGCAAACAGCTAAATATGCAGATTTAAAATAAATAAACATCTGGGAGCCGTTTTACCTATGAAATGATTTGTATTTCTGACCTGTCTGGCAGGGCAGGAGAGATTTTTTGATTTTCTTTTCTTGCAGTTCAGTGACACTTCCAGGGGTCTCGTCCCTCCACGTCCCTGCGACTATGAACTGCGAGCGTAATTCGTTCCAGAAACATGCTTGTAATACAAAGCACTTGTATATCAAAGAGAATTTCCCCATAAGAAATAATGGAAACTCAGATGATGCGTTCCACAACCATTTATTTATAAATCCTTCAGTTTATAGTCCATATAAAAGGATTATAGCAATGTGACCAGGTTGTGTCCATCCACTATGGAAGCCTCCACAAGGGGATTAGAAGCAAAATCCAGCAGGATTTTCAGAGTATAAAAGAGAAGAGAGGCACCTCTAAGTGTAGCAATAGGGTTACATTTAACCACTTCAGCCCCGGAAGAATTGGCTGCTGAATGACAGGGCCATTTTTTGCGTTTCAGAACTGCGTCGCTTTAACTGACGATTGGGTGCAGCGACGCACGACCGCGCAAACAAAATTGACGTCCTTTTTTTCCTACAAATAGAGCTTTCTTTTGGTGGTGTTTGATCACCTCTGCGGTTTTTATTTTTTGCGCTATAAAAAAAGAGCGACAATTATGAAAAGAAACACAATATTTTGTACTTTTTGCTATAATAAATATCCCGTTTTTTTTTTTCTTAAAAAGCTAATTTTTTTAAATCGCAACAAGCGTATATTGATTGGTTTGCGCAAAAGTTATAGCGTCTACAAAATAGGGGATAGATTTATAGCATTTTTATTATTATTTTTTTTTCTTACTAGTAATGGCGGCGATCTGCTGGGCTGCGACATTATGGCGGACACATCGGACACTTTTGAAACATTTTTGGGACCATTGACATCAATACAGTGATCAGTGCTATAAAAATGCACTGATTACTGTAAAAATGTCACTGGCAGGGAAGGGGTTAACACTAGGGGGCGATCAAGGGGTTAACTGTGTTCCCTGGGAGGTGATTCTAACTGAAGGGAGAGGGCAATGACTAAAGGAATTGACAGATCGTGGTTCCTAGCTAATAGGAACACACGACCTGTCACTCCTCTCAGAACAGAACAGGGATTTGTGCGTTTACACACACACTTCGTGTTCTGTCCCTGGTGCTCGCGATCGCTCGTGGCCGGTGGTCCTCGTGACCGTCGACCACAAGCATCGGCACCCCCGCAGTGCAGCTGCATGCACCTGCTCTCCCGATCCTGTGAGCTGACGTATAGCTACGACGGTTCGCGGGATCGTGCCGACCTGCCGCCGTAAAATGACGGCGGCTGGACGGCAATCGGTTAATGAAGGTACAACATTTGGAAACTCACATGGTTCATGATTAAAAGAGGCACATCTAAGTATGCAGGCATCTGGTGTAAAGCTGTCCACATAGACCGTCCTCTGCACCGCCGGGTCTCACCGCTGTCAGTCTGCAATCGTGACCAGGAAGACTACCCTGCAGTAGAGCGATCTAAAAGTGAGGCTTGAACCGCTCATGGAGCGGAATCTGGAAGGGACGATGTCAATGGCGGTGCGGAGGACGGTCTATGTCAGGAATATGCAATTAGCGTTCCTCCAGCTGTTGCAAAACTACAAGTCCCATCATGCCTCTGTCTCTGGGTGTCATGCTTGTGGCTGTCAGAGTCTTGCTATGACTCATGGGACTTGTAGTTCTGCAACAGCTGGAGGTCCACTAATTGCATATCCCTGGTCTATGTGGACAGCTTTATCCCGGATGCCTACATACTTAGATGTGCCTCATCAACCATGAGAGTTGCTAAATGTTGTAACTTTACATGTAACCATATTACTACACTTAGAGGTGCCTCTCTTCTCTTCTATACCCAGTTGTGACATGACGCTACTTGTATATCAAGTCAAAATATATTTAAAAAAAATTGCTTGTCTTGCAAAACACTCTTAAACCAAGGTTTTACTGTATATGTAATCAGTGATGTAAGTAACTCAGTTAAAATAAACGGAGTTACTTAATGCAGTTACTTTAGAGGGTAACGAGTAATCAAACTGATTACTCTTCCCCTCATGGTAACTCAGTTCCCATTACTTGGGTGGCGTTACCGCAATTACATCTACCGCCCGGGAGGCCCGCCGTGGCCGCGCTGCCTGGCAGAGAGACTGTCTGGACCGTCCGATCCCGCCCCGCCTATCCAGAGAGAGAGAATGTAGGGAGGCGGGGCGGACACTGAAAAATAAAGTCAGCTGACCAGCTGACAGAAATCGAGTGAAGGGGAGGGTCTCTCTCCCCATGAGGAAAAGCATCCCTGGAGGCATTCAAGTAAGTGACTATCTGACGATTCAAATTGCAGTGCAATCGATCCATCCCAAGTCCTCCACCACCTCTGCTTCTTACTGATCCCATCCCTACCCACCCCCCCCCCCCCCCCCATCACTTCTACAACAGAGGTGATGGGGGGGGATAGGGTAGGGATGAGATCAGTGGTGGTGGGGGATGGGATCAGTAAGAGGCAGAGGTGGTGGTGGGAGAGGATGGCACCACCTCCAAGTACCACCGCTGCCTATCCACCCCCCCCGCCCCCCAAGTACACCACCGCTGCCACCCCCCCCAAGTACTGCCACCCCCTCAAGTACCACCGCTGCCAACCCCTCAAATACCATCGCTGCCACCCCTGTCACAGTTACTTTGCTGAGTAACTAATTACTTTTCCAATGTAGTAACCAAGTTACTAACGCAATAAATTTTTGGGAGAAGTAATTTGGAACTTAACAAATTACTTGTTTAAAGTAAGATGACCAGCACTGTATGTAATGATGTATTAATAGATACAGAACTGAATTAATTTGTGTCCATTATATCTGCCTGGAGTTCAGCTTCTATTCTACACCCCAAAATAATGTGAGAGAGATCCGATTGGTTGCCAAGGCCAGTGTGGATACCTACTTCTTCTCTAGTTACAGGTATGACGGGTTGCTGCTGTGACACTAAAGGTTATTCATCAGTGCAGGGTCCTGTGTGATGAGCGTCGGCCCGCTCGCCATCTGGACATATCTGCGGTCGCTCTCAGGCAATTACAGTCGGCATGGTAAAAGATTTGTGCTCATGAAGCCTCCAGTGTTTGTCACATATTTTTCCAGTTTTCTAATCTCGCTGGAGGCTGAAACGATGATGTTAAAAATCGCAGTTCCTCGCTGTCTGTCACGTTCTGCTAAAAACACTTTCTCTCGTCAATCCCCTTCCTGACAGAATCATATTCCTGGTCTAGGAAAGATCAATAGCCAGGGCTTAACATGAAGGATAGAAGTGGTTTTCTACCGGATAACACACATCACAGCAACACTTTTCCCTCCTTACCGTCCAAGAGCAAGGAATATGTACACCCAGCCCCTGGCAGCTTTACAAATTATGGGAGACATTTATAAACCTTGTTCTGGATGAAGAATTCTGGTTTTACTAATCACATACAAACCCTACTTAATATTTATATTCGAAAAGTATCATTATAAGTGGTTGTGAACCTCAGACATGAAATATGAACAAAGCATTTTCCTCTATGGTGTGTACTTGTCCCAATTAAAAGCACTAAGTGCCATTTCTGTCTGCTGCTTTGTTCCTTTGCTATCAGCATGAATTACCTCTGACACGTTTTCCTGACACCAAGAGAAAAATGGTGACAGGGGAGGGACCTCCAGCCTCAGTTCTGTTCCTGTGAGCTGTGTAGAGGGGGGGTGTCAGTTTTTTGTGGTAAAATTAGGTGCCTCGGCTTATATTCGGGTCGGCTTATAGTCGAGTATATACAGTAGCTGTTTTCTCCCCAGCCTGACTGTTCTGGCCCACACCCTGCCTGCATTGCACAGAAAATCACAGCAACCCACACTAAATCGCCTGTTGGAAAGCACTACAACTATATTGCCCCGTGTCTAAATCCAAAATCTCACATAAGTTTTAACACGTTATATTGGTTGTAAAGTCAGAAGGTTTTTTATCTTAATGCATTCTATGCATTAAGATAAAAAGCCTTCTGTGTGCAGCTCCCCCTGTACTTACCTGAGGTCCATCTAGATCCAGCAATGTTGCACAAGAGACCTAGCTGTCCGGGACTCCCCTCCTCATTGGCTGAGACAGCAGCACAATGCTATTGGCTTCCACTGCTGTCAAAGTCAGTGAGCCAATGAGGAGAGAAGGGGGGCAAGGCCGTGTCTGAATGGACACAGGGGAGCTGTGGCTCGGCTGCCCCCATAGCAAGCTAAAAAGGTTAGGTTTGGAATTATTCTTCAAATTAGACCAAACACTTACATTAATAACATCATCCGAATGCCACATCCTATTCTATCTGTCCCAGCTAGTGTTATGCCACATTGTAAACACCAATCAGGCCTACCAGGGCCTGCCCTACCATGGGAACCAGTAGACCCATGGCCCAGGCGGCATTTTAAGTGGGGCGGTAGCAGTGCCGGCTGTCTCCCGAGATCTGCCTGTGGGACTGTTGTGAGTGTGCAGCCCCTGCTGCCTGTGAGACAGTTTCACACTGAGCAGATCTTTCTGCTTGTAAGAGCCGCTGAGTGTGTAAAACTGTCTGAACTGTAAAGTAACAATTCAGAGAGAGAAACCAGCTGAAAAAATTGAGCGTGGTTTCGGGGGTGGGCGGAACCCAGCAGCTATCAAACACCAGCCAATGGGATGGGATCTGGGCAGGCCGCTACATGTAGGTGGCCCCACCCCCTTTCTTAAACAGCCCAATTATTGGCTAGTGTTTGATAGCTGCTGGGTCCTGCCCACCCTGGGTCCCGCCCACCCCAACATCACCACTTAATTTTGACAGCTGGTCTTTCTCTGCATGAAGTTGCATTAAATGATAGTGTCACACAGTTTCACTAAGCTTCAATATCGGCTCAGTGTGAAACTCCCTCTCCTCTGTCAGTGCCACCTGCCAGTGCCAATCAGTGCCACATGTCAGTGCCAGTGCTTCCAATCAGTGCCACTTATCAGTGCCAACCAATGCCACCTATCAGTGCCAATCACTTTTTCCAACCAGTGCCCATCAGGGCCACCTATCAGTGCTGCTTATCAGTGCTGGCAATCAATGCCCATCAGTGCTGCCTATCAGTGCCCATCGGTACTGCCAATTAGTGCCCATCAGTGCTGCCAATCAGTGCCACTAAATGCTGCCAATCAGTCCTTCCTATCAGTGCCAATCAGTGCTCCCTATTAGTGCCACCTATCAGTGCCAATCAGGGCCCATCAGTGCTGCCTATCAGTGCTTTCTATCAGTGCCAATCATGCTGCCTATCAGTGCACTGAGTGCAGGGATGGGGTGATGAACTCAGCAGCCAGGCACATTGTCCATGGGGCGCCGGACTGGTGGGGCACAACTGAAATCTGTTGATGTTTATTAATTGCACATGACGATCTTTAGTATAATAGGTAATCACTGCACTATTTACAATAAACTACAGGAGGTAAAATAAAAAAAGTGACAGTAAAAGGCCTGCCGCTAATCACTGTTATGTGTTCCCACACCATAACAAAAAAAAGTACAGCGCTAACTTAATGATCAATAACTTAACAATAATGGTGGAATCCTCTTATGGAAATCTCAATAGGCTTCAATATTATGGCAATACCGGTCACTGATACACAACTTCACATATAATGCACAAACTGAAAATGAGACCAACTGTATAAAATGCAAAACTTAGCAGGGATGGTGGAAACCCCTCCTATAGATATTGTCTAAAAAAAAAATCTTCATCAGTTTATGTATTCTGCTAAATATATTTGGTTAAAAAAAAAAAAAATCGCAACAAGCGTATATTGATCGGTTTGCGTAAAAGTTATAGTGTCTACAAAATAGGGAATAGATTTATGGCATTTTTAACCAGATTTTCTGATAAATTTATTTAAATAATGAATGTGGGGGCCTTTTGGTGGGCGTTGTTTTTTTTGGGGGGGGGGCTCAGCATTTCATTCTTGGGCCCAGGCAGCACAATGTCTTGGGCCAACCCTGAGGCCTACAGTATATTTTTTTTCTATAAAATCTTTCTTTTAATGTGGTGAGATAAATGCTAAAGGGGGAGCTACACTGCCTGACCTTAAGGCGGTACAGTCTCTGACACCACAAAGATTAAAGTCATCTTCTGAATGTCAGCCTTGGACACCCATTCCTCCTAATTTCCCAGTGCGCACCGATTCTCCTGTCCCTAAATAACACACACAGATAATGCAATAATAGGCATGCAGGAACTGTGGGGAGATATGCCAGTGGCATCACATTGAGCCAGGATGAGGAATGCACCATTTGGCTTTATCTCGTCGTGCGCTTGCAAAGTGATATTGTTTTCCTTCAACGCACGCTCCCTTATCGACAGCAGGAGTTTAATTACAATTAAATAGCTAGCAGAAAACAAAAACAGCAGTGAGAAAACAACTGAGACAGGCAGAGGAGCTTGTAAAAAATTTAGAAGGAAATCACGCGTGGTGTAACGAGGGCTCTGTCATCTGAGGGAACATCTCGGGAACATGTTTTAGCATGCCGGTATACCTGGGTGTTTGGGTTTTTCATAAAGGTGCACCCCACAGGTACCACGCATGACAAGAGTCCCAGAGCGACCGCTGATCTTTCTGATGTAGGAATGCTGAACCTTATGCGGATGTATTTTAATTTGGTGGGTGGTTTGTGGTCCTAGAGGCTGCTCAACAGCAACTGTTGGGTCTTGCTGCAGAGCTCTGATCGAGTAGCCTGAACTGTCCAGCCTCTCCTATCCTCTCCTGGTGACGTCACTTCGGCCGCAACGTCTCAGGCTGGTCAGCGTGGATTCCCCATCATCCACAGTGCATTCATTCCTCCCCAGTCCATCTTCAGTGGACCCGATCTTGGCGGAGCCTGCAGAACATAGGACAGTGGCGGACACCATACTAACACGATATGGGTTTTTATGAGTTTTATCTTGTAAGTGTTTTTTTTACCATTGGCAATAAACCTCTCATTGTGATGCTGCACTTAGGTGCCGCTTCCCCTTTTCCTTCCTTTCTTGTCTTCTTCACAGAGCTGGCTCAACTCTGAGGACAGCAGCCTCCAGTGCCTCACATACATGCCCCTATTGTTATACTGTCTGCTACAAAAGGACTCTAAAGACTATCACAGCCCCATTTGCTGTAAAATCCACTTGAACTGCTGTTTGCATGCATTCCTTACGCCTGAACTATTTGACTTACCGTATATACTCGAGTATAAGCTGACCCGAATATAAGCCAAGACACCTAATTTTACCACAAAAAAACTGTGAAAACGTATTAACTTGAGTATAAGCCTAGGGTGAGAAATGCGCAGCTACTGTAAGTGGAAAAGAGGGTCAACAATGCCCATTTGCAGTCTCACTGTGCCCTTTTGCAGCCATAGGTCCCCCAAACTTCAAACTTGGTAGTTAAGGGTTCCTAGATGCCTATTTGGGGTCTCTGGACCCAATGGGCCCCGAAATGACATTGCTGCAGATGAACACAGTTGACCAAATTTGGAGCCCTGTATCTTGGGGCCACTTAGTGCTAGGAACCCCAAATTTGAATATGTTGTAGTGTTGGTTCCACTGGGTTTGCAGACCAAATTTGGGGTTCTTAGCACCAAGTGGATACGGAGTCCCAAAGTCGGGTCGGAAAATGTCATTCTCTGCTGCAGAAAAGTGCTTGACTCAAGTATAAGCCGAGGGGGGCACTTTCAGCACAAAAAAATGTCTTATACTCGAGTATATATGGTAGGTATTCTGATATACAGCTTATCTATGGACTTTGCTGTCCCTATAATACGAATTTAAAAACGATTCCGATCGAGACGCGATTACCACAAACCATTATTTCCATTATTTCTTATGGGGAAATTATGCTCCCAATCCCAGGTTTTACTGTATTGCCCAATAGCTTCATGGAGCGTCAGGAAATGGATTTATACAATCACCTCTTCCGAATTTAGGTGATCGTATAAATCCCTTTCCTGACGCTCCATGAAGCTATTGGGCAATACAGTAAAACCTTGGATTGCGAGCATAATTCGTTCCAGAAACATGCTTGTAATCCAAAGCACTTGTGTAAATATGGCTTTTCATTGTCAAAGGATAACTCTATCTAGCATGTCTGTCCTTATATCGCAATCTACCTGCACTACCTCACTTGGACCTTGATTCGTCTTTGTTTAACTACTTATGTATTGAAAAAAAAATGTGAATAAATATAATCTTTAAAAAGCAACAACAAAAAAAAAAAAAAAGACAGATTTAGGTGCTTACGCTAGCTCTATGTAGGGAAAAAAATATGAATTTTAATGAATACATAACTGGATTACATGGTGTTTTTTTCCGTCTGCCTGAAGTTCAGCTTTAGTTACTTGAAATGATTTGATGGTATCTGGAAATATGTGCATGTTAGCACCAACATTTAGGCGTGAAGTCACACTCTAATCACACTTTCCAACATTGTTGAGGAGAAAATTTTCCCTGTCTACATGCGTCTACCAGTAGCCTTCTACATACATGGCAAATCAAAAAATATACTAAGAAGTCACAAAGCATCAAGACCTAAACAGGCTTATTATGAAGAACAGCCGTGTATAACAAATTTGTGCCAAGTGGTGCCTCTTGTAAGCAAATCATAGTAGCATCATGTGAGCAAAATCATAGAGCTCGTTGAATCTTTTCATTGTACTGTTCTGCAAGTACATATATATATATATTTTTTTAAATTCTTTTTATTAGGGCCGTTACTGATTCAAATTTTCGTATTCGATGAATCGATTTTTTTTTTAATCGACTAATTTCGATTCATTATAACGCACATACAGATCCAACTACTTTAGCTGATGTCCTTGCATTGCAACTCTGCATTAGTCAGTGGTAAATGTGGTATACACTATATACAATCACCCGACACTAGTTAGTTTCCACAATCCATGACATAACTTCACAGTTCACACAAATTCGTTTTAAATTCAAACTGTAGCACTGACGTAAGTCATTTTTTTTTTCCACAGTAGCGTGACAATCCCTCCACCTCCGGTCTAACTAATCACTCTGACCTTATGGCATGGACCCCTGTGCAAACAGGTGGTCATGCAAGCGGGTATCAAAAGGGTTAACACGGACCATAAACTTCTCTCACGTCTCCTTCGATCTCAGCAAGGACGCAGGTCATGGGTAGAAAGAAAAGATCTAAATGCTCACTGCTTAATATAAGATTTAATTTTTGTGTTCAAGCGACCGCAGACCAGAAGCATTTGATCTGCGGGCATTCGGCAAGTACATTTACATGCGTTTGCCGTGCATTTTTTGGCATCTTTTTTTGTGCATTCCAATGGGAAGAGATGCAGCATGCTGTACTTTTAAGGGTTGAAATGTGTTTATTGTCAATTTCACAACTATCACAAGGAACACCATAAAAGTTACAACTGCTAGTAAACATAGGCAATGAGTCAGCCTGATGGCTATCGCCCATTGCTGTACTTTTTATAAACGCAAGTGAAAACACTGCAACTGGGTAATCTAGTCTCAATAAAATACATGCATTGTTCTTGCGTATGTGCTGGTACACATTCAGCTGCATATTGTTTAAACAAGCACTAAAATTAGAAGGGTAACTAAAAAAAAAAAAATGTTGTCTAGCACTTTTTTTCTAGTGTACTCTGCATGCGGCACACGCATTTGTAAGATGCTATGAATGAAGCTAGGTGCTGCAGTCAATGATGTCATTTCTGTGCATATAACTCCTGTTACATCATAAGTGGCTGCCCAATGGCCTAAGAGGATAACCGGAAACATGGAAGAACCAGCAGAGAAGATGGCGGTGAATGGGGTGTTGAGCAACAGCTCAGCCCTATCCGCTTTGGAAAAAGGGTAAATGGCATGGCCATCCTGACCATGGCCATGGCCATCCTGACATAATGTCCAAGTATGCTGTCCATACCTGCACTTTATGTCATTAACTCTGGAAATGACAGCTTCTCTTTAAAAACTGTTGAAAATAAAAGTGTCCATATGCCCATTAAATAAATTTTTATCCAGCAGATCACATTGTTCTCAAAGAGAACTCCTAGGCAGACTTGTTTCAAGGAGAAGCTGGCCAAGGACGCATCATGAAATGCCCACAATGCCAGTCTGAAAGCAAATCTAAAACCTAACCAGATGGCATTTAGTTTTCTAAAACACTGTATATCATAAACAATTGACTTTAATTTGTCACAGTTTTTTTACCCTTATTTGTGTCTCGGTGCTGCTAATCTCCTGCAGTATTTTAACCATTTCCCTGTCTACATACACATGCACATTATCGCTCTGGATTGTCCTCTGATAGAGACAAAAGTGGACGAACCTTTGCAATGTGTGGCAGCATGGCCACTTCAAGTCCATTTATAGGTGAATGTGACAGGATGACAATGCAGATGACAGTTTCTCCACCCACAAGGACCTTTTTGAAAAAAAATCATCAATTGCAGCCACTGTGCCCATAAAATGCTGCCACTGTGCCCATCAAACGCTGCCACTGTGCCCATCAAACGCTGCCACTGTGCCCATCAAACGCTGCCACTGTGCCTATCATATGCTGCCAGTGTGCCCATTAAATGCTGCCAGTGTGACCCCTGCCCACTCGCCATCTGCCCGACACTTACCCGGTCTTGGTGGGGCAGCGGGTGACGGCGACGAGTGGGGTCCTCCATCCGATAGGCATCCAATACCGGCGCCTGTCGTTTCAGCAAATCAGGTGACAGGTAACATATCCAAGCCCCTGATTGTCAGAGAGGTGGTTTAGTGTTAGGAAAGTGTATAGTCATTTGCTTTTCTAACACAGCTGAGTGACCTGCCAGCGCCCAGCATGGTGTTCGCAGGTCACTTTTTTAAGCCTAATAGAGCCTATGGCTCTAATCAGGTGCTTCAAAAACACCCCCCGCCGGCCGGGCGCCTGAATACGAGGTGGCAGCGGCGGCCATAGATAGATTCATACTATGCATGAATCTATCTATTGGTGATAGAGGGGTGGCAGGAGAGAGGGGGCGGCACCCGTGCATTAAGGCTTAATGCACAGGCCGTCACTGCCGGGTTCACACCATTGTGAATTGGATGCAGGTTGCCTGCATCTAATTCGCAATAGCAGGAGGTTTTGACAGGCTCTCTATGGAGCCGGTTCACATATCTCCGGTGCAGCTCTGGTGCAAATTTGCTCAGGAACCCCTGTGCGTCTTTTTGTTTGTTTCAGGTCTGAATTAAGTCAAAAATTTGGGCTGAAATCGGAAGTGAAATGGTGAATGGGAGCCGCGTCGGTATTCGGTGTAAACCCAGCCTAAAAAAAATAACTTTTAAAAAGACATTGCGGTCATGCAGTGGTGGGAGGACGTCCATGGATGCCCTCCCAGAACTGGACGACCACAATGTAGCTCTTTTATTTTTTTCGGTTATATCGCGGTCCGCATGTGGCTAAATCTACTTTAAGTTGCACAGTGACTTACAGGAAGGACTCCAATGGATATTTAGCACCAGCATTAAATCAGGTCTAAAAAGGAGGTGATGTTTGTGGATAGGAGAAGCAAAAAATGAACAGGTGGAAATCACGTGGTCTAGTTTCTGCGATTAGAAAATAATTTGTTCTATGACTATATGTAAAGATCCTGGCTTGGTGATCCGTGCCCATCTACTGTAGATGAGGAAAAGCAAAAACAAGTAGCACACAAGGGGTTAAAGGCAAACAAAAGCTGAAGGGCTTTTTTACATTGGCAGCTGGGGGGGGGGGGGGCAGTAAAAACAGGTGGCTGAGCCCAACAGGCATTTGCTTTGTGAAATTTTTAACTTGGGCACTACCTGTCAAACTCACCCATTGAGATTGTGGTGGGGGCCACATTGCAAGTCCCTCAATGTTAAATTGGTGTCAGGAGGCGGCAGTAGTGAACGCCTGCATTGCCGCGAGTGTAAAAGAACCTTTAGGGCCAACAAGAAATGTTTCTACCTGCAATTCTCTCCAATGCATTGATTTTTATTTATTTTTTTCATTTCAAAGGCACTCAGTTCTGCTGATGTATTACAGACTGAGGCAGACCAGAATTTAAATATTATTCATATCTTAAGCCAGTAGAGGGTTTTTTTGTTTTGTTTTACCATCAGCCCAATTTAACCCTCACACAGATGAAAAGTAGAATGTTAACCGTCCAAAGTTAAAATTGCCATGAAGTGATCGAAGTCATGCTCACTAAGTTGACAGAAGGAGATCTATTCTAATAAGCCCAAAGGTACCGAGGCAATTAAAGATACCTTAAGTGATATCCCGGAGGCTACCATTGTTCCCACCTCTCTAGAGTCACATAAACAATACACCCGTGTTTAGAAATTCTTATCTGACGTATCACTTGAATAAGTTTTACATGTTATTACATTTGGATGTTGTATTCCATGTTTCTATGTCTTTTGCAAAATAAAAAATTTGAAAAAAAAAAAAGAAAAGTAGAATGTTTCTCATACAGCAGACAGAAAAGAGTTCCATCTCTGGTGGGAGCCAGGCCTGGATATCCCCCTCCACCCCCGAATCAAACGGATGAGTTAGGGGACATGCAGCCCCGTCATCCATGCTATTATAATTCTTGCAACCAACCCATGACCATATGTTACCGCAGCTCCCCGGCTAAACGCTGCTGAGTTGTGAGGCTGGCAGGCGAGTACCTTAAACAGCTGTGATGTTAAAAATGCATAGGCAAAGTGTGCGTAGGAGAAGTCCCACAATTCCCTGCAAGGAGCCGGAGTCACTGGAGCAGCAAATCTGGATACAGACTGGATGGTGAAAAACGTTACTTTTCCTTTCTTACACATTACTTTTCTTTACCTGCTTTGTTCTTCATAAGCTAATAATAGTTTATGTTTCTTAATCCAGTATGTCAAATATTAATGTGTGAAAGCATCGGCGTGTGCAGGGGGTGTGCCAGGTGTGCCTGGGCACACCCTAACCACTCTGTGTGGTACTGATCCCCCTTTTGCCCAGGCTTTCCCCCGTATTGCCCCATGCTGGCTTCCCTCCTCTCCCCTCGGCTTCTGCAGGGGATGCTTCTGGATGGAGAGCTGGGGAAAGGGCTAGACAATCTGTGATATACCTGCCCCTTCGTTTTCTAAATAAACACATTGAACACGCTCACTCACTGTGTCCATTCATAACTGAAGCATAGCAAGCTGGGTTTAATATGCTTCAGTTTGTGAATGAACAGGAAGAAACTCGGCACAGAACACCCCCCCAATCATTCACTGTCCTGTGCAGCTTAGGCTGCAGGGAAAGGTATGTGTGTTTGTAGGTTTGGGGTGCACACACCTACAGTAACTGTAAGTAAGTGTTAATCTAGGCTTACAACCACTTTAACCACTTGACATCCGCGCTATGGGCGTATGACGGCCACAGCACGGATGTGAATTCCCTCATATGACGTCCTCCCCTGTGCACAGTCCCTGGGCGCGCTGTGATCACCGAGTCACTGAGACTCGGGTGATCAGCGATCCGAGTAAGGGGCCCGGCCCCTTACCATGTGATCAGCTGTCAGCCAATAACAGCTGATCACATGATAGAAACAAAAGCTCTGTGATCGTTCTGTGATCACGCTGACAGCGGAGGAGAAAAAAAAAGCCGATCACCGGCTTATCTTAAAGGGACATCAGTCCCAGTTTGCATCCCCACAAGTGCCACCATGTAATGCCCACAAGTGCCACCAGTCAATGCCCACAAGTGCCACCAGTCAATGCCCACAAGTGCCACCATGTAATTCCCACAAGTGCCACCTGTCAATGCCCACAAGTGCCACCTGTCAATGCCCACAAGTGCCACCTGTCAATGCCCACAAGTGCCACCTGTCAATGCCCACAAGTGCCACCTGTCAATGCCCACAAGTGCCGCCAATCAGTGCCACCTAAAAGTGCTGCCTATCAGTGTAACCCATCAGTGCCCATCACTGCCACCTATCGGTGCCCGTCACTGCCGCCTCATCAGCGTACATCAATGACGGACAAAAATTACCTATTTTATATTTTTATAACAAAATTTAAAAAAATATATATATATTTTTTTTAAATTCGGTCTTTTAAAAAAAAAAAAATTAAAAAATAAAAATTGCAGCGGTGATCAATTACCACCAAAAGAATGCTCTATTTGGGGGGGAAAAAAATTTGTTTGGGTACAGTGTTGTATGAACGCGCAATTGTCATTCAAAGTGCGACAGCGCTGAAGGCTGAAAATTGGTCTGGAAAGGAGGGGGGTTTAAGTGCCCAGTAAGCAAGTGGTTAAAGAACCAGTATAAGTAAACTCCATTGAAAAAAACATAATGGATGCAGTAATAGGGGAGAAATCTGAAGGGTGCCATTGCTGATTTCCTTGCACAGCCTGCATCTGCGATGAGCTAACAAAGTCACCCTCCTGCTCATATATACTGATAAACTATACATAGAAACAAGTCTTTAAAGACTTTAACACGCAGTGTCAGCAGTGTGTACATTAAAATGATCTAATTTGTGTGTATAACCAGGATTGGTTTCTCTACAATGGTTTCCTAATGCCAAGGACGCTTGCTTGCAGGTCAACAACTGCTTTATTGCCGCTTCAGCTAGGAGCAAATTCAACTCACAGTAAAGGCTGCTAACAGGCTAAATGGAACATCACGAAGTGTACAAACCAAAACGCATGTTTATGCTTCGGCTTCCTTAACCACTTCAGCCCCGGAAGATTTTACCCCCTTCCTGACCAGAGCACTCTTTGAGATTCGTCACTTTAACTGACAATTGCGCGGTCGTGCGATGTGGCTCCCAAACAAAATTGACCTCCTTCCCCCCCCCCCCCCCCCCCACAAATAGAGCTTTCTTTTGGTGGTATTTGATCACCTCTGCGTTTTTTTTTTTTTTTTTCGCGCTATAGACAATTTTGCTATAATAAATATCCCCCAAAAATATATAAAAAAAATGGGTTTTCCCCTCAATTTAGGTAGATACGTATTCTTTGACATATTTTTGGTAAAAAAAAAAAAAAAAAAATTGCAATAAGCGTTTATTGATTGGTTTGCGCAAAAGTTATAGCATTTACAAAAATAGGGGATAGTTTTATGGCATTTTTATTCATTTTATAATTATTTTTTTTTATCGTGACTGCGACATTATGGTGGACACATCAGACATTTTTGACACATTTTTGGGACCATTGTCATTTATACAGCAATCAGTGCTATACAAATGCACTGATTCCTGTGTAAATGACACTGGCAGTGAAGGAGTTAACCACTTGGGGGCAGTGTAGGGGTTAAGTGTGTCCTAGGGGCGTGTTTCTAACTGTGGGGGGGTGTGGCTGTACCGATGACAGGGAGCAGAGATCAGTGACACTGTCTCTAGGCAGAACGGGGAGATTCTTGTTTACATTAGCATCTCCCCGTTCTTCCTCCCCGTAAGGCGATCGTGGGTATCCCCGCTGGCCGCCTCTTAAAGGGCCATGTACAGGTACGTGATTCTGCCTGTACAAGCCCTTTTGCCGGCGTATATCGGCGTGAGGCGGTCGGCAAGCGGTTAAAGTGATTGTAAAGGTTAATTTAAAAAAATAAAAACAATAACAAACATTACCTGCTCTGTGCAAGGGTTTTGCACAGAGCAGCCCCAATCCTCTTTTTCTGGCATATCCCAGCAGCACTCCTGGCTCCTCTTCTTCATCGAGTGCCCCCATGGAGAGCCATATTGCATGGGGACACCCCTGTGGCGCGCTTCCCAGTCCTGCTGCTGCTTCCATTGACACAGACAGCAGGACTCGGCCCTGCCCCCGGCTCCTGTGTCACTGGATTGACAGCAGTGGGAGCCATTGGCTCCTGTTGCTTTCAGTCTATACAATGAGGACCCGAGACAGTGGCTGGAGCTGCTGGGCTCGTTGCTGAAATGATTGGGTTCAGGAAAGAAAAAGGGGGACTCTGGGGGGGGGGGCAGCTGCAGTACAGTAGGCTTTTCACCTTAATGCATAGAATGCATTAAGGTGAAAAGCCTTGAGACTTTACAACTCCTTTAATGCAAATTGTAGGAACAGAGGGGAACAGATACTCTTTATAAAAGAAACAGATAACATAATTCTCCAACAGTAATTTTTGGTAGCTGGAACTAGTGCATTCAATACTTCACTGATTTTATTCGATATTAGCTGCATAATTTTCTAGCGTTGATGAAACGCGTTGAATTTTTTTATTGACTGCAACAACTAATAAAATCTTTTCTAAACACTTATCAGTGGATTTGCATGTTCATCATTTTACTCTTTCTACATGTTTCTACAAGGATCCAATTAGAGGCTCCAGTAACCTCACATGTACTCTTCGAATACACCCATACAGAACAATTTGTTTTCCTATAAGTCCAGCTATCTTTCCTCATATCACAATGCATGCAGCCCCTTTTACCTCTGTCTCTAACTAATAAATGCCAGCCAGCCCCTGCTTCTCTCATTTTAAATAACAGCCTCCAGCTTTACTACACAATGATGGTGCAGTGCACATGTGAAGTTGGTTGAAGGATGTGCAGCCTACCGATGAGACAGTAGTTGCAAGGTCCTTATAGAACATTTCCACTTAAAATCCTCATCCCGTAAGGGTCCCTATTACATTTATATAGTAACCACAATAAGAAAAGCATAGATTCAGGAGCTGCTGAATGTAAACTTGATCTGTCTTGCATCCTTCCATGGAGATGGAACAAGCCTGCCCTAAAGGCCAGCAATAACACTAAGAGAGTTAATAACGTGGTGCAAAAAAGCAATGATGTTCAGTAACCCATAGCAACCACTTCAGTCATTACTGATAATATGAAACGGCTGCAAGATGATCTGGGCTCTGGCTGCTCAGGGTTATTGCACATTATTGGTCTCTGCACTCAAATAATCTCAGCTAGAATGCAGGATAATTGAGGCATTGCACACAGGAAGACCAAGAGAAATTTCAGGTGAATGTGAATGTGTATGAGTGTATGTGTGCGCGTGTATATGTGTGTGTATATATGTGTGTGTGTGTATATATATATATATATAGCTGTTACTAAAGTAACATTTTCTTGTTCGATTAATCGATTTTTTTTAAATCGATTAATCAACTAATTTACATTAATTATAACGCATATACAGATCCAACTACTTTTAGCTGATCTCCTTGCATTGCAACTCTGCATTAGTCAGTGGTAAATGTGGTATACACTATATACAATCACCAGACACTAGTTAGTTTCCACAATCCATGACTTAACTTCACAGTTCACACAAATACGTTTTAAATTCAAACTGTAGCACTGACGTAAGTCATTTTTTTTCCACAGTAGCGTGACAATCCCTCCACCTCCGGTCTAACTAATCACTCTCACCTTACGGCATGGACCCCTGTGCAAACAGGTGGTCATGCAAGCGGGTATCAAAAGCAGTGGCGGAACTACCAGGGTCGCAGCAGTCGCACTTGCGACTGGGCCCTGGAGCTAGCCACTGTGGGTGGGGGCCCCCGCCTGCCCGTTCTTCCCTGTTAGGTGCCGCTCCCCCGTTCTTCCCTGTTAGGTGCCGCCCCCCCCTTCTCCACTCTTAGGTGCCGCCCCCCCCCCCCCCCCCCGTTCTTCCCTGTTAGGTGCCGCCCCCCCTTCTCCACTCTTAGGTGCCGCCCCCCCCCGTTCTTCCCTGTTAGGTGCCGCCCCCCCTTCTCCACTCTTAGGTGCCGCCCCCCGTTCTTCCCTATTAGGTGCCCCCCCGTTCTTCCGTTAGGTGCCACCCCCCGTTCTTCCGTTAGGTGCCGCCCCCCCCGTTCTTCCGTTAGGTGCCGCCCCCCCATTATTCCCTGTTAGGTGCCGCCCCCCCTTCTTCCGTTAGGTGCCGCACCCCCCCCCGTTCTTCCATTAGGTGCCGCCCCCCCCCGTTCTTCCGTTAGGTGCCGCCCCCTTCTTCCCTGTTAGGTGCCGCTCCCCCGTTCTCCGCTGTCTCCACTGTCAGGGGTCCGCCTGCCCTCCACCGTTATGGCTGTCCATTTGTCCCACCGCGGGACACCAACTAACTGACAAAGTAAGTGACAAATTTTCAGTGTAACTGATCCCATCCTCTGCCTCTTACTGACCACCACCACAGATCCACCCCTTCTCACCACCACCACCACCACTGATTTCACCGCCACCTCCGCCACTGATCCCACCCCCATCACCACTGCCACTGATCCCACCTCCCTCACCACTGATCCCACCCTTCCTCACCAATGCCACCACCACTGATCCCACCCCCCTCACCGATCCCACCCCCTCACCACTGCCACTGATCCCACCCCCCCTCACCACTGCCACTGATCCCACCCCCTTCACCACCGCCACTGATCCCACCCTTCCTTGCCACTGATCCCCATCACCACCACCACTGCCACTGATCCCACCCCCCTCACCACTGATCCCACCCTTCCTCACCAATGCCACTGCCACTGATCCCACCCCCCTCACCGATCCCACCCCCCTCACCACCACCACCACTGATCCCACCCCCCCTCACCACTGATCCCACCCCCTTCACCACCGCCACTTATCCCACCCTTCCTCGCCACCGCCACTGTTCCCCACCCCCCCTCACCTCCACCACCGCCACTGATCCCACGCCCCTCACCACTGATCCCACCCTTCCTCACCAATGCCACCGCCACTGGTCCTACCCCCCTCTCCACCCTCACCACCGCCACTGATCCCACCCCCCCCCCCCCTCACGCCACCTCTGATCCTACCCCCCCTCACCACTGCCACTGCTATAACCCCCCTCAACAGCACCACTGATCACATCCCTCCACCACTGCTGCCGCTTAGCCCATCCCATCCACCCCACCACCGCTGCCACTCATCCCATCCCATTCATCATCACTGCCACCACCGCTAGCTGCCACTCATCCGAGCCCCATGCTCCAGGGCGCCCATGCCTCACCCCTGTACACCTGAATAGGAGGGGCGGAAGGGGCGGCATATAGAAGATCCAAGACCCTCCATTTTCCTCCAGCAGTTACTGAAAGCCTACTTCTCCTCTCCCTCCCACTGATATTCAGAGGCTGCAGAAAGAAAATGGAGGGGATTGGTTCCTCTATATGCCGCCCCCGCTGCTCCTCCTATCCAGGTGAACAAGGGTGACACATGGGCCCCTGAAGCATGGGGCTGAGTCGCCCCGGGGGTCAGGGGGGCCCTTCATGGTTTCTTGCACCGGGGCCCTGAAGGTTCTAGTTACGCCTCTGATCAAAAGGGTTAACACGGACCATAAACTTCTCTCACGTCTCCTTAGATCTCAGCAAGGACGCCAGGTCATGGGTAGAAAGAAAAGATCTAAGTGCTCACTGCAAGTATAAGATTACATTTTTGTATTCAAACACAAACTACTCACATAAAGATGATAAAAACACAGCATGTAAAGCCGACAATCTTGTTAGTTCCGTAGAGCAGCAGCGGGTGACTTCATGTGTAGCTCCTCCCCGTTACGTTCAATCAGAACTTCAATGTCACCAGACTCCTCCCCCCTTCCCTTCGTTAGCAGACGGAGGCACTTGGGGAAGGGGGGAGGAGTCCGGTGACTATGAGGTCCGTGACGTCACGGGATCTCCGACGGAACTCCCTGAAGACTCGGAAGTCGGCGGAGAGGTGAGTACCGATCAAAATAATTTTAATCCATCAAAAGAATTAACGATTAATCGAGGAATTAATCTTTAAATTTTCACAGCCCTAAATATATATCTATATCCATATATCTATATACATATACACACACTATATACACAACAACTGTTTGTATATAGAGCACCATTGCCCAATTCAGTTGGGTGAGGGAGGTTGGATCACAACTAATTTGTATGGCAGCCTTTAGTCAGGTCAGGCCTTATTTGCTGAAGTAATATATACAAGTACTTTGTCCTCCTCTGAGACAAGATTTTGTGATGAATGTATTCTGTGAACCCAGGCTGCTTAAAACTTAATGACAACTTTGCGGCTTCTGCGGTACAAAGTGACTCTATGGTAAATAGAAGAGGCAATGCATTCTGGGAAATCACCCTAACAGCTCCCTGTTAGCTAATAAAATACTAAGAGCACTTATGACCATTGCGATAAAACGAAGTGTGAATTTGCTCACTGGCCCAGAAGTGGGAACAGAGGTAAGCAAGTCAGTGCAGGGTTATATGGCAATAGACCCACACTACTAAGAGATGTGACAGTCAAGGAACAAGGTGACACAGTAACAAGGAGAGAGAAAAAAAAAAAATCCATAAAGCCTTTATCTGCCATTACAGTAAACACTGGCGTGATCTATACAACACACAAAAGACATCGTCTGCACCACAATGTACAGCTGACCCAAGAGCCACCAGCCTGTCATCTCAATGACAAGGGGACATTGCAGCAGCAATGGCGCACAAGGAAGCTGTGTGTGTGACCTAACTGAAGGAAGGTCTGTACTTGTGACACTTCTACCCAGCAATCTTAGCATTAAAGACTGTCTCGGTTATATCTCCGGAACCATAAGTCCCAGAAACTTAAAACTCGGTAGTTAAAGTGGAAGTAAACCCTCCTATCGTTTTCAGCCAAGGAAGCTGCCATCTTGGCCCCCTGTTCAATCTCAATCTTCAACTGCCATGATGCTGCACATGTGATCAGTTATGACACCAGCCATTGGATGGTTTGACAAATTGGTTGAAAGCATAGTCAATGTGACAGGTAGCATTTCCGGCATGCCATTTTTTTTAAATGATTAAATCAAAGGGTTCTACCTCCAGTCAAAAGTCGGTGTCTCCAGACCAAACTTTGGAAGTCTAACCGGTCATAACTTGGGACCTGAAGGTCAGCGGAGGGTCGAGCTCCATGTTTTTTATAGCCTACTTCCATCATTACCAGCGTACCAAGTTTGAAGTCTGTAGCTCAAAGTATGGGGGAGATATGGACCATCCAAGTTACCGACCCTTGTCGGTCCACTACGCGGGGGTGATACCGAGAGTTCGCTAGACCGCGCGGGGAGGGGGGGATGGGCTTAGCACACAATACACATAACAAACTGACTTCTGAGATGAGCAAACAAAATAACCTGGACTAGCAGGCCCATGAAACAGTATTGCTGCATGTTTTATAAGTAGTCCTGACCACCATCCTGAGGTAGGGCAAGAGTATAAACACAGCTATAGTGTACCAAATCATCGCTCCCAACTGTCCCTGATTTCCAGGGACTGTCCCTGATTTGGAACAAAGTCCCTCTATTCCGCCTCATTTGTCCCTCATTTTGGTCTGAAATATATAGTTGTATATAAAATGCACTTTTTATCTTTCAAAAAGTGTTTCCCAGTGCTAAACCTTTCATCCAATTTCTAAATTGTTGCATATATAGATGTCAGAAGCCAATAGAGAGAAATAGTAGTGGTAACAAAAAAGCACTTATGGGGTTAACCAATCTTTTTTTTTTGTATAATTCTCCTTGGGGGACATGGCAGGTGTGTGTCTTCTGCCTACATACATTTGTAATAGGTATCCCTCGTTCCCATCTCAAAAAGTTGAGAGGTATGCCAAGTTACTACTTTGAGGTTCAGGAGCACCCCTTACAGTCTAACGGAGTCCAATGTAGAAGCTGGTATCAAAGCAGGAGGTTCAGAGGAGGATTGGGCTGGAGGCCAGTACTAATAAGATATATTGGACTGGTTGCCCTGAATGTCAACATTCAGACAACGATGAGTGCAAGACCCACAGTCTGCAGTGGCCCCACATGCTGGGTGTTATATAACCCCTATACTCCCTGATCAGACATGTAACCACAGTCCATGGCAGAGGGATGTCTTCCAGCGTAGGGTGACCAGACATCCCCGGTTTCCGGGGACAGTCCCCGGATTGAGGACACTGTCCCCGAATCAAGTCTGTCCCCCGGTTTTGTCCCCGGATTGGATTTGAACAGGGGCTGGGGCAATTTCAAAGACAGCCAGTGCAGAATTAAAAAAAAAAAAAATCTGATTTACACTGCCGCTCCTACTAGCTTAGAGGGGGGGGGTGTATTTTTTTCATTATCTGTGCCCCTTTCTGATGATCATGTGCTGGTTGGAGTGGAGAGAATATTTCTTCCGTTTCGGGTGCATGCCCATTCTGCTCCTGCTCACATGTTCTTCTGTCTTGGCGCAAGTCCTGGCCAGCCACCTGTCCATCTCCTTGCCTTCCCTGGCGGAGTGATTTTCCTCCGCTTCCCACCCAGTAGTATCTGGGGCCCGGAGAGTAAGACTTGACGGGCAGGGAGTCGCTAATTGCACCATTACTAGTAAAAAAAAAAATATGTCCCCGGATTTCATTTAAAAAATCTGGTCACCTTATTCCAGCGTCAATTGCTTTTCAGCTATGAGATGTCAAGTGAACAAATGGAAGCCATCTTTCACCAATGAGGAACCATGGCATTTAGCCCAAAGATGTCTGTCCCTTCCACAAAGAGGCTAGTTGGTTGCGTTTGCCCCTTAGGCCAAGGGCTTCCTGTAAGAGCTCACCAGGACTTGTTTTATAGCATTACAAGCCCATATCCCTGGGCACTAATCTGGTATCTCTAGGAAATAAAACCGATCAGTTGCTTCCAGGGGGTGGGTGAGGGACAAGATTTCCTGCACCATTATATTTGGTACAAGGCTGCATGGTTTTTGCATCAAAGGTTAAAAGGGAAGTTATAATGGTTTTTGTTCAATTGAATTACATTTTTAAACATACAAGATTATAAATAGAACAGATCTTTTATACTGTAATTTCTTTAAAAGAGATGTATGTTTTTTTTTTTGTTAGTTTTTTTTAAGATTCATACTTACCTAGGTGGTCCAATGCTGCATCTGTCCCCTGGGGCCTCTAACACTGAGAACCTAGCGATTGAACACCACCGATCACTTGGTTCTCACAGCTCCGTGAGCAGAGAGATAGTGACTCAGTCAGTCAGCAGCTCTCTGCTCTCTCCCCCACCCGTGATCACTCACTGAAGCAGCTGGCTCAGGCTCTCAGTGGCTTGCTGAGAGGCCGAGCTGGGTGCTGGTCCAGGCATGTGGTCGGATCCCGACTCCATTGTCACAATCTTGCATGGGCCTAGACCGGCTCTGTGATGCCAGCGGGCTTCAGCTGAAAATGGTTAACACAGGAGTACAGAATGAACTGCACTCCTGTAAACCTCAGGAGAAGTACAGCCAAACAAGCTTTGGGGGTACTTCTTCTTTAATTCCTTGTAAACATGTATTACAAGGTGCACTCATAACATCCAGCTTGCAAGGGCCACTGGTCTTTCTAATATGATAGGCCAGAGCTGCCTGCATGGGTTGTGTCCGCCTATGTGAATTCAATAGTTAAAAATGTACAGCCTGAGGAGGGGGTGTATCTGCTGTTAACCTTTATTTTTAGTACAACTTCGACCTAATTGAACTCTTGCAGACAGCTCCACCTGCTGAATGAAAGAGGTAAATATGAAGTATTAATATACATATGATATATATTATACCTCACTGAATAGAAACACTGGCAAGCATAAGACAAACATACTGAAAAATAGATCATAGTTTTGCATACACCTCAATGGATTCAAAAAAGTGTCTGTAAACCAAACATGGGGTTAATTTACTAAAGGCAAAAATACTGTGCACTTGCTCCAGAGTTTAGTAAATTAAACTTCAGTTTGCAAAGAACAGCCAATCATATGCAAGGAAAATAAAAAACAGCATTTTTGTTTATACATGATTGGATGATAGAAACCAGCAGAGCTTCCTCTCATTTCAGAGCATCCCCTCAGATCTAGAGTAAATGCACTTAAAGAGGAAGTAAACCCTGATGGGTTTTACTTCATCTTTTGTTGCCTGCAAAGTAAAAGCATAATGGGCTACTCTGCATCGCATACTAGTCCATTATGTGCCACTTACCTGCAAACGAAGCCCACAATGTCTCCACTGGTGGCCGCATCCATCTTGACCCCTCTTCCTTCTGGTGCCATGGACTCCGGCTCTGTGACTGGCCGGAGTCACGTGATGTCACCCCCGTGTATGCGTGGGGGAGCCAATGGTCATAGCATGGGCCCTGTAGAAACGGCACGATCGTGCCCTTTCTTTAGTGTGCATGCACCGATGAAGTCGGCGCAAGTGTATATGGTAATTATCTTCTAGACAGTGCAGGTTTAGGAGATATTTACAGTACCTTCAGGCAGGGGCGTTGCTAGGTCTACAAAAGATCTGGGGCTAGAGCCTATAGCCGCGTAGTAAAGAAAGTCATACGCTTGGGCGGGCATACACATGTATATACAGTAATATACATGTGTGTGTGTGTGTATATCCCCAGAGAGCCCCCCACTTACATCAGGGTCCCCAGAGAGCCCCCCACTTACATCAGGGTCCCCAGAGAGCCCCCCCACTTACATCAGGGTCCCCAGAGAGCCTCCCCTCCCTGTGGGGACCCCTGCAGAGACTTGGGGCTAAGGGCCCCAGATTCGGGGCTATAGCCCCTGCGGCGCTGTCTCTCGGAAGTGGGGAAGAGTGCCTGTCAAAAACAGGTACCCGTTCCCCCCCCCCCCCCGCCCCCCTGAAAGGTGCCAAATGTGGCACCGGAGGGGGAGGAAGTACAAGGGTGGATCTCTGCTTTAAGTTGATGTAGTACAGGTGATTCTGCCTATAACAACAAACTGCCAGTGGCAAGATCGAGAGGCTGCCTCTGCTATGCATGACTCCAACCATTACCATATAGGGTGTGGCCTGGAGAGAGGGCCCCAAATAGACGGGCAGCCACTGTTTTTGATGATATTCTAATTTTATGAGATGCACCTGTATTCCAGGAAGTAAATACATGAATTATCTGCCCATACTCAAGATGTCTGGGGCTAGTAACTTCTCAACAAAAGAAGGCATGGAAACATGGGTGGATGGGTTTGCTTTGAATATCAAAAATGAAATAAATAGTGTTTTCGGTATGAGTTGCACAAATAGATAAGTTCCTTAAAACCTGTGTGGTGAATAGGGAGGTTCATAAACAGTATATAGATTACGCAGGGTAACATAATGTAATCCTAAAAGCCCAGTGTAAAAAATGTCTCTAGCAGAATATAAGTCACGCAGTGCCTCCTAAAGAAACAGGTGATGGATCCAGGAGAAACAAAAGATAAACCCAGAGCCCGTGGAGACGGTCTCTTCAGTTGTGAAGTGACATAAGGAATAAAATGAATTAAGATGTATTACATCAGTATAATAAGAGTCTCCTGTATCTACATACTGCATAAGGATGCTAAAGAGGGGCCCTTGAGAGCTGTGCAATGCCAGGCAATGAACAATGAGGCATATTCTGGGTAGAGCTTTATGCAAGTCAGGACCTGAATCGGAGAGCCTGGAGACACAGCTCCCCCTGCTGTCTCTACCGGGGTAGTGGTCTGAACCGCTAGCCGCTGCCTCCCACTGTCCCATTTTTCTTTCTGCGAGCTTGTACCAAATCGCTGAGGTTTCCTGGGATTTTATGACTTAATTTCCACGCTTTCTTTAGCTCAGCCTGCTGATGAGAGACAGATGCAGCTGGCTGGTGTTTGTGTGTTTTTTTTATTGTTTTTTATTGTTATTTCCCTGCTTCTTCTGCCCTGGGGATTTGTAAATGAAAGATGCAGCGATTCTGCTGTATGTTTGCTGGAATAAAATATTGGAATAATCTAAGTTTAAGGCGCTCCAATATTAATAAGACAAAATTCACACAATCTGAGCGGAATCAAACCACAGCAGTGGGTTTTTAATTAAGGGCAACCTCATTCAACATTCACAGACCTTTTAAAAGAGATCTTCCAAGGATAGTTGCAAAAAATGGATTTCCATTTAGTGTTGTTAATTGCTTGTAGCTACTGTCTACCACCAGAACAGCTTGGAGATGATTCTTCCCCTTGCTTGTGCTAAACAGAGCGTCACTGGCAGTAATAATAATTTTTTTTTTTCCTCAGTTTAGGCCGATACGTATTCTTCTACATATTTTTGGTAAAATCGCAATTAGCAATTGATTGGTTTGCGCAAAAGTTATAGCGTTTACAAAATAGGGGATAGTTTTATAGCATTTTTATTAATTTTTTTTTTTTACTAGTAATGGCGGCGATCAGCGATTTTTATTGTGACTGCGACATTATGGCGGACACATCGGAGATTTTTGACATCTTTTTGGGTCCATTGTCATTTATACAGCAATCAATGCTATTTAAATGCACCGATTCCTGTGTAAATGACACTGGCAGTGAAGGGGTTAACCACTAGGGGCGGGGAGGGGTTAAGTGTGACCTGTGTGTTTTTTTTACTGTAGGGGGCGTGGCTTGGCGTGTGACATCACTGATCATCTTTCCCTATGACAGGAAACAGACGATCAGTGACAGCCTCACTAGGAAGCACGGGGAGAGGTTTGTTTACACATACCTCTCCCCGGCGGTGATCGGGTCCGCGGGTCCCGCGGCCACGGTTCATGGAGCTCAGGACCGAGTAGCGGGCGCGCGCGACCCACGGCTGGGTCCCTGTACGTTGATGTGCCCAGCCGTGCCATTCTGCCGATGTAAATGTGCATGAGGCGGTGCTTAAGTGGTTAATTGGGGAGTTGAGAGCTAGTTGATGCCTGAGCTCTCCTCTGAAAACAGCCATGACGAAACGTGCTTGTTTTTGTAATATCAGACTTTTTGACAATCCTCCATTCTCAAAAATTATAAAATTTAAGTATAACTAAATCCAGAAATGGAGTAATGCAAAAATGAAGCGCTTAGATGTGATGGCCACCTTTTAGTTTTAAGTATTTTTCATCTTGTGATCCTGCCAGTAATACACTTCCTATCCTGAAAAATATCATACATGATCCCTATTGGACTTTTAGGGCACATAAGACTATTGTGTATGCTTTTAAAAAAGTATTAAGAACCCAATGTGTCCACGGTATAAATAAATAATTGTTGTAGTATGCCTATCATGGCTTGAATTTTAATGCAGACCTCGGGACCAAACCCAACGCGTTTCGGAGAAACTCATCCTTCAGGGTTTAGAGCAGGGTTATGCCATGTCTAGAAAGCAATTTGTTTTTTAGCCATGTTTATGTAATGACACTGATATAGTATATCTCTTTGTATGTTATGTTACTGTATACTCTGTGGATCGTTTGTAATAAATATGGCAGAGAAGGGGGCGTGGCTACCATTGACATGGCCGGACGTGTCTCAGGAGAGCTCTGCCAGCCACCCATAGAATCTGCATCAATCCTGCATATTACTAGCAGCTCTCACTCCACAAATTGCTTCTTTGAGGTGCCCAGACATTATACAAGCACCGCAGGCTTATATTATGAGCAAGGGGACCCCCTCTACACCAGCGAATCATCTTAAATAATTTGCCCGCATGGAGAGACAAGATGGCATCAGCGGCCCTCCTCACATGCAGAGCATATCACGGATGATTGACTTCAGCGGCGCATGCGCACGGGGGATTCTCGGCTGAAAGGCCGGCAGAATCCGAACCTTGCTGGGAAGAAGTCTCCCGTGCGCATGCGTGGGAGTGACGACATTGGGGCTCCAGCCACTCACAGCGCTGGAGTCGCGATACCCGGAAGACACGCCGAGGCAACATGTCAGCTACCTCGGCGTGGACCAGGAGAGTTACCAACGCCTCGTTCTAAGGTAAGTATTTCATAATGAGTTAGTATGCGGTGCTCATTATGCCTTTTGCCTTACAGGTGTACTAAAAAAAATAAAAAAATGTTTCAGCGGGTATACAACCGCTTTAACCAACACGTAACTATATCACTAAAATATTTGAGAAATAGCTATTGTACTTTTGTGTTTCTATGGTGTTTCCTTATAACATGTGCATCAGGATCAATATGCTGAGAAATGCAGTGTACTTGTAAAGACATTGAAATTTTTCGCTCATGTTGAGCGCATTTGATAACTTTCATTGTCATGTACCTTTTTCAATAAAAAGAGTTTAAAAAAATAAAATAAAAATCTGGCAGAGAAGAACGGCTGTGGTGTGCAGCCGTTCTTTTTCTTTCTATTGATCATCGGTGGCGAGCCGTGACTTGCACCCAGCGCATCCAGACTGTAGTGACTGCTCACCTGGAGCGGCGTCTTCCTTGTTTGAATAAATCTGGCATACCAGCCTTTCATTGAAATAAACACAATTGTCTTATTTGCCTTAAAAGTCCCATAGGAATCATGTATGATATTTTTTTAGTATAGTGAGTAATGTTGGCAGTAAAAAAGATCACCCATTTATTTTAACACATTGGTTTTTATGCAGAGCTTCACCAGATTTTGCACTGTCCAGTTTTAGGAAATCAACCCCAATGTATCTTTGGAGAACAGTGCTGTCACCTGGGGACAGGACTACAGAACACCCCTTCAGCTCTTCTCTATAACAGTGGAACTGATAACATTTGGCCGATAGCACAGGAAGTCAAGTTTTCTGGTAGCATCAGCCGGTAATATTTGCACTTATCGGGGGGACTTCATCCCATGATGTAAAAAAAGGAAGACTCCCACTGGAATAGAAAGTAGATAATGGTGGTCCCATCCCTAAGTGTAGACCAAAAAAAAAAAATCCCATGATATGGTGCTGTCCAAAACTTACCAGATATTGGACAGAGGTTTTGCAAACTATCTCATTAGCTGTCCAAACTACTGTACCTTCAGATCCTTTGATATGTTTGCTGGGAGCGCTTGATGCTGAACTGTATCAACCAGGGGTTTATATTTTGGTCGCTCGACTGTTGTACCTTGCTAGGAGACTTAGGCCCCTTTCACATGGACGGACCGTTCAGATCCGCCTGTCAGTTTTGACGGCGGATCTGAACGGGCGCTCCATGTTAGTCTATGGAGCGTCGGATGTCAGCGGAGACATCTCCGCTGACATCCGACCCAGTCCGATCCGCCAAAAGCAGACGTATGGCCCCACGTCCAGATCCGTCGCTGGCGGATCGGATCGGGTGAGATCTGATGAAAATGGACACACTGTCCGTTTTCATCCGATCTCTCCATAGAGACCAGCGGCGCTCGCAAGCCTCAGTGAGCAGAGAGGGACTTGTCATCCGCCGGCTCAGCGGAGATCAACGGAGAGATCTCCCGCTGAGCCGGCGGACAGAGGCGGACTCCGTGGAAGCGGAGTCCGCCTCGTGTGAAAGGGGCCTTATAGCCAGGTATTGGATGTCATCTACTTCTCCGACACGTAAACAATGGATAGATTATGTTAACTCATTATTGCTGAAGGAACAACTCGCTTATCTTCACCACAATGCACTTTGTAAATTTGAGTTAGGACGGCCATACACAGTTCGAATCCCGAGATTCAAACTGTTAATGGGCAGGCTGAATGAAGTTAATTGATTAATTAACTTGGTTACCACCAGCCTGCCGGATTCTCTTGTGATTATCGCTAGCGGCTGCGATAGTGTCCGCCCCTGCCAGGAGAAGACTATTGCTTTTTTCCTTGTCAGCACTGCCTGTGTTGAATCGTACAAATTTGGTTGCAGGAAATAAATTTGCACCGTGTATGGCCTGCCTTAGTTTGGCAGGGCTGGTTAGATATACGGGGCTTAGCCCCACCACAATTAGTTTTGGATAGGCTCCTTCAAATATAATGGTTATAGGGTTTTCTCTGAGTATATTTCTTGACATGTTTTCTATTTTGTGCTGGTTGCAAGATCTACTACAACCTCATACCTAGCTGAATTCTATCATCTCCAGATAAACCCACCTGATATTTGTAGGGTTTGGATACCACTGGTATTGGCAGTGGCCTCTGCACGGCGGGGGGGAACTTATGCGTGTGGCCGACAGCCACGATCGCTCCCCAGAGAACCAGAATGGGGCTCTGTCAATGTAAACAAACAGATCCCCATTCTGTCAGGGGAGTACAGAGTGATCGTCTGTTCCTAGTGAGTAGGAACAGCGATCTCACTGTACTCCCAGTCTGTCCAATACCCCCACAGTTAGAAACACCTCCCCTAGGGAACACTTAACCCTTTGATCGCCCCATAGCGTTAACCCCTTCTCTGCCAGTGCCATTTATACACTAAGTGCATTTTTATAGCACTGATCGCTGTATAAATGTCACTGGTCCCAAAAAAGTGTCTGATCTGTCCGCCGCAATGGCGCAATCCCACTAAAACTCGCTGATCGCCACCAAAAAATGTATAATAAAAATGCCATAGATCTATCCCCTATTTTGTAGATGCTATAACTTTTGCGCAAACCAATCAATATACGCTTATTGCGATTTATTTATTTTTTAATAAAAATATGCAGAAGAATACATAATCGGCCTAAACTGATAAAGAAATTTAGAAAAAAGAAAAGGGACTGGGGGTCACATACCTCTGGACTTTAAAGGTCTCTATACAAATGAAATAGTAGTACCAGAATGGTATATTAAAACTACAGATATAATTTTTATTTTAGATTACAAAATGTATAAACCTCTTTATACATTTTGTAATCTAAAATAAAAATGATATCTGTATTTTTAATATACCATTCTGGTACTACTATTTCATTTGTAGAGACACCTTTAAAGTCCCGAGGTATGCGACCTCCAGTCCCTTTTCTTTTTTCTAATATAATTGGGGATGTGGTGTCTTGCTTTGACTCCTCTTTTCTAAATTGTTATCTCTGATATTTTTTTTGGGGGGGGGGGGGATATTTATTAATTATAGCAAAAAGTAAAAAATTGTTTTTTTTTTAAAATTTGTGGGAAAAAAAAAAAAAAGGACATCAATTTTGATTGGGTACAACGTCGCACAATTGTCAGTTAAAGCGACGCAAAAAAAAAATGCTCTGGTCATTAAGGGGGTAAATCTTCTGGGGCTGAAGTGGTAAAGCTCCTAAGCTGGTGAAAAATATCTGATACAGCGATATATAAATGTAAATCTAAATATAATCAGTACATTATTCTTCTGTTGATTGCTGCCCATGTATAACATGCAAATGGAAATAATAGTTTGTGCATTCTGTGAAAGCAGGTATTGTGTACTATGTCTAGGTGATGTGTGAAATAACAGATCCGTTCTGTCTGGCAGGTCCTCCTATCATCTCCAGCACTCAGACACAGCACGCCCTGCATGGTGAAAAGGGACAAATCAAGTGTTTTATTCGCAGCACTCCTCCCCCGGATAGGATAGTAAGTATGAAAAATAACCATTTGCCTTCTGCAGAAGTACATAACCTGTAAATGTGCACTAACAAAGAAACGGTGAGGTCGCCAATAGCACTGAAATTTGTGTGATAAACTAAAAGCTACGATCAGACCAATCAGCTGCTCACATTTGTAGCTCGTTATTAATCAGAGCCACGGGCAAACATTAATGATGGTCTTAAATAATTTTTCCCACCATTCACCTCACTTGTTTCCTTGTGGCATGGTTAACATTGCCTGCAAAGTCCGACGGCATTGACCCCCCATTCATCCTGTTGCTCACATTGCACTGCTGGTTCCAGTGTTTGAAGGCAAATGGGAAAAAGGAGCGCCACAATGTGAGATGATGAAACATAATGTGTCATTAATTCAGATTTTATTCTTTGAAAAGATTTAATTAGACGATTGTACAGTTTTTGACAGCACAGGAAATCTACTCCAGCGGGGTCACACCATATCCGCAGACACAGCCTTCAAGGACATTTTCCCAACTTTTGTTTTTTTCCTACCGACGGCATGGACAGTATACTCCATTGTATTCCAATGTCACTGCTGATTATGTCACAGCTATCATTCCAGCCCTGATGAAGGTGACACAATCTCCTGAATTGCATTGGCTTTCCTCATTTTTTATTTTTTTTTACACTGGAGCGGTGTGCTGGCAGGGCGTCACAAAAAGTCATGCCAGCAGCTTCTTTGGAGCGGTGAACCCACCGCTCCTCCAGCGCTGCTCCCCATTGAAATCAATGGGGCAGCGCTGTAATACCGCCAGCAAAACGCTGCTATTGCTGCATTTTGCTGGGGGTTTTAACCCTTTCTCGGCCGCCAGCGGGGGGTAAAAGCGCCCCGCTAGCGGCCAAAATGCGCTGCAAATCCGACGGTAAAACGCCCCTAAAAATAGCGGAGTTTTACCGCCAACGCTATTGGCGTTGTGGTGTGAAAGGGGTCTAAATTATACATTTTATTGGCTTATTAACCACATGCCGACCGGGCCATACTTGAAAGACGGCTACAGCGCGGTAGGCTTATTCTGGGTGGACGTCCATGAGACGTCCTCCCAGAATCTTGCTCCCGCAGCCCCTGGGGCGCGCACTCAGGAACATCCGTGACCGCAGGGTCCAGAGGACCCGGCGCATCACAGATCACGGTAAACGGCCGCTGATAGTGGCCGTTTACCACGTGATCGCTCTGTCAAATGGAGCGATCACATGTAAACAAACCGGCGTCACGTCATGACGCCGGTTCCTCCCTCCCCTCTCTGTACCGATCGGTTAAGACCCATTAGATTCCTTCCTCCGACTTTGTTAAAACAGAGAAAATAATCTAATCTCAAGGGTTCCAAAAGAGCCCCTTCCGGGTTTTCACTGCTATTTAGAGCTTCATTACAGAGATCTCCCTCCATATAATGTTCCCAAGTTGACAAAGGTTTCACCAGACAGGAAATAAGGAAAGACCTGCAACAAAGTTGCAAGAACACAGCAAGGAAGGTTAGAACATTCTGTGTATACACAAAGCACACAGTCGCTGTCTGCAGCCCTTCTTTAGAGTTTGCTTTGCCATCAAGTACTGCAGCATCTTCACAGTGTTTTGCACACATTCCAAAATTAAAACCAGGACATCTTTGATCTCCTTTCTATCAATTTCAGAGCCCGCAGGCTGGCAGATAGCTGAGGGGGAGAGAGCTCTTTGTGTAAGCTATTTTTTGCTGCCTCCTCCACCCACCTACACACAAAGAAGCCAGGGGAATTGGCAGAGCCGTGTGTGTTGTGTGCCGCTAGACGTACAAACTCTTATGAACTGATTAATACAGATAACGATAACATGAGCAGTAATTACATTATGTACAGAACCAGTTGTAGACCTTAGGGCGTTTATAGTCCTGGTGGTCACAGTGTGCTATAGATTTACAGTAGTTCAGTATTGTGTGCTAACTGTAGATCTGTTTTCAGAATATAAACAAAAGAGCATTGAAAAGAAAAAAAAATAAATAAATACCCCTCTCCCATCCATCCCAGGCCCTTTGGGTCTGATATGGATTTAAGGGGTGACCCTATGCCAAAAAAAAAAAATGTTCGGGGTTCCCCACCCAAAATCCATACCTGGCAATTTGCGCTGGTATGCATTTTAAAGGGAACCCTACACCAAAAAAATGTTGTGGGTTTCCCCACAAAATTTATAGAAGACCCTCATCTGAGCAAGCAACTCAGCAGGCCAGGAAAGGGGGGAGGAAAAGTGAGCCCCCCCTTTTCTCGAACTACCAGACCATATTCCCTCAACATGGGAGGACACTTTGCCAAGATGGGGGGGGGGATGGACAACAAGGGCCTATTTCCCACAACCTTGGCCAGGTGGTTGTGGAGGGTGCGGGTAGCTTATCACTCACCGAATGACAGTCACTTAACCCCCCCCCCCTGCTACTAAGTAAACATGGGGACGTCAGCGGGTAACTCTGCCCCATGATGTCATTCGGACTCCTATCGGAGAAGGTTTAGACTGCATATGTGCCACCTGATAACACCTGGTACACCTGGTACAATATGTTTCACTGGATTATCCATTGAACTCACCCTTTGTCTCATGTTGTAGTATCCTTTGAATAGAGCTGATGCTCTATTTTTTGGGGGGTGGCAAACAAGCCAAACTCCCCACCCCCCGTCGATTGGTGAACAAATCCCCACCTCATCGCTCACCCGTCCGCTCATCAGCCCTGCACTTACCCCATCCACGTCGCAGGCAGCACCGGCGGCTTCCCCCTGAATCTCCTCCTCTGTGCCTTCCCCCCTGCTCCGGGCCAATACAAACGCTTCTCCTCTTGGCCAATCGGGTCTTAAGACCCGCTTTTTGATTGGCCAGGAGGAGAAGCATTAATTAATTAATTTACTATTGTCACACAACTGGGCGGGCTCAGGGCACAGTGCTCTGCACCCTGAGCCCACCCTTTTTTTAAGCCAATTAGAGCCTCAGGCTCTAATCACGTGCTTCAAAAAAAAAAAAAAAAAAAAAAAAAACTTTGAAATCCATGCCTCTGGTGCCCTGCATGTAGATTAGGGGCCGGGCGCATGGATTGGGGGGCGGCGCCCCTGCACCCCGAATGGAGTGGCCGCCACTGCTTTCAACCCTACAACAGACATATACATTTATGCTATAAAAGCATGCCCACTTTCTAAACTTCTTTTGAATTTCAGCCTCGTCCTGCATGTCGGTCACAAAAGCAGTTTAATAACATTATCAAACTTACAAGTGAAATTGACACAGCTGTCTGATAGTCTCAGAAATGAAGAAATTATTGAAGGACTTCATTAATTTTCCTTTCAAGTTCCCTGCTGAGTTAAATGTGAAAGGTTCTTTACCATGCTAGGACCACTATAAATCCAAATCCGTAATGTCTACCAGACTTACACCAATAGAAAAATGACCAGAGTTTACTGGCACAAAAGTGGGGCACAAATAGATTGCTATAAAATCATATACAAATGTTATTATTCCAGATAACCACAATAAACTCGCATAGCAGCCCATAGGACATAAAAGTATAGCCTATAAGCAATAGTAAATGAGTACAAGCTGCAACATACTGTATCTGTCACAGTAAAATATTAATTCTTAAATTATATGTAAACACTCACCTTGTTAAACAACCCATTCAATTTAAAATTACATAGTTACATAGGTGAGGTTGGAAAAAAGAGTCCAACCTATGTGTGTGATTATATTGTATTACATTGTATATCACTGTATGTTGTGGTCGTTCAGGTGCTTATCTAATAGTTTTTTGAAACTATCGATGCCCCCCGCTAAACCACCGCCTGTGGAAGGGAATTCCACATCCTTGCCTCTTATAAGAAACGAAAGACAAAACATTTGTGGATAAATATAAAAAAATATACAAAATACTTTTTTTTATCCTATTTTTCTAAGTGATCATATATGCATAAGGAGCTGAGAGAGCCGGAGGAGGAGAAACCACAGAACACTGATCTTCCGACTGAATGGCTGTGTGGGAGGTTGGGGGCATGTCAGGACAAGCCACATCATTGGAGGAGAGCAGGCTGAGTTCTCAGCAAAGCTATGGAACCGACCACGCTGTGCTCTCATGCTTAGCGTGGTTAATTTTCATAGAAAAGCAGAGGGACTTGCAGGAACACCAGAGATTTCACACAAAGGAAGAATACAAAGAGAACAGGATACTTTTTCATACAAATACATGGTACAGCAGGCACATAGCAAGAATATGAGATTTTGGGTTTACATCAGGGGCGGACTGACAACTCATGGGGCCCCCGAGCAATAGGAGATTATGGGGCCCCCAGGCAATCAGAGATACACAGTATACACCTACATGTACACACAGTATACACAGACATGTTTCTATTGGCTGAGAAGGTACTGGAGAGGTGGGGCAGCTATAATCTCTGGATTTTTAGACCAAAAGGATGTCGGTAAGGGACATTTCAGAAACAGGTGTAAAAAAAAAAAAAAACACAGATTTTTACATACTGTCCCTGGTTTCACTGAGGCTGGCAACCCTGATGGGGCCCCCTAGTGGCCCGGGGCCGAATGGTCAGTCCACCCCTAGTTTACATATTCTTTATTTAGCTCTCAGTACTATGTACATTCATAAAAATGATAGTCTGTGGAGATAAGTCCCTAATGGGTCAATGCGCTTGGTTTTGCTTCTTCAGGAAAAAGAGGAAAAATGCAGTGGTCTCTATCCAAAGAGAGAACCATTAACCATTTGAAACAAATATTACAAAATCTTGTGACAACATAGTAATTGCACATAATACACACCTTCAATCTACAAGTGTGGCTGACAGTGGATACCTCCCTAGGCGGGCACTCAGAAATGAACAAGGCGGGCAGTGGGAAGGTGGCAGTACAAAAACGCACTATAGGGATTAAAAATATACAGCTTGTTATAATGTACCTGTAGCGCCATCCCCATGAGGGCCGCTGGAAGATGACTGACCCCAAAGGTTGCCCTGACCTTGCAAGCCTCCCGACACCTCCGACACCCTGGGTTTGGACATATTTCAAAGTGATAATACAATTATACAGACACCAGACTGTAGCAAAATAAACAAGTGTTTTACTTAAAAGGGTTGTAAAAGGTAAAAGTTTTTTCACCTTTAATGCATTCTATGCACCCTGGAAGGAGGATTCTAAAGTGTTCCGGTGCCGTCTCGGGTTTGGAGAGGCCCAGCAACTTTACATGCAACCAGGGGAG